>OX451741.1:77794195-78037958 GCA_948472305.1 Vicia faba
TGTCGAAAACAATAGTCCATTAGGATCCTAGCTCAAGTCCTTCATACGGTCCAAGTTCTTCATAATATGTAACTAGCATAATGTTCTCATTCGGAAACTCGAAATTCATAGATTGATAGTCATCTACGGATTGATGAACCAAATGATCTTCCATACATTTCCTTTGATTTCTTTATGAGTGGTGTAATGAATGTCATATTCTGTCAAGACCATTTTCCATCTTGCTATTCTTCCGGAGAGATCGGGCTTCTCAAATATGTATTTTATGGGGTCCATTTTAGAGATCAACAAAGTAGTAGGGGTCTTTGATACGGTGGCTGAACTGCCTGTTAATACTGGTTTGCATTTTTTGTTTTCAAATGTCGCGGTAAGCAAGAGTCGCTATCGACTTTTCTTTTATCCAAATTAGGAAAGGGTGAAAATAACAGAAAAATACGTTTTTTTCGAGAGTTTTTGAGGTAGGGGGTAGATTATGGAAATGGAAGGTGTTAGCACCCTTTCCATCCATGGTTTTCCATGGGCTCTTATGTAATTGCTCATTTTTAAAAATTGCTTGTGTTTGTGTGTTTGAAAAAGTTTTGAAAATGCCTTAGTGTGGCGATTCACTTTATGGTAACCCTTGTATCAGTCCTCAAGAGTGTGATAAAGTGTTTTTGAAAACTTTTTTTGAAAAGTGTGGTGTGAAAATTTGTTTGAGCAAGTACCTAACAGTTATCTACCTACTCGAAAAAAGTCTGTTCTTTTCCTCCAATCCTTTAGACCGTGCTATCCTAATATTAGTGAGTAGGTATCCCTAGTCGTTGGATATTGAGGGACTATCGAAAGGGACGTAATGGTCATTGAAGGCAATATGTAAGGATACCTTAGCATTTCGAAGGGATCATCATCATAAGATCATTTCTCGTAGGAAACTCGAGGGACATTTAGGGACTATGATCTTTATGATGACTTTAAATTGAGGGTCTTTGCTAAGAGTATCCCTACATTCGAGGGACGTGACCATTTTCGAAGGTAACCAAAGTGGGAAATACCCTAGGGGTGCAAGTGTGCAATAGTGTGCTTTTTCCAGATGTTTTTATCTTGCAGTTTAGTGATCTACTGATTGATTGATTAAGCATACACGCCTAGGTTATTAGAAGTTATATACAAGAATATAAAATATAAAAGCAAGAAATAAAGGTCCTACGCTATTAAAAGGCTTTGGTGTAGATACATAAATAATTACTGGAAAAAATAAAGTCCAAAAATTAAAACCCTAATTAAGTTATTACAAACCGGGCACGGTTACATAATTAACAAAAAAATGATAAAATAAATAAACGCGCGAACAAATTATAAATGCGTTTAAAATCCTAAGTGAAAGGCATTTTTGTGTTCGTTTTTGTTATGAAAAGAAATTGAATTAAAAATCCTAACTCTATTAAATTTGAGTTTTTTTTAGAAAATATTAAAATAATTAATTAATTAATTGAGAAAATTAATTTAATGTAAAAAAGCTAAGCCTAATGTTTTTATAGTTTTTTAGTGTTAATTAAAGCTTAGAAGAAATAAGGACAAGCATCCCATTGAAAGGAAGGAAAATCGAAAGGTTAGAATAGTAAAGGGAAAAAAAGTGCATTCTTGGAACTAATGTTTGGATCGAAGAAGCATGGGTTGCCTTTCGATCCAGAGGATTAATCGAAGGTGCCTGCGAGACTGCACGTCTGGGGCGTTCGATCTGGATGTGACATCCTTCGATCAGGAATACTGGATCTCCAAGGAAGTTTGTTAGAAAAACACAAAATATATGACCTGGGTATCGAACCCAGGTCCTTTTCATTGCAACACATCTTCCTCACCAACCTTGTCGAAAGATTTCCATTCATTGGTATAAATGAAATAATAATATTAGAAACAAAAACACAGTATTAACTTAAATATTGAATCTGCGGGCTCAGTGGTCCCCTATGGTGTTAACCCATCACAAAGGAACTACAACTGTAAAAATCGAAGGTAAGCTCAGATTGTGCCCCAACAATGGCACAATCTCAATCTTGCATTTTTTCTCACATGTAACACACTCAAACAAACATGAATATTACCAGCAATATATATATATATATATATATATATATATATATATATATATATATATATATATATATATATATATATATATATATATATATATATATATATATATATATATATATATATATATATATATATATATATATATATATATATATATATATATATATATATATATATATATATATATATATATATATATATGTTCAACATGAATTTAAATCATATTTAACAAGTTTGAGATCAAAGGCAAAATTAACAACTGGGGGGTTGTATGAGGGATGGTTCTGCGTGAATCCCAAGAACATGATTCAGGTGTTAGTCTGGACGGATACTGCATGCAAAACCGACTTTGAGTTTGATAATCCTTGGAAACTTTGTGCAACTTTATGGAATCTCGTGGGGCAGGCAGCGTTTTCTTCTGAGGCAGCCTCTGTGCGTTTTTCATGTCATTTTTCTCTGAGATCATGAGGTTTATATAGACAAGGGAATTTAGGTTAATATTTGTGTATTAAATCTTGGTCCATTATGATGAAGATATTTGATTTGATTTCTTCATAAAGACTTGCTATATTTGATTCAATCACATGCCAATCAATTTTCATGCGTTACTGCCAGCCTGTTATGAGTTATTTTGGCCTCCAATATGATGAAAATCGAAAGCTGGCCTACCCCTACAGATCCATTTCCCTTCGAATTTTCTCTCTTCGATGGCTCTAAGCTCCACTTCTAATTACTCCAGCTTTGATGTCACAGCCCGTTCGATTGAGACTCCCTCTACTTTGATTGCTTGATTTGAAAAGAAACACTTTGGTCAAATCAGCTCTTGTGGAGTTGGGAACAAACAAGGCAAGAATCTATCCTTTAACTCAGGAATTGAACCCATAATCAACATTGAATTCTTGCCATATTTTCAAGGAAGACATTCCATTTTGAACTTTGGGTGAACTTGGACAGGTTAGGATATGTGGTTTTTCTTAGTCATGCCCGCCTATTTCATTCCTTCGAATTTGCCTTCTTTGCCAGCTTCAAAGTCCAATTTAAATCTATTCAGAACATTCCCTATTAGACAACTTCGACCAGACCTTGGCCTTGTGATGAGTCTAAGTTCTGATTTGAATTATTTAGAACTTCCTTCATCAGAGCATCTTAGATTAAGACAAACTCTGCACTGAAATGTCATTCGAAGATCATTTAATTTTGATATCCTGATTGAGGGAAACTCTGAAGTTCCAGTCTAAGGACACCTTGAAGTTCCATTCGAAGGACCTTTTGGAATGCCAATAGAAGGGCCTTTGTCCACACCAATCGAAGGCCTTGTTGAAATTCCAATTGAAGGACACTGTTACAATGCCAATCGAAAGGTATTGTTAAAATGGCAATCGAAAGGCCTTGCTAACATGCTTATCGAAGGACACTGTTACAATGCCAATCGAAAGGTATTTGTTAAAATTCCAATCGAACGGCCTTGTTAACAGGCCAATTGAAGGACCTTTGTCCATGCCAATCAAAGGGCTCTATGTAGATGCCAATCGAAAGGCATTTTGGAGATGCCAATCGAAAGACACTTAAAAACATCACTCACAAATTTTCCTTTTCTTTAGGCAAAGGTTTGTGACCAACCATGTAGGGGAAACTTTTGGAAAACATGAGAGGGAAAATTTTAGGCAAAGTTTTGTGATCCAGATGAAAGTCTTGGAACCTCTTCCACTGGAATGGTAATCAGAGAGATATTAGTGTCGGCTTGCCTGACCAAGGGAAAATCTTGGGTTAACTTTGACATGCATAGTAATCAGGAGAAACTTAATATCGATTCAACTAACCCAGACGAAAGTCTTGGAACCTCTTCTGCTGTAATTGTAATCAGAGAGATCTTAGTGTCGACCTATCTGACCCAGGGAAAATCTTGTGTTAACCTTGACTGGGATAGTAATCAGGAGAATCTTAGTATCGATTCAACTGACCCAGACGAAAGTCTTGGAATATCTTCAACTGGAATAGTAATCAGAGAGGTCTTAGTGTCGACCTGGCTGATCTAGAGAAGATCTTGGGAGGACATCTTTCTGGGGGAAATCTTGGAATAGCCCCTTGTTAGACGTATCTTGTTGATTTAATCTTTTCCGTGAAAGGTAAAGAGTTAGTCGTATTCAATGTCATGATGTATGAAATGCATTGTGATGATGTTCTCAAAATAAATGAGATTGTGTTGTATGCAATATGTATGCGCATGCCATGATGTATGCATATGGGATGCTATTGCAGTACTTCTTAGTCAGGGAAAATAAATCTCGGACTACTACTGAAGAGTATTGGGAAGTTGAATTCTTCATTTCCGTCGGGGATGGTGAATGGAGATGACTATGATGAGGATTTACTCCTTTGTGTTTGTGAATATTCTGCCGGGGAGAGACTCTGCCTGAGAATAAATCAGTAGGGGAATAACTCTATTTGAGAGAGGAGATGCTTTGCTGGAAGATTTTTCTGATTCAGAGAAATAAACTCCATTGGGGGATGAACTTCCATAGCTGGAGGAATAAACTTTGTTGGGAATTGAGCTTCCACATTCAGAGAAATAAACTCTGCTCGGGAGAAGGTTCCGCAGTCAGAGAAATAAACTCTACTCGGGAGAAAGCTTTATAAACCGTTTGCGATTATAAAACTCAGCTCGAGAATATAGATATCGGCTCTCTGAAGGAACTTTGCTGGGGAAGTAACTCCTGTTTGGGGAAGCTGAGATCAAAACTTTTGGTTTCCTCTACTATGTGGGGAGTGTAGATGTCTCAGGGTCGCATGTACTGGTGACTTCGCCCAAAACTATCTCTGCCCTTGTACCCTGCTGAACAGAGTAATTGTCGGGATTGAAATGTTTTTTTAGACTTTGCCCCGTTCCTTAAAGTCATGAGCAATTGTCTTTCAGTTTCATATGCATATATTTGTGAATAGAAATCATATTCAAATGCATATGTCAATAATAAGTCATTGGACGATTTTGCATAACAAAATAGAAAAAAAAAAGAAAAAAAAACAGTTTTGTACTTCCGAAGAATCGATTTGTATTGATTTCTGAAGTTTGCCTATAATAGGCATTGTGTATAAAGAGGCTGATGTTCTAGTAGGAAAACACCGCCATGAGAGTGAATACTATACAAAGTAGTGTACAAAGAGAAGAAAACAACTATGTGTAATAATCCCATTGAGTATCAATTCTGCTATTGTCGCTATGTCTTCGTGCGTCTCATCACTTTGCTACTTGTCCAAAGCTGACAAGATTGATCGGTGCCGTTTGAGCTTGATAGTTGATACTGAAGTCTGGTCGCAAGGTGATCCAATGGGACATAGTGATACGCTTCAAATCCCTAACATTTTCCTGGACCGTCCTTTCGGGTTTTCAGTCCATCGGGATACCCTTTTTTCCCCAAGCCGCCTTTTCAGGTTTTCGGCTTACCGGGTGTACAAATATTTTTTTTTCATCCCTAATTTTTTCTTGAACCCTTTTGGTTCTCCGGGATGCCCTTATTTTTTCCTAGGCCAGTCAACCTAGCGGGTCTTTATTCATGTGTAGTATCTTTTCACTATGTCTGTATTAACGGGGTGAGGGAGGTCGTCAGCATCCATGGTGGTCAGAATCATGGCTCCACCAAAAAATATGTTTTTGATCACAAATGGCCCTTCGTATGTGGGAGTCCATTTTCCCCTGGGATCACCTTGCGGCAGTATGATGCACTTGATCACTAGATCCCTGACTTGATATACTTGGCGTCTGACCTTTTTGTTGAAAGCCTTGATCATCAGTTTTTGATACATTTGACTAAGACAGACAGTAGTAAGCCTTTTCTCATCAATCAGATTCAGTTGATCAAGTCGAGTCTGGATCCAATTGTCTTCATTCAAACCCGCATCCTTCATGATTCTCAGAGAAGGGATCTGGACCTCAATAGGTAGGATGACCTCCATACCATATACCAGAGAGTAGGGTGTTTCCCCTATCAACGTTCGTGCGGAGGTGTGGTACCCATGAAGAGCAAATGGTAATATCTCATGTCAGTCCTTGTACGTCACTGTCATCTTCTGTATGATTTTCTTAATGTTCTTGTTAGCAGCCTCCACAACTCCATTCATCTTCCGCCGGTAAGGGGAAGAATTATGATGCTGGATCTTGAACTATTTACAGAGTTTGGTGATCATCGTGTTGTTGAGATTTGTATCATTGTCAGTGATGATTCTCTCTATCACACCGTACCAACAAATCAGGTTATGCTTGATAAACTGTGCCACAACTTTCTTGGTAACAGTAGAAAAAGAGACAGCTTTAACCCACTTCGTGAAGTAATCAATGGCTACCAGGATGAAGCGATGCTCGTTGGAAGCGGTAGGTCTAATCTCTCTGATCATGTCAATTCCCCACATTTCAAAGGGCCAAGGAGCCGTCAAGACATTCAAAGGAACCGGAGGTACATGCACCTTATCAGCATAGATCTGGCATTTGTGGCAAGTTCGAGAATGCTGAAAGCATTCCGTTTCCATAGTGGACCAATAGTATCCTACCCGTAGGATATTTTTAGCCATGGTATGTCCACTAGAATGGGTTCCAAAGGTACCTTCGTGTAAATCTTTCATAATCCACTCTACTTCGCTCTTGTCTATGCACCGAAGTAAAGTATAGTCATGGTTGCGCTTGTAGAGGATTCCATTACGGAGGATGAACTTTGCGGTGAACCTTCTCAAAAACTTCTTATCATTGACAGATGCCCCCTAGGGATATTCTTGAACCTCTAGATACCTTTTCACTTCATGAAACCATGGTTTTCCTGTTACTTCTTCGGTGTCGAGCTCGTAGCAGTATATCGATTCATCCAACCTCTCGATGGTAATTCGGGGAGCCTCATTGTCCCACTTGACCTTAAACATATATGACATGGTAGATAGCGCGTGGGCTAACTGATTCTCTTCTCGTGGAAAATGTTCAAAGATAACCTCTTCAAAGTGTGGAAGCAATGTCAACACGTGCACTTTGTACGCGATGAGATTTGGGTGCTTCGTGTCCCACTCGCCTTTGATTTGACTTATTACCAAGGCTGAATCCCCTTAAATGCTCAAGAACTAGATCCTCGGGTCAATAGCAGCTTTGAGACCCATGATGCATGCTTTATACTCCGCCAATTGTTGGTACAGTTGAAACATAATTTGGCGGTGAAAGGAGTATGACAGCCTTCAGGAGATATAATTACAACACCAATGCCATTGCTGAGTGCATTCGAGGCTCCGTTAAAAACCATAATCCATCAGGATCCTTCTTCAGACCCTTCATCTAGTCCAGGTTCTTCATAGTCAGTCACTAGCATAATATTCTTGTCAGGGAACTCAAAATTCATGGACTGGTAGTCATCCATAGCTTGATGAGCCAAATGATCAGCTAGTACACTCCCCTTGATTGCTTTCTAGGTCGTGTATTGGATATCATATTTGGTCAAGATCATTTTCCATCTTGCTATTCTTTCGGAGAGTGCGGGCTTCTCAAAGATGTACTTGATCAGATCCATCTTAGATATCAACAAAGTAGTGTGGGTCAACATATATTGTCTCAGCCGGCGAGCAGCCCAAGCCAAAGCGCAGTAAGTTTTCTCAAGCAGTAAGTATCTTGTTTCACAGTCGGTAAACTTTTTTCTAAGGTAGTATATTGCGTTCTCTTTTCGACCAGACTCGTCATGCTTCCCCATCACACACCCCACTGAATTATCTAACACTGTTAAGTACATTATCAAAAGTATTCCTTCAATCGGAGGCATCAAAATTAGTGTTTCTTGAAGGTTTTCCTCGATTCTTTCGAAGGTAGTTTGACATTCATCATTCCATTTTACCACTTGATCTTTCTTCAGGAGCTTGAAGATTGTCTCACAAGTAGCACTTAAATGAGAAATGAACCTGGCAATGTAATCCAGTCGTCCTAAAAAGCCTCTGATCTCTGTCTCAGTCCGAGGAGTCGGCATCTCTTGTATAGCCTTTACTTTTGCAGGGTCTACCTGAATTCCCTTGTCGTTGACAATGAAATCTAGTAGTTTACCTGACCTTACCCCGAAGTGCACTTATTTGGATTCAACCTCAGCTTGTACGTTTTCAACCTATCAAACAACTTTTGTAAATTATCAAGGTGCTCTTCCTGAGTTTGATACTTGGCTATCATGTCATCCACATATACCTCTATCTCATGGTGAATCATGTCATGAAACAAAGTGACCATGGCTCGCTGATAGGTTTCCCCAACATTCTTTAATCCAAACGACATCACTTTGTAGCAGAAAGTGCCCCATTACATGACGAAGGTTGTCTTCTCCATATCTTCGGGTGCCATCTTGATTTGATTGTAACCAGAGAAACCATTCACTAAGGAAAAGATCTTGTGTTGCACGGTGTTGTCAACTAGAACTTCAATATGGGGGAGTGGAAAGTCATCTTTGGGGCTCACCCTATTCAAATCTATGTAGTCCACACACCTCCGTACCTTGCCGTATTTTTTAGGCACCAGAACTACGTTGGCCACCCATTGGGGATAAGAGGTGACGGATAAGAAACCAGTATTGAATTGTTTCATAACATCTGCTTCGATCTTCTCTGACATTTAAGGACGCATGCGACGGACCCTCTGCTTTACCGGAGGGCAATCTTCTTTAGTTGGAAGACGATGAATCACAATATTCGTATCCAGTCCTGGCATGTCTTCATATGACCAGGAAAAGATCTCGACATAGTCATGCAACATTTGTATCAACCGTTGTTTGACATTAAGCCCCAGATTTATGCCGATCTTGACTTATTTTCTGTCTACCTTTATGCCCAAGTTTATTTCTCAACTGGCTCTTCATGAGGCTGTATAGCCTTCTCTTACTGCTGTAATAGCCTAGCAAGTTCGCCAGGTACCTCACAATCTTCCTCACCTTCGTTCTCAGCTTGGTTGATCGAATTTTCAAAATCAGAACTGGTAATAGCAAAACTGTTATCAATGGGATCCAGAATGGACATGGATCTGCAGTTTGATATGTGAGTGTGTGTAAGAGCATAGCTGTATAGACAAAGTAAAAGTAGAAAAGAAAAACAAAGAGCACAAAATTTGTATGCATAAACATCCAATGCTTTATTGATGCCATATGAAAGTGAAACATGATAACCCTCACAAATAAACCGATGTGCCCCGGGTAAGACACATGGCCATAAAGTTATATTGTTTATTACATATCCAAAAAATAAGAAAGACAATTACTTATGGACAAAAGTAATCGGTACAAAATCTTCTTCCGTCCAGTTACTGGGTCCACCGTTGGTAGTAGGGAAGATCCAGTTGTTCATGTAATTGTCATCGTCCTCGTCTTCTAAAGCGTTGACCCCATGATTTCTGATGCTTATGGGGGGTCTTCCAGCACGAGCACGTCGAACAACCCTTTGAGACCCTAAAGAGAAACCCAAACAAAATTTATCAGACTTGTATGGAATATTAAGGAGCTGACCCCAGACGGTAGACCCACCTTCTTCGACAACCGCTTTTGCATCCTTGAGAGAAGCCATATTCAAGGGAGGTCTGGTGATCTTCGGTATATTGGTAACAATTTCAGTTGTAGCCAGACTCTATGGTACCTCTTCAAAATTCTGGCATGGAGTCTCGATGAACTCACCATCCATTTCCACATACCTGAAGGAATTCAGGTGACTGACCATGTATTCTTCTTCACCATGTACAGTGACAATTCTCACTTTGATCGGGTATTTCATCATTTGATGCAGAGTGGACATAACAGCTCCAGCCCCATGTATCCAAGGGCGACCCATCAAACAAGAATAAGATGGTCTGATATCCATAACATAGAAGGTAGATTCGAAATTCTGAGAACCAACCTTGATAGGGACGTCCATCTTCATGTGCACCATTCTCTTTGAATCGTCAAAAGCCCTCACTACAATTTTGCTGGGCTTCAAGTTCAAACCTTCATAGTCTAGGACATGGGCCAAAGTAGTTCCCTTGCATTCGACAGAGACATGCAACGCATCATTGTGCTTCCTCCCTCTAGGAGTCAAATCAACATCAGAAAATCCCAAACCATTATCATCCATCAAACTAGCCACACAATCTTCAAATTGGTCAATAGAGGTTTCCTGGGGAACATGGGCAGTTTTCAGGAATTTCACCAAAGCCTTCGCATGAGCTTCGGAGCATAACAACAAGGCTAGCATAGAGATCTTTGAAAGGGTCTGCCCCAGCTATTCGACCACGTCGTAGTCGCTTTTCTTGATAATTTTCAAAATTTCTTCCATTTCTTGCTTGGAAGCCTCTGGGATAGATATCGAATGCGCCTTTTCTTGGACAAGCTTAACCAATATGTCTTTTCCCCGAGTCTCGGTAGACTCGGTGATAGGGGTGTCAGCAGGGGTAATCACAGGGATTGTAGTAGTAGTATCAGCAGGAATGAAAGTAGGAATGATAACAGGACCACTAACAACTTTCGGAGGAGAAATCTCATGGGAGAACACTCTTCCACTTATGTTTATTTTGCTGGTTCCCACAATGTTTCCAGTGTCTGGGTCAGCCTTATCAGAAACCTAGTCTTCATCAGCCAGCCAATCTTGCTTGACACTGTGGTAGTAGACGTCACCCCCATAGTTCCAAGGAACAATTTTATCTGAGGAGTATGGGATTGGACCTGGCGTAGTAATTATCAGTGGAGTAACCTTCAGAACAGATATAATCCTGATGGGTCTTTTGGTGGAGACCCTGGGAGGATTGGCGGAAATGGTTATTATCGAAACATCTTTGCAAGAAATGGTCGGGACGGGATTCTTATCAATCAAAATCTCTCTATCATCCATCAGGCGCTGAACACTTGCCTTCAACAAATGACAAACAATTGGTTGAGATAAACAGAAGTGGCAACCTTCGCCATAGCCCGGAAATAAACCGACCTTCAATAAGTTCCACTTAACGGTCAAGAGAGGAGTAACAAGCTCTTCAACAGTAGTAATAAACATATCATCTTCAATAGCGTTAACACCACGATCGTGCTTGGGTATAGGAGAAGTGATAACATTTGGAATTTCAGGGGCATCAAACTCAATTTCCTTCGCCTTGATAAGGTCTTGTACCCTGTTTTTCAAAGCCCAATAGTCGTTTGTATCATGACCTGGACTTTCCGAATGATAAGCACAACGAGCATTTGGATTGTAGCGAGGAGAGGTATTGTTGGGATTCTTTGGCGCTTTCCGCAAGGTTACGAGATTAGATTTCCACAAATGAGGCAAAACTTGGGATAAATTCATATTTATCCGGGTGAACTGTCTTATCGGCCTTTCTGTTCTCTGCTGATTATTCCTATGTTGAGTGGGTGCAGGCTTAGGAATCATGACAGCCCCTACCGTTGGATGGTGCTCAGTTCTGTCCTGGCTCCTTTGACTGTACATAGAATTAACCTCTTTCTTCCCAGCAAATGGCTTCCTTACTGCACTGGAGGATGCACTCTTTTGGATCTTACAACTCTTAATTCCAGCTTCCACTCTTTCCCCTGTCAAGATTAATTCAGTAAAGCCGACCGAGGAACTTCCAATTAGGTGATTAAAGAATGGACCAGACAGGGTACCAAGAAACATATCCATTATCTCCCTATCAGACAAGGGAGGTTGTACTCTTCCTACTAAGTCCCTCCACTTTTGAGTGTAGTCTTTGAAGCCCTCGCTTGAACCCATAGCCATACTTTGGAGTTGAGTACGGGTGGGAGCAAGGTTTGCTTTGTACTGATACTTTTTATAGAAAGTAGCGACCAAGTCTTCCCAATTATGGATGTTGGTCCTCTCCAGCTGATAGAACCAATCTAACTGAGTTCCGGATAGACTATCCTGAAAGAAGTGGACCCATAAGTCTCTGTCAACACTGTGAGGCTGTATATTTCTCACATGAGATCGGAGGTGCATCTTGGGACATGAAACCCCATCGTACTTGGCAAACGCTGGCACTTTGAACTTTGGCGGAATGATAATCCCAGACAGCAGACCCAGCTCTTCAAAGTCCAGCCCATGCACTTTCTAAATCTCCATTGCACTCAGACGCTCTTCCAGCTGTTTGTACTTTTCATCGGCCGGAGGATACTGCTCTTCATTGTAATCAGTCTCATTATCAGATTCTCCCGGACTAGGGTCTTCCTCTCTTGTCTCACCCTCTAGGTTATCTCCTTCATTGGATGAAGATGTCAGCTCAACCACTTGCCTTGGCGGTCCTTTGAATCTCCTTCCCAGATTTACCACACCAGCTGTCCTCCTTTGCTTTTTAGTCTTATCTTTAATAATCAGGGCTTTCATTTCCTCTTTCCCTTTGGCTAGATCCAAGATCCTCTATTGGAATTGTGTTTTTTGAGTCTGTAAGTCCTTCACAATTTGTTCGAGGGCCATTTCTTTACGGCTGAAAAAAACAGCGAAGAAGATGAGAAACCTGCTATGAAACCTGTTTATGCAATGATATGTATGGCATGTGTATGCAATGATTTCGAGGACCTTATTGGATTTAATCTCTTTTAAACAAAACAAAAAGCAAAACCTTTTATTAGCAAGTTTTTTAAAGAAACAAAAGATTACACAAGGATAAACATTGAAAGGAAGTTCCTAAGTCTCCCATGGGCGCTTCCTCTTGGTGTTCAGGTAGGTGTTGAGGTTCCTCTCTTCATGAAGTTGTTTTGTTAATTCCAGCACATTCTTCTCACTTTCATAGAATTGAGCCTCAAAAGTATCTCGTTCTCCCTTGAGCTGGATCCAAGACTTTTGCAACTCTTCGAAGTTGGTTGGCATATCAGGATGGAGAATAATACGAGACTCACCCCCTTGAACAATAGATTCTAAGATTACCGGTAAGATGGAATCGTATGGCATCATAAGACTTTTGGCTCAAGCTCTCAACCTTTGAGGTAAGGTTCCAAAGGGATGGAGTTCTTACACCCCAAAGTCCTACTATCAGTCTTCTTAACAATGCCCCAAGAGCAGATGAACCTCTGACGATAATTATGCAAATCATCTGAGTAGTTGAACACAATACCCTGGATGAGAATATTCGGTGGACCATCTCTCCGTGCATAGCCAAACTGACGTAGTTCTAAAGAAGGATTGTAGGTGATGCCTCCCCTAATTCCCAGGAGTGGCACATTAGGAAATTCTCTGCAGCGATCAATAAAAGAAATGTCCTCTTGAGAGCGAGGACACTAATGGATGTCGGAGTGAGAAGGAAACATTAGTCTTTGAATCCACCTTAAGCCTAAATCATTTTGCATTATTGACTGAGGAAGGTGAGAAATGAACCACCTATATAGCAGAGGGGTGCAACATATGAGAGTTCCTCGCTTCTTCATAGTAAAAGTCAGGAGAGAATGTGGGATCCCTGAGCAATGTAGGAACTGGATTGTGAGCAAGAAAGATGTTGATGGAATTCACATCTATAAGTTGATATGAATTAGGAAAGAGGACCAAACCATAGATCAAGAGGGCTAATACATCTTTGAAGGCATGATAGCTCATAGCATCCAGGAAAATCTGAGCTTTCTTCATCAGGAAATTTGCAAGGAGACCCTTAACTCCACTTATTTTTTCCCAAATGGACTCAATGTCAGATGGCTTCAAGTGCAAAGCTACGACAACATCTTTAGAAGCTGGGTCTTGTTCTAAACTAGTGAAAGGTACTTGCTCCAATATAGGTAAACCAAATAACTTAGAGAATTCTTCCAGTGTAGGAACAAGTTGATAATCGGGGAATGTGAAGCAATGGTTCTTAGGGTCGAAGAACTTGAATAAGACACTCATCAAACCTTCGTCAAACCCAGTGGTAACTGAATTGAGTAAGTGACCATGTATTTTGTGGAATGATGATTCCTCGGGGACTTTCAAGACTAATTCCTTGAGCTTATGAGGAACTTCTGTGAAGTAAATCCGGATGGTTTTTCTGCGACCTGAATTCATATCCTACAAAATAGACAAGAGGTAAATCCAATAGGTCCTTGAAATGATTAGTACATATGAATGTCATGATGTTTATGATGTCATGATTATGCTAAAAATCACAGATAAACACAAGAAAATCACACAATAGACCTTAGGTTCAAAGGCTTGCATGAGTTTTTAAGGTATGTACCCTCTTGAATGTTTAATTGGCTCAACCTGTCCTATTAATAGTAACCGGGTTCTAAGGAGCCTCAATATCACTGACCTTTCCTTCAGAAATTATTTCAGCTCCGCACTGAAGTATTGCGGCCAAAAAATCCTGAAAGTCCAGCCTCAATGAGTGTAGTATCGAGTATCAACCAATCTTCGGTCGAAACCAAAGCTGATTATCTCACTACTTCCTAATGGCTAGGATGAGTCAATTAAAGGTTCTAAAGGTCAGTTAGCGCTTAGTGACACTATGAGGAAGCCTAATGTTATCCTTAACTTACTCAAGGAACATTAGTACAATCCAAAGTATCGCGCTAATGTAGCCACCACTTTGTCCGTATCGGTCTACATCGTACAACCTCCATGATTTATTGCTACTTACCTAATAAGGTGCCCCAGATCCGGGTGAAGGATCTTTTAGTAACAACCCAAGCAACCCTCAAAGATAAAGCAAACAAAACACAAAATGTAAAGCATATTAAAAAATGTACTAACTCTAAGGTAAACCCCACTTTTCTTTTTCCCCAACAGAGTCACCAGTTCTGTGATACGGTGACATAACCGATTGTTAATACTGGTTTGCGTTTTTTGTTTGCAAATATCGCGGTAAGCAAGAGTCGCCACCGACTTTTCTTTTATCCAAATTAGGAAAGGGTGAAAAGAAAAACACATTTTTTCGAGAGTTTCTGAGTAAGGGGGATAGATTTTTGAAAGGGTAGGTGTTAGCACCCTTTCCCTCCATGGTTTTTCATGGGCTCTTAGGTACTTGCTCATTTTTTTAAAATTGCTTATGTTTGTGTGTTTGAAAAGTTTTGAAAATACCTTAGTGCGGTGATTCACTTTATGGCAACCCTTGTATCAGTCCTCAAGAGTGTGATAAAGTGTTTTTGAAAACTTTGTTTGAAAAGTGTGGTGTGAAAATTTGTTTGAGCAAGTACCTAACAGTTATCTACCTACTCGAAAAAAGACTGTTTTTTTCCTCCTATCCTTTAGAATGTGCTATCCTACTATTAATGAGTAGGTAGCCCCAGACGTTGGATGTTGAGGGACTATCGATAGGGACGTAATGGCCATTGAAGGCAACATGTAAGGATACCTTAGCATTTCAAAGGGACCATCATCATAAGATCATTTCTTGTAGTCAACTCGAGGAACATTTAAGGACTATGATCTTTATGATGACTTTAAACTGAGGGTCTTTGCTAAGAGTATCCCTACGTTTGAGGGACATGACCATTCTCGAAGGCAACCAAAGTGGGAAATACCCTATGGGTGCAAGTGTGCAATAATGTGCTTTTTTCAGATATTTTAATCTTGTAGTTTAATGATCTACTACAAGGCTTTGGTGTAGATACATAAATAATTACTGAAAAAAATAAAGTGAGGAAATTAAAACCCTAATTAAGCTATTACAAACCGGGCACAGTTACATAATTAACAAAAAATGCTAAAATAAATAACTTCGCGCATGAATTAAAAATGCATCTAAAATCCTAAGTGAAAGGCATTTTTTGTTATGAAAATAAATTGGATTAAAAATGCTAAGTCTATTAAATTTGAGTTTTTTTTAGAAAATATTAAAATAATTAATTAATTAATTGACAAAATTAGTTTAATGTAAAAAATCTAAGCTTAATTCTTTTATGGTTTCTTAGTGTTAATTGAAGCTTAGAAGAAAGTGCATTCTTGGAAGTAATGTCTGGACCGAAGAAGCTTGGGTTGCCTTTCGATCCAGAGGGTTAGTCGAAGGTGGCTGCAAGGCTGCACATCCGGGGCGTTCTATCTGGATGTTACATATTAGATCTGGAATACTGGATCTACAAGGATGTTTGTTAGAAAAACATAAAATATATGACCTGGGTATCAGACCCAAGTCCTTTTCGTTGCCACACATCTTCCTCACCAACCTGGTCGAAAGATTTCCATTCATTGGTACAAATGAAACAACAATATTAGAAACAAAAACACAGTATTAACTTAAATATCAAATATGCGCGCTCAGTGGCCCCCTATGGTGTTAACCCATCGAAAACTAACTATTGTTGTAAAAATCGAAGGCAAGCTCGGATCGTGCCCCAACAATGGCAAAATTTAAATCATATTTAACAAGTTTGAGATCAAAGGCAAAATTACCAACAGGGGGGTTGTTTGAGGGATGCTTCTGCATGAATCCCAAGAACACGATTCAGGTGTTAGTCTGGACGGAGACTGCATGCAAAACCAGCTTTGAGTTTGACAATCCTTGTAAACTTTATGCAACTTTATGGAATCTCGTGGGGAAGTTAGTGTTTTCTTCTAAGGCAGCCTCACTGGGTTTTTCATGTCCTTTTTCTCTGAGATCATGAGGTTTATATAAACAAGGGAATTTAGGTTAATATTTGTGTATCAAATCTTGGTCCATTATGATGAAGAGATTTGATTTGATTTCTTCATAAAGACTTGCTATATTTTATTCAATCACATTCCAATCTATTTTTATGCGTTACTGCCAGCCTGTTATGAGTTGTTTGGGCCTTTAATATGATGAAAATCAAAAGCTGACCTACCCCTGCAAATCCACTTCCCTTCGAATTTTCTCTCTTTGATGGCTCTAAGCTCCACTTCAAATTACTCCATCTTCGATGTCACATCCCCTTCGATTGAGACTCCCTCTACTTTGACTGCTTGATTTGAAAAGAAACACTTTGGTCAAATCAGCTCTTGTGGAGTTGGGAACAAACAAGGCAAGAATCTGGCCTTTAACTCAGGAATTGAACCCACAATCAACATTGAATTCTTTCCATATTTGCAAGGAAGACATGACATTTTGAACATTGGGTGAACCTGGACAGGTTAAGATATGTGTTTTTGCTTAGTCATGTCTGCCTATTTCATTCCTTCAAATATTCCTTGTTTGCCAGCTTCAAAGTCCAATTCGAATCTATTCAGAACATTCCCTATTAGACAACTTCGACCATCCCTTAGCCTTGTGATGAGTCTAAGTTCTGATTCGAATTCTTCATAACTTCCTTCATCAGAGCGTCTTAGATTAAGACAAACTCTGCACAAAAATGTCATTCGAAGGTCATTTCATTCTGATGTCCTGCTTGAGGGATACTCTGAAGTTCCAGTTGAAGGACACCCTGAAGTTCCAGTCGAAGGACCCTTTGGAATGCCAATTGAAGGGCTTTTGTCCATACCAATTGAAGGCCTTGTTGAAATGCCAATCGAAGGACATTGTTACAATGCCAATCGAAAGGTACTTGTTAAAATGCAAATCGAAAGGCCTTGCTAACATTGCCATTGAAGGACACTGTTACAATGCCAATTGAAAGGTACTTATTAAAATGCCAATCAAAAGGCCTTGCTAACATGCCAATCGAAGGAAACTATACAATGTGAATCGAAATGTATTTGTTAAAATTCCAATCGATCGAACTTGTTAACAGGCCAATCGAAGGACCTTTGTCCATGCCAATCGAAGAAAGACATTTTGGAGATGCCAATCGAAAGTCATTTTGGAGATGCCAATCGAAAGACACTTAAAAATATCACTCACAAAATTTCCTTTTCTTTAGGCAAAGGTTTATGACCAACCATGTAGGGGAAGCTTTTGGAACACATGAGAGGGCAAATTTTAGGGTACAACAGGGTCAACATATATTGTCTTAGTCGGCGAGCAGCCCATGCCAAAGTGCAACAATTTTTCTTGAGCAGTGAGTATCTTGCGTGCTCTTTTCGACCAGACTCGTCATGTTGGACCAATATACTCCCCATTGAGTTCTTTAACACTGTTAGGTACATGATCAAAGGTCTTCCTTCAACTGGTGGAATCAGAATTTGAGGTTCTTAGAGGTACTCCTTGATTTTGTCAAAAGCTATCTGGCAATCTTCGTTCCATTTCACTACCTGATCTATCTTCAGTAACTTGAAGATTGGCTCACAAGTAGCGGCCAGACGGGAAATAAATCGGGCAATGTAGTTTAATTGTCCCATGAAACTTTGGACTTCCTTCTCGGTACGGGGAGCTGGTATTTCTTGGACATCTTTAACTTTAGGGGGATCGACTTCAATACCTTTACCGCTAAAGACGAAACCCAGGAGTTTACCGGATCCCACCCCAAAGGTTCACTTGTTTGGATCCAGTCTCAACTTATATTTTTCAACCTTTCAAATAGCTTGTGCAAATGGTCGAGATGTCCTTTTTCAGCCTGAGACCTGGCTATCATGTCATCTACGTAAACCTCTATCACATGATGGATCATGTCATGGAACAAAGCTACCATAGCATGCTGATAAGTTGCACTAGCGCTCTTCAAACCAAAAGGTATAACCTTGTAACAAAAAGTGCCTTACTATGTGGCGAAGGTTGTTTTCTCTGTGTCTTTAGGCACCATCTTGATCAGATTATACCCTGAGAAAACATCCATGAAGGAAAATACTTTATGTTGAGCGGTGTTGTGAACCAGAATATCAATATGTGGAAGCGAAAAGTCATCCTTGGGGTTTTCCCTATTCAGATCCCTGTAGTCTACACACATACGTACTTTGCAATCCTTCTTAGGTACTGGCACCACATATGCAACCCACTGTGGATAGGATGTAACAACTAAGAAACCTGCATTGAATTGCTTCATAACTTCAACCTTGATCTTTTTAGACATCTCTGGACGCATACGACGAAGTTTCTGCTTTATAGGAGAGCAACCTTCTTTCATTGGCAGATAGTGAACTACAATGTGAGTATCAAGCCCTAGCATGTCTTTGTACGACCAATCGAAGATCTCAACATAGTCATGTAGCATCTGGATTAATATATTCTTGACACTTTCCTCTAGATTGTCGTATATCTTGACTTCTTTCTTATCTTCTGCAGTACCCAGATTCACAACCTCGACTGGCTCTTCATGCGGTTTTATTGATCTTTCTTCTTGATGTAATAGTCTAGCAAGTTCTCCAGGTACTTCATAATCTTCCTCACCTTCGTCCTCATCTTGGTAGATAAGATTTTCAAAGTCATAGTTGGCAATAGCAGAAATGTCATCAATGGGATCCAGAGTGGATGTGGAACTGCATTTTATTATGTGGGTATGTGTAAGAAACACATAGCTATGTTGAGAGTAATAAAGTAATGAAAAGAAAGCGCAAAATTTTAATGCAAAATGTCCAATGATTTATTAAATGAGCATATGTGGATGAAAGATAACAACCCTAACAAGTGGACCATTGTTCCCCGGGTAAGGCACAAGGATTAAAGTTATTATTTAAAATTAAATATCCCAAAAACTTAAAAGCAATAAAATAGGAAATGGAAATTACTCCTGACTAAAGGAGATTAGTATAAAGTCTTTATCCTTCCAGTTGTTGAGTCCACTGCCAGTAGTAGGGAAGATCCAGTTGTCTAAATCACAGTTACTATTAGTGTCTTCTATAACATTGACTTCATTACTGTTGATGCAGAAAGGTGGTCTCCCAGCACGAGCTCGACAAACCGCCTTCTGAGCCTCTGACGTGAAACCCAAACCAAATTTGTTGAACTTGTAAGGAATGTCAGGAAGCTGACCCTAAATAGTGAAACCACCTTCTTCTACCACAGCCTTAGCATCTTTCAGAGAAGCCACTCTTGGTGGATCATTGGTAATCTTAGGAGTAGAAGGAGTAGCTTTAGCAACGACAATTGTCAGAGGAATCACTTCAAAGGTCTATATTTCTGCACAAACTGTAACAATTTTTCCTTTCACATGATACTTTAATTTTTAATATAAGATAGAGGTAACAGCGCCTGCCCCATAAATCCAGGGGCGTACAAGCAAACAGTAATAGGACGGACAAATATCCATCACATAGAAGGTGGATTCGAAGACCTGGTGTGATATGGTGGGAGAACTGACTTGATGTTTTGCGTTTCGATCGCATTTGTGCGGATATCAAGAGTCGCCACCGACTTTCCTTTTATCCAAAAGGAAAGGTAAAAAAGCACAGGAAAGACCTTTCGAGATTGTTTCTCGGGTTCGGGGGTAGATTATGAAAAGGGAAGGTACTAGCACCCTTTTCATCCATGGTTTTCCATGGGATCTTAGTTACTCGTTTAGATCACTTGCTTTCATTTGACAGTGTGCTTGTGGTGTGGGCTTTGAAAGTATTTTAAAAAATCTCTTTGTAATGGTTCTCGTCTCTATAAGAACGCGTACAAAGTTTTGTTTCGAAAAAGTGGTTCAAAGATGTGTTTGTGAATCGTGTTTCGGAAAGTGTTTTGAAAAGATGTTTTACAATGGTTCTCGTCTCTAAAAGAACGCATACAAAACGTTTTCTTTTTTTGAAAATGTTTTGAAATGAAAGTGTAGGTGTAAAAAGTTTTTATCGTGAGCAAGCAAGTAACTAGGAGAGAATCTATCTACTCGAAAGGTCTTAAATTGTTCTTTTCTTCCTCCTTTTAATGGTGCTATCTTACCATTGATTTGGTAAGAAGCCCCATCGTTATATGTGAAGGGACAGGCGCGGGTCAATTTTACAACCATCAAAAGAAACTTATGAGACGCTTTAGCAACTTTTGTAAGGGACAAGATCGTTTTAATCGAAGGCAACGTCGAAGGTCATCGAGGGACTACGATCTTTTTTATCGAAGGGTCATTGCTAAAGCGTCCCATATTCGAGGGACATGATTGTATTTCCAAGGAAACGAGCGAGGTTACCCTAGAGGTACGCGTGTGAAAAAGTGTGTTGGTTTCAAGTTATTTTATTCTTTGATTAGGTCATCTAGCGATTGATGTTTGAATCTTGCCATACACGCCTAATTACTATACAGTATAAAGAAAATAGTAAATTGTGTGAATTGAAATTCTACGCTATTACAAAGTGTTCAGGAATGGGGGTACAATTTTTACAAATGGGGATGAATCAAATGCGATAGCAAAATCCAAATAGCAAACAATAGAACCAAATCGAATTTTGTGCGATTAATGAAAGCTATAATAATCTATGAAATAAAATCAACAAAATATGGAAATGAAATTTTAAGTATTTATTTGAAAAGAGAAAAGTAAAACCTATTCTAAAAATAAAATAAAATCAATGATTAAATTATATGTTTTATTTTTGTATTTTATATACTTTAGTAAAATCTAAAGAAGGAAAACAAACTAAATTATTTTTTGGTGTTTTATTATGTATAAATTAAATCTAAAACAAAGTTTATTAAAGAAAGAAAATGATAAAAAAATAATCACAAAATCTAAATCAAATTAATTATAAAAAAATATATATTTTAAGTGTTAATAGCATTTTGTATAACAAAAAAAAAGAATAAGAAGAAAATAAACTAAAAAAAATAGCATGGGCTTATGGTGATGATTTGGGGCGGAGGCCCAAAGAAATTAATAGTTATTTGTTGTAACAAAAACAAGCCAAAGGGGGTGTGGCCAACAAAACGAAATGGGCTTACAGATCAAACAAAAACCAAGCCCAACCTTCTAAACCAAGCTTAGTTACTGATTAAGGGACAAAAACAAAATTAGGGTTTTTGGTTCATCTTTGTCACTCACACGGCGCCGCTAATTCATCTTTGTTCATCTCTTACGTTTGTTGAAACCCTCTAAACATCTTCACTACCTGTCCCTTTCTAACTTCATGACTGAATCGCCCTCTTCAGTAACATACTACCTCTTTATCTCACCGTGATTTGCATCTTTTTGAAACCCTAATTCTTAAATTCGGATTTAAACCCAAAAGACCTAAAACTAGTTCATCCTTGACCTCCCTAAAACTCTCTGTTGCCGGAACACAACCCTCTCGCCTCCCTAATCAAGTTCTAACGATTTTTTTGAAAAAAAGGTGAGATTCTTTTGTTATTTTTAAAGCTTAAAGATTTTTTTTTGTCGATCGTTTTATCTTTGCTGAGTTTCCTTTTAACTAAAAAAAGCTTGTTCTTTTAGATGCAGAAATCATGTTATGGAATTATGATAAAGGGGAAAAATTCATACCTGTTGGATCTTTACAACTTCTCTTGCGAAATAGGAAGGGAGAGGCGAGACTGAGGACTATGTTCAGTGGTAGCAGAAGTTTCACGAGGACGAGAGCATGGATTCACTGGTTTATCGGTAATCTTCTTGTCTCCTTTGTTGATCAATGAGGGTGTTATCTCTGTGTTTTGGGATTTTTGTGGTTTGTTACTGTTTTTTTGAGTTTTGCTTTGTTCATAGTGTTTTGGTTTGATGATGATTACTATTTTTGTTGTGAAGCTTGTTACAGGTTTGGTCGTTTCATGGTTAATGGTTTTTGTTGTAAGTTTGTTACAGGTTTTTGTTGTTTGAGGCTTACTGGTTTTTGTTGGCTACTGTGTTTAGGATTTTTTTTTATGGTTAACAGGTTTTTGTTGTGAAGTTTTTTACAGGTTTTTTTTTGTTTGAGGCTTACTAGTTTTTGTTGTGAAGCTTGGCTAATGTGTTTGGGATTTTTTGATGGTTCACAGGTTTTTGTTGTGATGTTTGGTTCAGGTTTTGGGAGTTTTGAGGCGCTGTTTTGTTAACTGGTTTTTGTTTGATCGTTGGCAGTTTGAGATTTGTGGCTGGTTTTTGGGATCTTAAGGCTTTATTTTGTTAACTGGTTTTTGTTTGATGCTTGGTTCAGGTTTTTGGGAGTTTTGAGGCTTTGTTTGATGGTTAACAGTTTGAGATTTTTCTTGGATATATTACTGGTTTGCTATTTGGGTTTTAGGCTTGTTACAAGTTTTTGGTTTCATGATGGTTACTAGTTTTCGTTCTCTTTGCTCTCTCCTCTTTTTGGATTTCTCTGCTTCTGTTTTATTGACTCTTCAAAATGTTGTGGCCTCTTGGCCTTTGGTTTCTACAACAGGTTTTGCTTACAGCAGGTTTTGCTTGGTTTTTGTTTTTTAGCAGTTTTGATGATTCTTGGGTTTGCAGCAGCTCTTGCTTGGTTTTGTTTTTTAGCAGTTTTGATGATTCTTGGGTTTGCAGCAGCTCTTTCTTTTGCAATAGAGCTTTTGCAGGATGTGAATTTTGGGCAATTCTATAGAATAGGTGACTTCTTTCCTCTCTTATCTCTCAATGACAATAAAAAAGCAATTTGCTCTTTTGCCTTTTTTTTACTAATTCTGAAAGGTTTGCAGTTGGAAAATGATGATTTCTTGAGCAAGTTTTGCTATTTTGTTTGATTTAGCTATTTCCTTACTTGCTATACTACTGCCCCATTTTTGTTGATGCTGTTGGTTTGGACTGTTGTAATGCTGCTGTTTGTGATGCTGTTTGTTATTCGGACAGTTTGTAATGCTGTTTGTTGTTTGGACAGTTTGTAATGTTGTTTGTTGTTTGGATAGTTTGTAATGTTGTTTGTTGTTTGGATAATTTGTAATGTTGTTTGTTGTTTGGACAGTTTGTAGCATTTTGTTTTTGTAGCATGCTCGCGAATTTCTCTTCTTCTTTCTTTTTGTGAACCAAGAAGGATAAACTTCTTGTGATTTGCAATTAGGAGAAATAAATTATGATGAATTAAACAACATTCTGATTCCACATTGCAAACCTTAATGATGAATACTTTTTTTCGAAAAATTATTGTTCATGCCCATTGTGATACGGTGGGAGAAGTGACTTGATGTTTTGCGTTTCGTTCGCACTTGTGCAGTTAGAAAGAGTCGCCACTGACATTTCTTTTATCCAAAAGGAAAGGTAAAAAAGCACAGGAAATACCTTTCGAAATTTTCTCGGGTTCGGGGGGTAGATTATGAAAAGGGAAGGTATTAGCACCCTTTTCATCCATGGTTTTCCATGGGTTCTTAGTTACTCGTTTAGATCACTTGCTTTCATTTGATTGTGTTCTTGTGGTGTGGGTTTTGAAAGTATTTTGGAAAATCTCTTTGTAATGGCTCTCGTCTCTATAAGAACTTATACAAAGTTTTGTTTTGAAAAAGTGGTTCAAAGATGTGTTTGTGAATCGTGTTTCGAAAAGTGTTTTGAAAAGATGTTTTGCAATGGTTCTCGTCTCTATAAGAATGTATACAAAATGTTTTGTCTTTTGAAAGTGTTTTGAAATGGAGGTGTAGGTTTAAAGATTTTTTGTCATGAGCAAGCGAGTAACTAAGAGTGAATCTATCTACTCAAAAGGTCTTAAATTGTTCTTTTCTTCTTCCTTTTAATGGTGATATCTTACCATTGATTTGGTAAGAAGCCCCATCATTGGATGTGAAGGGACAGGCGCGGGTCAATTTTACAATCATTGAAGGCAACTTGTGAGACACTTTAGCAATTTTTGTAAGGGACGAGATCGTTTTAATCGAAGGTAACATCGAGGGTCATCGAGGGACTACGGTCTTTTTTATCGAAAGGTCATTGCTAGAGTGTCTCATATTCAAGGGACATGATTATATTTCTGAGGCAACGAGCGAGGTTACCCTAGAGGTGCGCGTGTGAAAAAGTGTGTTGGTTTCAAGTTATTTATTCTTGGATTAGGTCATCTAGCGATTGATTTTTGAATCTTGACATACACGCCTAATTACTATACAATATATAGAAAGCAATAAATTGCGTGAATTCAAATTCTAAGTTATTACAGAATGTTCGGGAATGGGGGTACAATTGTTACAAATGGGGATTAATCAAATGAAATAGCAATGTCAAAATATTAAACAATACAACCAAATCGAATTTTTGTGCAATTTAATATAAAGCTATGACACTTTATGAAAATAAAATCAACAAAGTATGAAATGAAATATATTTACTTGAAAAGAGAAAAATAAAACCTCTTCTAAAAAGAAATTGATTTAAATTAAAAAAACTTTATTATTATTTTTTTGTGTATTCTTATTAATTATAAATAAGCTTAAAAGAAAGAAAACAAACTAGGTTAATTCTTTTTAGATGTTTTATTAAATGTATAAAATTAATAAAAAAAGTTTATATAAAAAAATTAAATGATAAAAATTAAACACTAAAATCTAAATTAATTTAATAAAAAGGTTTTAAGTTTTATTTAACATCTTTCAAAACAAAATAAAAACAAATTAAAAAATAAGAAATGTGGGGGGTGTACCAAGAAAACGCGCATGGGCTTTAGGGGGAATTGAACAAGACAGGCCCAAGGTCTTAAGTCAATTTAGTTTGTTTGATTAGGGGTAGAAACACAATTAGGGTTCTTGGAACCCCTTTGTGCTTCACAGCGGCGCTGCCTCAACCCTTCGCATATCTCTGTATCATTCTTGTTCATCTCTGAATTTCATCTCTAAACCTCTCATTAACTATCTTTGTCTCAATTTCACGAAAAAATTCGCTCATGCCGTCTCTATCTCCCCATGGCTCGTGATTTTCTGAAAACCCTAAGTTTGAAATGAACTTATGTCTAATGGGTTCAAAATTTGTTTATCTGATCTTCCCCTCAACCTTCCGTTGCCGGAGCACTCTCTCTCACCTCCTAACCAAGCTCTAATGGGTTTTTTTAAAAGATGAAGTTCTATTTCATTTAAAGCGTAACAGTTTCATTGGTTTTGTGTGTTTTGTTCAGGTTTTTCTGTTAATCAGACTTATTGTCTATTGAGATGCAAGAAATGGTTTATGAGGAAGGTGAAGAATCCATACCTTTGGAACTTTCTATGAAATGAACAGGGGATAGTGAGACTGAGGGAGGTGCTCCTTGGTGGCCGGAGACGGGAGGAAGAAATGAAGATGAAGGCCTTGGTATTTCTGGTAACCTTTTTCTCTCCTCTTTGCTTTGAATGATGATGATGTTGTGACTTGGTTGATTTGAGACTGGTTTTCGATGATGGTTTTTGTTGGATTTTGGTTTTGGATATGTTTTGGTATTTTGAGGTTGTTATTGTTTTTTTTGTTTTGGTTTTGTAACAGTTTTTTGAGATGGTTATTTAATGGTGTTTTGAGTTGGTTGCTTTGAGACTGGTTTGGAATTTGTTTGAGGATTGTTTATCAGTTTGAAACTATTAGGTTTTGGAGGTTTGATTTGGTTCTTACTGTTGGCTTTGTAATAGTTTTTAGGTTTGGTGATTTTCTGGTTTTTTAGATTTGTTGGTTTAACAAATTTGATGAGTTTGAGATGGTTGGTGATTTTCTGAGTTTTTTGACAGGTTTTGAAGGTTATTGATTTTGTTGACAGTTTGGGATTTTTGGTTTGAACTGTTTGACAGTTTGGGGGTTTCGGATTTGGTTATTATTGTTGGATTTGTAACAGTTTGGCCTTTGACAGTTTTGGATGCCTTGACAGTTTGTTACAGGTTTGATTAGTTGTTACAGGTTTGTCACTTGTTTCTGCTTGGCTTGAGATCAGGTTTTTGGTTGATGGCAGTTTGAAGGGTGGTTTGACAGTTTTGTGGAGGTTTTTAGTTATATAGGTTTTTAAGGGTTGGAGACTTGTTTTTAGTTTTTACTAAGTTTTATAAAAAAAAATTTCTCTCCATCTGCTTGAGAGTTTTTATTGTTATATTGATGTTGCTTTTGGTTGAATTCTTATTCAAAATGGTGGGAAAACCATCCAATTTTGAATACTTTGGCATATTGTTCTTATGCTCTTTTTGTTGTAGTTTTTGTTTTCTAGCAACTCTTATGCAATTGTGACAATCAAGGCAGCAGGGATGTGCATCCCTAGGTGACTTCTTTCCTCTCTTCTCTCTCAATGACACTAAGAGTCAATTGCTCTTTTGCCTTTTTCTGAAAAGTTTGCAAATAAATGGAAAATGATGACTTAGCTTCTTGAACAAGCCTTTGCTTGTTTGACTTATTATATTATATGCTATACTTCTGTTTTTTTTTTGTTGCTTGCTTTCTACTACTATGTTTCTTGTACTGCTGCCCAGATTGCGCTGCTGTTGGTTACTTGCCATTTTGCTGCTTGTTTGGCTTTGTTTTGCGCCTTCTGTTTGGAATATTTATTTGGCTGCTGTTTGGGCATCTTGTTTGTTTGGACAGCCTTGCTGCATTTCTCTTGTTTGGATAGCTTGCTTACATTTCTTCTTTTTGTGAACCAAGAAGAATAATTCTCTTGTGATTTGCAAATAGAGAAAATAAAAATGTGATGAATTAAAAATAGCCTTCTGATTCCAAATTGAAAACTTTAATGATGAACACTTTTTCTTTTGAAAATTCTTGCTCATGTCCAATTAATTTGTACTAACTTTTTATTTCTTTCATTTTCATGTGAGCACAATGGAGAGGACAAAGCATGGAAAGCAAGAGACTCCGTGGCAAGCATGGAAGCAAAGGAACTTCAATCACCCTTAGGCATAGATCCATTTAGATTTTCTTTGTAATTTAGAGAGAAACATTCAACAATTGTGCTAATTTATTTTTTTAAATATAATAAGTTGATAACTTAAAGTATTTAAATAATAAATTGTTTTGTAACAACTTTTGAAATAAATGGAGAAAGTCTTATAAGATATTCTGGTGTCCATTGAAATATTTGATCAAAAATAACTTGTAATCTTCTCTTTGCATCCTCTTTGATTTTTGAATGCCCATCAAGATAATTGAAACAAAATGCTCCCATCTGATAATTTGAATTCCAATAATTTTGTAATCTTGCAACTGCATTCCAAACAAACACGCACTGTATATTCCACTTCCTAACCAAGAAAATGCGAAACATCTGGTTAACCTGGATCAAACAATCATGAGTGTCCCAAACGATAGTCTTAATCTCTTGCCCCAAACAAACCCTGCTCTGAGAACAAACACTGTCTTTTCAGTAAACTTGAGAAAGCATGAAAACATGGGAAAGCCAATTGGATCTTTGAGAATTCATTTCTTTTGAGAATTGCAAGAAAAACCTTAATTGCTGGTTTACTGCCACAGGAGAAAATCTTTCTGATCGATTCCTGAGCCAACTTGAATATCTGAGAAAACCTAGGGTTGTGTTTTCTGTGAAAAGTGGGAGGGCAAATTTTGGGGTACAACACCCATATAATTTGCACTAATCATATTTTCTTTCTCTTGTCTTCATGTGAGCAAAATTGGATATTACCAAGCAAAAAACGCAAGAAATTTGTGGCAAGCGTGGAAGTCTTGGAGATAAGCAAAGAAATCTAATACGACTTCAATCTTTAAACAACTTAGACATAGATTAATTCTCCTAGGCCAAACATTCATTTGGATTTTCTTTGTAACTTAGAAAAATTACTCTGGTATTTTGATGTATTGTATCCAATAGTACCAATTCATCTTTAAATACAATAAGTTGTAAGACATAAAGTATTGAAAGAATAAATTGTTTTGTAACAATGTTTGAAATTGGAGGAAATCTTGAGTTGTAGCATGAAGTATTCTGGTGTCATTTTATAACTTGAAATCCTTTATCAACAACAACTTGTAATTTCTCTTCGCATCCTAATTTAATTTTTTGAAATTCCCAATCAAGATATTTGAAATAAAATGCTCCAGTCTGGTAACTTAAATTCCAAGTAATTCCAATAACTTTGTAACTGCATTTCAAATAAACACGCACTGTATATTTCATTTCCTATCCAAACAAATGTTATAAGGACGTAAATCATCTGGTCAACCTGGATCCCACAATCATGATTGTCCTAAATGACAGTCTTATCCTCCATCTCTTGTCCCAAACAAATCATGCTCTGAGAACAAACATTATCCTTTCAGTAAACTGCATTTTACGAAAATTCAAAATCAATCAAATGCCTTGCGATGATTTGATAATTTTAAAGTTTTCCAAACTCAAATTTCTTCCGATTCTTTGAAGATAAACCCGTGAGCGACATCACATCTGACCATGAACAGACAGAATCGTCTCAAAATCTTGTAGCTTGAAGAAATCATAAATACAACCTTGAGGAAGCATGAAGACCTATGAAAGTCAATTGGATCTTTGAAAACTCGTTTTCTTTTGAGAATTGCAAAAAACCCTAATTGCTGGTTTACTTCCACAGAAGAGAATCTGTCTGGTCGATTTCTGAGCCAACTTGAATATCCGAGAAACCCTAGGGTTGTATCTTCTATGAAAAATGGGAGGGAAAATTTTGGGTAACAACAGTTGCCCCTGTTCAATCTTCTTAAACTTGAAAAGTGAGATCGACATGTTTGTCGTTTGTGGCTTGAAAGTAGAAGATGATTGAACACTAGAGTTCCCAGAAATTTGCACTTGATGACGCACTGGTTTTATTGTGTATGGAAATGGGCTTAAAGATGCCATTTGGAGAAACAAAGGAGAATTGTCGGAGATGGGCTTATAGATGCCATCCAAAAGTGATTCTTGACGGAAAGTTTGAATTGGATCTAAAACAGAGAATGAATCAGAATAAACTGTTGAGAAGTTTATCTGAACCAGTAAAAATCTGGAAATGAATCAGAATAAACCGTTGAGAGATTTATCTGAACCAGCAAAATCTGGAGACGAATCCGAATAAACCGTTGAGAGCTTTATCTGAACTAGTAAAAAATCTAGAGACGAATCAGAATAAACCATTGAGAGATTTATCTGAACCAGTAAAAATCTGGAAATGAATCAGAATAAACTGTTGAGAGATTTATCTGAACCATCGAAATAATCTGGAGATGAATCAGAATAAACCGTTGAGATATTTATCTGAATCAGTAAAAATCTGGAGATGAATCAGAATAAACCGTTGAGAGATTTATCTGAACTAGTAAAAATATGGAGATGAATCAGAATAAACCGTTGAGAGATTTATCTGAACCAGTAAAAATCTGGAAATGAATCAGAATAAACCGTTGAGAGATTTATCTGAACCAGCAAAATAATCTGGAGATGAATCAGAATAAACCGTTGAGAGATTCATCTAAACCAGCGAAATAATCTAGAGATGAATCAGAAAGAACCGTTGAGAGATTTATCTGAATCAGTAAAAATCTGGAGATGAATCAGAATAAACCATTGAGAGATTTATCTGAACGAGTAAAAATCTGGAGATGAATCAGAATAAACCGTTGAGAGATTTATCTGAACTAGTAAAAATCTGGAAATGAATCAGAATAAACCGTTGAGAGATTTATCTGAACCAGTGAAATAATTTGGAGATGAATCAGAATAAACCGTTGAGAGATTTATCTGAATCAGTAAAAATCTGGAGATAAATCAGAATAAACCGTTGAGATATTTATCTGAAACAGTAAAATATGGAAATGAATCAGAACAAACCGTTGAGAGATTTATCTGAACCAGTAAAATATGGAAATGAATCAGAATAAACCATTGAGAGATTTATCTGAACTAGTAAAATCTGGAAATGAATCAGAATAAATCGTTTAGAGATTTATCTGAACCAGTAAATTTTGGAAATGAATCAGAATAAACAGTTGAGAGATTTATATGAACCATTAAAAATCAGCCTTTTCTCGGGAACTGATCTGTATTTAACTTGTTGAAGATTTGTATCTGTCAGAAGTTTGTTGATAATAACTGTCAAATGTTTCTTTCTTGTAAAAATATTAAGAGTTAATTGTATGTAATGCTATGATGTATGCAATGCATGGTGTGATGTTTGTCTCTCAAAATAAATGAGATTGCATTGTATGCACTTGAGTTGTCAATGTTATGACGTATGTATGGGAATGTATGAAAAGTAAAGATTGTTTGTGCCATAGCGTTGCTGGAAGTGGGAAAAATAAATCCCCTCTGAAGTACTGGTGGGTGAATTTCCAGGTAAATGCTCTGTTGCAGAAGGGAAAAGCCAGACATTGCTTGTGATATTCTGCTGGGGAAATCTGAGAAGTTGGGAAACTTGCTGGAGACACTTTGGACCAGTGGTTAGAAATTTTTGCTCTAACCAAGCAAATGCGAAACATCTGGTTAACCTGGATCAAACAATCATGAGTGTCCCAACGACAGTCTTAATCTCTTGCCCCAAACAAACCCTGCTCTGAGAACAAACACTGTCTTTTCAGTAAACTTGAGAAAGCATGAAAAGTTGTGAAAGCCAATTGGATCTTTGAGAATTCATTTCTTTTGAGAATTACAAGAAAAACCCTAATTGCTGGTTTACTGCCACAGGAGAAAATTTGTCTGATCGATTCCTGAGCCAACTTGAATATCTGAGAAAACCTAGGGTTATGTTTTCTATGAAAAATGGGAGGGCGAATATTGGGGTACAACATCTGCCTCTGTTCAATCTTCTTGAACCTGAAGAGTTAGATCGGCGAGTTTTGTCGTTCGTGACTCGAAGGTAAAAGATGATTGGACACTAGAGTGCCCATAAATTTGCACTCGACAAAAGTGTAATTGAGGGATGGGCTTAAAGATGCCATTTGGAGAGTATGATAGAATCTTGTTGGAGATGGGCTTGTAGATGCATCCAAGAATGTTTATTCATAAATAAAAAGAAATAACATCAGAATGGTGTCCGTATTTGGAACGTATCTAAATTGTATCTGTACTTGAATCCGAATAAGCGACAGAATGGCTTCCGTGTCTGGAGCGTATCTGGATTGTATCTGTAGGATGAAACTGAATAAGCGACAAAATGGCTTCCGTGTCTGGAGCGTATCTGAACTGTATCTGAAATTTGAATCTGAATAAGTAACATAATAACTTCCGTGTCTGGAGTGTATTTGTACTGTATCTGAAATTTGAATCTGAATAAGTAACATAATAACTTCAGTGTCTAGAGTGTATCTATATTGTATCTTTAAGTCTGAATGAGTAACAGGATCGCTTCCGTGTCTGGAGCGTATCTGAACTGTATCATGAAATTGAAATCTGAATAAGTGACAGAATGACTTCCGTGTCTGGAGTGTATTTGTACTGTATCTTGAAATTAGGTCTGAATGAGTGACAGAATGACTTCCGTTTCTGGAGTGTATTTGTACTGTATCGGTACTTGGAGTTTGAATAAGTATCAGGATGGCATCCTTGTCTGGAGCGTATCTGAACTGTATCTTAAGTTAAGTCTGAATGAGTAACAGAATGACTTCCGTGTCTGGAGTGTATCTGTACTGTATCATGAAACTGAAATCCGAATGAGTAACAGAATGACTTCCGTGTCTGGAGTGTATTTGTACTGTATCTAAATAAGTCTGAATGAGTAACAAAATAATTTCGTGTATGGAGTGTATATGTATTGTATCATGAAATTGAAGTGTGAATGAGTAACAGAATGACTTCCGTGTCTGGAGTGTATCTGTACTATATCTGAATAAGTATCAGAATGGCAACCGTGTCTGGAGCGTATCTGTATTGTATCATGAAATCTTTGAATATTTGTTAAGTATAGCTGTTAATCTTATCCTGAAAAGGGTAAAATGTTAGCTGAAATAAAAAGTTATGTTGCATGAAATGCATGATGAGATATATGTACTTTATTAATATTTATGATATATGGATGTAATGTATGCGCATGTAAGCTAATTTGCTGTATTGCTGAGGAAAATAAATCCTTGACTGCTGTCGGGGAAAACAAATCCTTGACTGCTGCTGAGGATTTCGTTGTGAGGGTAGTGCCATATACTTCTTGAGGAATCTGCTTAGGGAATCCAGAGAATTTTAAAGACTTCTACTGGGGATTATTGACGAGAGTCTTTGTTCTGTCGAGAAGCAATAAAAACTATGTGGGGAAAAAGTTTATCCCGTAGTGGAAACTCTGTGGGGAAAAGCTTATTCCGCTGGGGAGTTTAGGAGTTTGGGTTGTATGCCAATCTACTGGGGAATTACCCTATATTGGGGAGAAACAGAAGTTAACTGTTATCTGGTTGATTTTCAAGCTTCAAGACAACTTGCTGGGGAAACCTAGAGAAACTGGATGATTTCCGTTGTGGGTTGATAGTTTGAAGTTTCGGCTCCGCTGGGTATTGGTGGTTGGTAGTCTCAGCTTCGCTGGGGATTGGTGGTTGGTAGTCTCAGCTCCGCTGGGGATCTGTAGTTCAAAGTTTTGGCTCCGCTGGGGATCTTAATGACGTGTTGTAGGGATTGCTCATGGAATAGCCTAAAGACGTTTTCCTAATATTTCTACCTGTCAGTAATTACACTTTTTCATCATGTTTATTTGTAAACAGTAATTATGTTCAAATGCATATGTTCATTAATGAATCATTGGATGTTTTTGCAAATAAAACACAGGTGTAAAGAAAAAGGTAAATAGTTTTCTCTACTTTGAAAGAGATATCTTTGTATTTACTTTGAATAAGTATTTTGTACAAAGGAGACAGACATCCTAATAAGAGGATGGCGTCATAAAAAATGAGAAAAAATTTATACAAAGAAAGATAGCTATGTGTATAAAAATTCCATGGGGTTCCCATTCTACTATAGCCTTCGTAACTCCGAATATCTTGTCCATTCGTTGCTTCGTCCGAAGATGATTGGATTGATCAGAAGCTCCAGGTTTATCTGTGAAGAGATTGTCCTTAAAGTGATCCGACGAGACATAGTCATACGCTTTAATTACCTAACTTTTGCCTGGACCGCCCTTTCGAGTTTTCGATCCACCGGGAAACCCTTTTTTTCCCAAGTCTCCCTTTCAGGTTTTCAACTTGCCGGGTGTACAATTTTTTTTGTTTTATCCCTAATTTTTTCCTGAACTGCCCTTTCGGGTTTTCGATTCACCGGGATGCCCTTGTTTTGCTTAGGTGTGTCAACCTAGTGGGTCTCTTATGCGTAGTATCTTTTGACTATGTCTGCGTTCGCAGGGTGCGGCAGATCGTCTTCGTCCATGGTGGTTAAAATCATTGCCCCACCAGAAAAGATATTCTTGATCATAAATGGTCCTTCGTAGGTTGGAGTCCATTTTCCCCTGGGATCACTTTGTGGTAAGATGATGCGCTTGATCGCAAGATCTCCAACTTGATACACTTGGCGTCTGACTCTCTTGTTGAAAGCTTTGATCATCCGTTTTTGATACGTCTGACCATGGTAAATAGCAGTAAGTCTCTTCTCGTCAATTAAGTTCAACTGATCAAGTCGGGTTTGGATCCAATCGTCTTCACTCAAACCAACATCTTTCATGATTCTCAAGGAGGGAATCTGAACCTCGATAGGTAAAACCGCTTCCATGCCATATACCAAGGAATAGGGTGTTGCCCCAGTTGATGTTCGAGCCGTGGTACGGTACCCGTGGAGAGCAAACAGTAGCATCTCATGCCAGTCTTTGTAGGTGACTGTCATTTTTTGTATGATCTTTTTGATATTTTTGTTAGCAGCTTCGACAACACCATTCATCTTTGGTTGATAGGGAGATGAATTGTGATGTTGAATCTTGAACTGCTCGCACAAGGCGGTGATCATAGTATTGTTAAGGTTTGTACCGTTATCGGTGATGATCCTCTCGGGGATACCGCACCGACAAATAAGGTTCTACTTGATGAAACTGGCAACAACATTCTTAGTAACGGATGCACAGGAAGCTGCTTCGCCCCACTTTGTGAAATAATCAATGGCCACTAGAATAAAGCGGTGTCCATTGGAGGCTGTAGGCTTGATCTCCCCAATCATGTTGATTCCCCACATAGCGAAGGGACAAGGAGCTGTTAAGACGTTTATAGGGACAGGAGGCACGTGCACCTTGTCTGCATAGATTTGACATTTATGACAAGTCCGTGAGTGTTGATAGCAGTCAGCTTCCATGGTAGACCAGTAGTATCCTGCCCGTAGAATCTTCTTTGCCATCGTATGCCCGCTAGAGTGAGTGCCGAAGGTACCTTCATGCAGTTCATCCATAATCCTTTCAGCTTCAATTTTTCCACACAACGGAGCATAATAGAATCATGATTGCGCTTGTACAGGATGCCATTGCTCAGGAAGAACTTAGTTGAGAATCTCCTTAAGAACTTTTTATCATTGACTGAAGCTCCTTTCGGGTATTCCTGAGCCTCGATATACCTTTTGATTTTGTGAAACCAAGGCTGGTCCACTACTTCTTCGGTATTAATCTCGTGATAGTGCGCTGGTTCGTCCACCCGTTCAATGGTGATCTGGGGAGCCTCGTTGTCCCAATTAAGTTTAAACATGGATGACATTGTATCTAGAGCATCTGCTAGCTTATTTTGTTCTCGCGGGAAGTGGTCGAAGGTAATCTGCTTGAAATGTGATAGCAATGTCAAGACATGTTCTTTGTAAGGGATGAGGTTTGGATGCTTAGTGTCCCACTCTCCTTTGATTTGCCTGATAACCAAAGCTGAATCCCCAAACACAACTAAAGATTTGATTCCCAAGTCTATAGCAGCCTTGAGTCCAAACATGCATGCTTCATACTCTGCCATGTTGTTCGTACAATTGAAGCAAAGTCTGGCGGTGAAAGGAGTAGGCAACCTTCTTGGGATATGAGTACCGCGCCGATACCATTGCCAAGTGAATTGGAGGCCCCGTCAAAGTACATGGTCCATCGGGATCCTTGTTCAGGTCCGTCATATGGTCTGAAATCTTCAACATTGTCCAATGTCATGATGTCTTTGTCAGGGAAGTCAAACTTCATGGATTGGTAATCTTCGACAGCTTAATGAGCCAGATGATCAGCTAGCACACTCCCCTTTATAGCTTTTTAGGTCGTGTATTGTATATCATATTCGTTCAGGATCATCTGCCATCTAGCTATTCTTCCTGAAAAAGCAGGCTTCTCAAAGATGTATTTGATCGGATCCATCTTAGATATCAGCAAAGTGGTATGAGTCAACATGTATTGCCTTAGCCGGCGAGCAGCCCATACCAAAGCGCATCAAGTTTTCACGAGCAGTGAATATCTTATTTCACAGTCGGTAAACTTTTTGCTAAGGTAATAAATGGCATGCTCTTTTCGGCCAGACTTGTCATGCTGCCCCAATATGCACCCCATTGAATTCTCTAGGACGGTCAGATACATGATTAACGGTCTTCCCTCGATGGGTGGCATCAGGATAGGAGGTTCTAGGAAATACTCCTTGATTTTATCGAAACCAATTTGACAGTCATCATTCCATCTAACTACCTGGTCTTTCTTCAACAGCTTGAAGATTGGTTCACAAGTAGATGTTAGGTGAGAAATGAACCTAGCAATGTAGTTCAGGCGTCCCAAGAAACCTCTAACTTCCTTCTCAGTGCGAGGAGCAGGCATTTCTTGTATAGCTTTGACTTTGGCAGGATCAACCTCGATGCCTTTATTGCTGACAATGAAACCTAAGAGCTTACCGGACCGGACTCCGAATGTGCACTTGTTAGGGTTCAATCTTAACTTGTACTCCTTCAACCTTACAAACAGCTTTTGCAAGTGATCAAGGTGTTCTTCTTCATTTTGTGAACGGGCTATCATGTCATCTACGTAGACCTCTATCTCATGATGTATCATATCATGAAACAAAGCTACCATGGCACGTTGATAGGTTGCCCCATCATTCTTCAGTCCGAATGGCATCACTTTGTAGTAGAACGTGCCCCATTGTGTGACAAAAGTAGTTTTCTCCATGTCCTCAGGTGCCATTTTGATCTGATTGTAGCCTGAGAATCCATCCATGAAAGAAAATACCTTGTGCTGAGCTGTATTATCAACCAGGATGTCGATGTGTGGAAGTGGAAAATCATCTTTAGGGCTGGCCCTGTTTAAGTCTCTATAATCCACACACATTCTCACTTTGTCGTCCTTCTTCGGCACGGGCACAATGTTAGCAACCCATTGTGGATAGGAAGTAACAGCCAGAAATCCAGCATTGAACTGCTTCATAACTTCTGCTTTGGTCTTCTCTGACATGTCAGGTCTCATGCGGCGGACTTTTTGCTTCACTAGTGGACAGTCTTCTCTTGTGGGTAGACGGTGTACCACAATGTCTGTATCGAGTCCCGACATGTCTTCGTACGACCAGGCAAAGATCTCAACATATTCATGCAACAGCTGAATTAAGCGCTCCTTGACACTCGGCTCTACGTTGGCACCCACTCTGATTTCCTTTATGCCATCCTCAGTTCCCAAGTTGATTGTATCCAACTGCTCCTCGTGAGGCAGAATAGCCCTTTCCTCTTGTTGTAGAAGCCTAGCCAATTCCCCGAGAACCTCACAATCTTCCTCACCTTTGTATTCGGCATGGTAGATCAGATCTTCAGAGTCACTGAAGGTTATAGCAGTATCGTTACCCATGGGATCCGGAATGGAAGAGTACCTGCATTTGTGAGTGTGGGTGTGTGTAAGGGTATAGCCATCTTAAAACAAATAAAATGTAAAGATAAAGACAATGAACATAAAAGTTTATATGAAAAACGTCCATGATTCATTAAATGGCATATGAAGATGAAAAATAAGAACCCTTACAAATGGACCTTTGTGCCTCGGGTAAGACACACGGTTAAAAGAAGTACGAATTGTTTGTGAATTATTACATATCCAATAGAAATGGAAAAGATAAATTACCGCAGTATGAAAGTAATCGGAACAAAGTCTTTTGCTTCCCAGTTGCACAGCCCTTCGCCAACAGTAGGAAAAATCCAGTCTTCCATGCTGCCCTCTTCTTCACTGTCCTCTAGTGCATTAATCCCTTGATGACTTATCTTCACAGGTGGCCCTCCGGCACGGGCGCGACGCATGGCCTTCTAAGCAGTTGAGGTGAACCCCAAGTCGGACTTGTCTGATTTGAAAGGAAAGTCTGGAAGCTGCCCCCAGATTGTGGATCCGCCTTCTTCCAATGTTGCCCTTGCATCCTTGAGAGATGACATCCGAGGCAGAGGTCTGGTGATCATGGGTACAGAGGACACTGTCTTGGTCGACGTTATCTCCTGAGCTACCTCCTCAAAATGCTAGAAAGGAGTTTCGATGAATTCGCCATCCAATTCTACATAACGGAATGAATTTAGATGACTGATCATGTATTCCTCTTCGCCATGAATAGTTATGATTTTCCCCTGGACAGGGTACTTGAGCATTTGATGCAGAGTACAAGTGACAGCTCCAGCATGGTAGATCCAAGGTCTTCCCAACAGGCAAGAGTAAGAAGGACGGATGTCCATCACATAGAATGTGGAGTTGAAGGTTTCAGTTTCCACCTTAATCGGGATGTCCACCTCCCTGTGAACCATCCTTTTAGAACCATCAAAGGCTCTGAAAATTATATTGCTGGGTTTCAGAGTTAATCCTTCACAATCCAATCTATCCAAGGCTTTCTTCGGCAAGACGTTTAAAGACGAACCAGTGTCTACCAGTATGTATGCTAGGGTTGTCCCTCTGCATTCCGCCGAGACATGCAAAGCATCATTATGTTTTCTCTCCTTCGAAGTTAAATCTGCATCGGAGAATCCTAGACCATTGTCAGCTGTTAAACTAGCCACACATTCTTGGAACTGATCAACGGAGGTTTCTTGTGGCACGTGGGCCATATTCAAAAATCTTATCAGAGCCTTAGCATGAGCTTCTGAACAAAGCAACAGGGCCAACATGAAGATCTTTGAGGGGGTTTTCCCCAGCTGTTCCACCATATCATAATTTCTTTTCTTGATTATTTTCAAATTTTCCTCCATTTCTTTTTGAGAGGTTTCAGGGATGATCAACGGCTGAGCCCTCATCCTGACGGGCTCTTCTTGGATCCCTTTCCCTCGAACATCAGTAGCAGCAGAGGGGATAACCACGGGAGTTGTAACTTCTTCTATGATTAGTGTACTGGAAGATATGTTTACCAGTGTAGAGATAACCTTAGGAGCAACTGAGGGTCCAAGAATTGCCTTTGGAGGGGAAATCTTTGGAGAAAAGATTATTCCACTACGGGTAACTTTGCTTGTTCCGGCAATGTTACTGATGTCGAAATTATATTCTTCAGAACTCTCCTCCTCGGCAGTCTGTTCAATCTGTTTGACACCATGGTAGTAGATTTCTCCACCATAGTTCCATGGTACTGATTTCTTGGACTTGTACGGGACTGGCCCGGGCATGGTTATCTTCAAAGGTGCAGCCTTCGGAGCGGATGTAATCCTAACAGGTCTTTTAGGGACCTTGGAAGGATTGGCGGATATGGTTATTATTGAAACATTGTTAACAGGAGTTGATAAAACAGGAGACTTCTCAAATAAGATTTATTGGTTATCAATTAGGCGTTGGATGCCTATCTTCAACAATGGATAGTGGATTAATGAGGATGAACAAAGGTGACAATCTTCTTCACAACCTTGGAAAACCCCAGCCTTCAACAAATTTGACTTGATTATAGGGAGCGGAGTTATCAAATCATCTACGGTAGCAACAAACATATCCTCCTCAACAGCATGGGCATTATGGTCGTGCCTTGGCATTGGAGCAGAGATAACATTGGGTTTTTCATATGCGTCGAATTAAACTTCTTTAGCATCTATCAGATCCTGAATTTTATTCTTCAGGGCCCAACAATTGTCAGTGTCGTGCCCCAGACTCTCTGAATGGTAAGCGCACCTGGCGTTCGAATGGTAATATGGAGAAGCAGTGTTAGGATTTTTAGGGGCCTCTTTCAGCATGGCAAGGTTCAACTTCATAAGATGGGGTAGGACTTGAGCAGGAGTCATGTTTATCTTGGTGAATTGCCGTACAGGCCTTTCCACCCTTTGTTGATTGTTTCTAGGCTGATCATTCCTCGGTTGATTGTTTCTGGGCTAGTCTGATGTAGACTTCTGAATCATAACGGCCCCCACCGCTGGCCGACGCTCAACTCTTCCTTGACCCCTCTGAGAGTAGACAACTGACACTTCCTTCTTTCCCGTGAAAAGTTTTCTGATGGCAGCAGAAGTAGATGCATCTTTTTGAATTTTCCCACTTTTTATACCGGCCTCCACTCTTTCTTCGGTTAGAATCAAATCATTGAACCCAACAGACAAACTTCCAATCAGGTGATTGAAAAAAGAACCTGACAGGGTACCCAGGAACATTTCCACTAGCACTCTTTCTAACAATGGTGGTTTCACCCTTCCAGCTAAGTCCCTCCACTTTTGGGCGTAGTCTTTGAAGCCCTCATTGGTAGCCATAATCATACTCTGTAGCTGAGTACGGGTTGGCGCCAAGTAGGCGTTGTATTGATACTGTCTATAGAAGGCGGCTGCCAAGTCTTCCCAATTATGCACATCAGACCTCTTCAACTGGTAGAACCAATCAAGATGTGTTCCTGACAAACTGTCCTGGAAAAAGTGGACCCACAAATCTTTGTCAGAAGAATGTGGTTGAATTTTCCTGACATAAGATTGTAGGTGCATCTTTGGGAAAGACACCCCATCATACTTATAAAACAGTGGCACTTTAAATTTAGGAGGGATTACAATTCCAGAAACCAACCCTAGCTCCTCAAAGTCCAGCCCTGGTACTCTCTACACTTCCATAGCAGCTAGACGCTCTTCCAAGTTTTTATATTTGTCATCGGCTGGAGGGTATTGTTGTTCAGAGTAGTCCTCTTCTTCTTCTTCTTCTTCTTCAGCCTCAGAATCTGAAGGCACTGAAGTCTCTTTACCTTTTCCTTCCCCTTCCTCAGAGGTTGATGGAAAATCCAAGGCCCTTCTGGCTTGTCTTTCAAACCTTCTGCCCATGGTAGCCACGCCAACTCGCTTCTTCTTATTTTTCTCTTTTCCTTTCTCTAGCAGAGTCTTGAGCTCCTCCTGCCCCTTGTCCAATGTCAAGAGTAGCTGTTGAAATTGTGAATTCTGAGCTTGTAATTATTTGACCGTTTGTTCTAGATCCATCTTGATGAAATAAACAGCAGAGAGATGAGGAAACTTGGTGTGAAGACCTGCTTATGCATATGATGAATGAAGATGCGATATGAAAATGATTTCAAGGAAATTTAGAAGATTTAAATTTGTTCAAACCAAAAAGAACACACCTCATATTAAATAAAACCAAGTTTGAATACATCATGCCTCCTCGGGCTTACAAAGAAAGAAACTGAAATACAGCAAAATTCTCAAGATAGAAAGACCGGATGCATCCTTTTTAGAGCAATATAGGTATTCAGATTATTCTCTTCATGAAGCAATTTGGTGAGCTCCAGAACCTTCTTATCACTGGCGTAGTACTGGGTTTCAAAGGTGTTTCTCTCTTCCTTCAACTGAATCCAGGCTTTCTGCATGTCTTCGAGAGAGGTAGGCATGTCAGGATGAAGAACGGTGTATGGGACGTCTCCTTCAATAACAGGCTCAATGATGACAGGTAGGATGGAATGGTAAGGCATTAAGAGACTCTGGGGACGAGCCCGTACCCACTTAAGGTAAGGCTCGAGAGGGGTAGAGTTTTTATGTCCCAAAGTCCTATTGTCCACTTTGGTCACCATTCCCCAAGCACGTGTAAACCTCTGGCGGTAACCTTGGTCTTCTTTGTCGTAGTCAAACACCAGACCCCGGATGAGCATCTCATGAGGGATGTCCCTTTGGGCGTACCCAAATTGCCGAAGAGCTAAACACGGGTTGTAGGTGATACCTCCCCTAATACCTAGCAGAGGTACATTAGGGAACTCACCACAGCAGTCGATGATAGAGATATTTTCCAAGGATCTTGAGGACCAACGGATATCAGAGTGGGTGAGAGACATCATCCTTTGAGACCAAGTCAATCTTTGCTCATTCTTCAATGTTGACTGAGTCAGGTGTGAAGTGAACCACTTAGCGAGTAGGGGTATACAACACAAAAGGGTACCTCTTTTCTTCATGGTACGGGTATGAAGACAATGCAAGATGTCTCCTAGCAAGGTGGGTATAGGATTGCGAGAGAGAAAGACTTTGATGGAATTAACGTCTATGAATTGGTCCGATTTAGGAAACAGAACCAAACCATAAATGAGGAGAGCTAGCACTTCTTCGAAAGCTTGGAAATCCATGTCATCCCAGAATGAACGAGCTTTTTCCAACAGAAACTTAGCTAAAAATCCTTTAACCCCACTTCTTGTCTCCCTATTGGCTGTGACGTCGACCCTCTTCATATGTAAAGCTTCGGCGATGACTTCAGGTTTTGGAATCCCTTCTAGACCGGTGAATGGTATCTGATTAAGCACGGGCACCCCTAAGAGTAGAGAGAACTCTTCCAATGTTAGTACCAACTGATAGTCTGGAAAAGTGAAACAATGATGTACGGGATCAAAGAATTGGAATAGTACACACATCATCTCTTCTTGGAAGTTGGATGTAGCCAAACTGAGGAGTCGACCATACTTCTTGGTAAAAGGAGAATCCCCGAGCACTCTTGAGGCTAGCTCTTGAAGTTGAGGATGCGCTTTTGCAAAGCTGATTCGGATGGTGTTTCTTCGGAGAGAATTCATATCCTACAAAACAAAAACAAAGATAAATTTCTAAATCCTTGAAATGGTTAGTGAGCATGCATATGATGTTGATGATGTTTATGATGTTTATGTACAAGCAAACATATATACACAACAAACAGATCCCTATGTTTCAGGCTTACATGAGTTTGTAGGTAAGTACCCTCTTGAAGTTTTAGTTGGCTCAACTTGTCTTAGAAATAATGATCTGGTTCTAAAGGATCTCAATATCACCGACCTTTCTTTTAGGCATTGTCTCAGCTCAATCAATCTTTTCTTGTGGCCGAGATATCCCAAAAGTCTAGCCTCAATGAGTGTAGTATCGAGTGTCAACCAATTTTTAGCTTTACACTGAAACCGGTTACCTCACTACGTCCTAATGGCCAAGTTTGTTCAATTAGGGTTCTAAGGTTAATTAGTGCTTCGTGACGCCACTAAGCGGCCCCGTATTCTCCTCGATTCACCACGAGGGATACCAGTACCCACAAATGCGTCACACTAACATAGCCATTGTTTCAACCATATCGGTCTACGCCGTACATTATCCATAATCTATTGCTATTTACCTAAAAAGGTGCCCCTAATCTGAGTGGAGGATCAAAGCAAGCCCAATACAAAGAACTGAATATAAAGCATACCAATCAAATAATGAAAGCGAGTAAAGGTGATCTAACCCTAAGGTAACCCCACTTTTATATTATTCCCCAGCAGAGTCACCAATTTTGTGATATGGTGGGAGAACTAACTTGATGTTTTGCGTTTTGTTTGCACTTGTACGGTTAGCAAGAGTCACCATCGACTTTTCTTTTATCCAAAAGGAAAGGTAAAAAAGCACAGGAAAGACCTTTCGAGATTTTCTCGGGTTCGGGGGGGTAGATTATGAAAAGGGAAGGTATTAGCACCCTTTTCATCCATGGTTTTCCATGGGCTCTTAGTTACTCGTTTAGATCACTTGCTTTCATTTAATTGTGTGCTTGTGGTGTGGGTTTTGAAAGTATTTTGGAAAATCTCTTTGTAATGGTTCTCGTCTCCATAAGAACGTATACAAAGTTTTGTTTTGAAAAAGTGGTTCAAAGATATGTTTGTGAATCGTGTTTCGAAAAGTGTTTTGAAAAGAGGTTTTGCAATGGTTCTCGTCTCTATAAGAACGTATACAAAATGTTTTGTCTTTTGAAAGTGTTTTGAAATGGATGTGTAGGTGTAAAGATTTTTTGTCGTGAGCAAGCGAGTAACTAAGAGCGAATCTATCTACTCGAAAGGTCTTAAATTATTCTTTTCTTCTTCCTTTTAATGGTTTTATCTTATCATTGATTTGGTAAGAAGCCCCATCATTGGATGTGAAGGGACAGGCGCTGGTAAATTTTACAATCATTGAATGCAACTTGTGAGACGCTTTAGCAATTTTTTTAAGGGACGAGATCGTTTTAATCGAAGGCAACATCGAGGGTCATAGAGGGACTACGATCTTTTTTATCGAAAGGTCATTGCTAGAGTGTCTCATATTCGAGGGACATGATTGTATTTCTGAGGCAACGAGCGAGGTTACCCTAGAGGTGCGCGTGTGAAAAAGTGTGTTGGTTTCAAGTTATTTATTCTTGGATTAGGTCATCTAGCGATTGATTTTATAATCTTGCCATACACGCCTAATTACTATACAGTATATAGAAAGAAATAAATTGCGGGAATTGAAATTCTAAGCTATTACAGAATGTTCGGGAATGGGGGTACAATTATTACAAATGGGGATGAATCAAATGAAATAGCAATGTCCAAATATCAAACAATACAACCAAATCGAATTTTTGTGCAATTTAATATAAAGTTATGACAATTTATGAAAATAAAATCAACAAAATATGAAATGAAATATATTTACTTGAAAAGAGAAAAATAAAACCTATTCTAAAAAGAAATTGATTTAAATTAAAAAAACTTTATTATTATTTTTTTGTGTATTCTTATTAATTATAAATAAGCTTAAAAGAAAGAAAACAAACTAGGTTAATTCTTTTTTGATGTTTTATTAAATGTATAAAATTAATAAAAAAAAGTTTATATAAAAAAAAATTAAATGATAAAAATTAAACACTAAAATATAAATTAATTTAATAAAAAGGTTTTAAGTTTTATTTAACATCTTTCAAAACAAAATAAAAACAAATTAAAAAAAGAAGAAATGTGGGCTTAAGAGATTCTAGGAGTGTTAGGCCTAAAAGAGGAATGGTGTTTTTATTGTTAGCAAAACGAGCCAAGGGGGGTGTACCAAGAAAATGCGCATGGGCTTTAGGGGGAATTGAACAAGACAGGCCCAAGGTCTTAAGTCAGTTTAGTTTGTTTGATTAGGGGTGGAAACACAATTAGGGTTCTTGGAACCCCTTGGTGCTTCACAGCGGCGCTGCCTCAACCCTTCGCATATCTATGTATCATCCTTGTTCATCTCTGAATTTCATCTCTAAACCTCTCACTAACTATCTCTGTCTCAATTTCGCGAACAAATTCGCTCATGCCGTCTTTATCTCACCATGGCTCGTGCTTTTCTGAAAACCCTAAGTTTGAAATGAACTTATGTCTATTGGGTTCAAAATTTTTTTATCTGATCTTCCCTTCAACCTTCCATTGCCGGAGCACTCTCTCTCACCTCCTAACCAAGCTCTAATGGTTTTTTTTAAAGGTGAAGTTTCGTTTCATTTAAAGCTTAACAGTTTCATTGGTTTTGTGTGTTTTGTTCATGTTTTTCTGTTAATCAAACTTATTGTCTATTGAGATGCAGGAAATGGTTTATTAGGAAGGTGAAGAATCCATATCTTTGGAACTTTCTGTGAAATGAATAGGGGATAGTGAGACTGAGGGAGGTGCTCCTTGGTGGCCGGAGACGGGAGGAAGAAATGAAGATGAAGGCCTTGGTATTTATGGTAACCTTTTTTCTGTCCTCTTTGCTTCCCCAGGAGAGTCCAATCCAGATTTCCCCAGGAGAGTCCAATCCAGATTTCCCCAGGAGAGTTCAATCAATCTCCCCAGCAGTAAGCTTATCCCCAGTAGATTCTGGAAGCTTATCCCCCACAGAGCACGAACGCGTCCCCCGGATTTATTCAAAGGTTATTTCCCTACCGAGATATAACTGGGTTATCCTCAGCCAAAAGCCACGGAAAGACCGTCCTCGGCAAAGTCTTCTTATCCCCAGCGGAGTCTATTAAACACTTCCAACATAACAACGGTATCCCCAACGAAGTTATCATCAACATCCCAGCAAAATACCTCTCCTCCCCCAGAGTACTGTTCCCCAGCAAAGTAGCTAGAGTATTTTTTCCCCGCAGAGTAATCCATTCGCCAAGTTTATTCCCCAACGGAGTTATCTTCTCCTACCGGTATTCTTGCAACAATCATCCCCAGCGGAAACAACAAAGCACTATTCTCCAACATCAGCCCAGGATGTGACTTCCCGGCACCCGTCAAGGATTTACTTTCCTAGACGAAAACATACATTCATAAACATCGCATTTCCATACATTATAGCATTCATATACGCATCATGAACATACAATCTCATTTATGTTGAGAACATCATTGCTTGATCCATATCATGCATTGCATATGACTGACCTTTACCTTTCAGGAAAGATCCAGTCAAGTTCTCAGCTATGTCCAAGACCTTCTCTGGTTCAGTTAAATCGATTCTAAGATTTTTCTTATTCTTATCCAGTTGAAGTTATTCCAGGACTTTAGTCTGGTTCAGTTAAATCGATTCTAAGATTTTTTTGATTCTTATCCAGCCAAAGTCAATCCAAGACCTTCTCTGGTTCAGTTAAATCGACCCTAAGATTTTTCTGATTCTTATCCAGTTGAAGTTATTCCAAGACTTTAGTCTGGTTCAGTTAAATCGATTCTAAGATTTTTCTGATTCTTATCCAGTCAAAGTCAATCCAAGACCTTCTCTGGTTCAGTCAGATCGATGCTAAGATCTCCCTGATTCTTATTCCAGTTGAAGATATTCCAAGACTTTAGTCTGGTTCAGTTAAATCGATTCTAAGATTTTTCTGATTCTTATCCAGTCAAAGTCAATCCAAGACCTTCTCTGGTTCAATTAAATCGACCCTAAGATTTTTCTGATTCTTATCCAGTTGAAGTTATTCCAAGACTTTAGTCAGGTTCAGTTAAATCGATTCTAAGATTTTTCTAATTCTTATCCAGTAAAAGTCAATCCAAGACCTTCTCTGGTTCAGTCAGATCGACCCTAAGATCTCCCTGATTCTTATTCCAGTTGAAGATTCCAAGACCTTGCCTGGTTCAGTTAAATCGACTCCTAAATATTTTTCTGATGCCGATCCAGTCAAAGGCCTTCTCTGGTTCAGTCAGATCGACCCTAAGATCTCCCTGATTCTTATTCCAGTTGAAGATATTCCAAGACCTTGCCTGGTTCAGTTAAATCGACTCCTAAAGATTTTTCTGATGCCGATCCAGTCAAAGGCCTTCTCTGGTTCAGTCAGATCGATGCTAAGATCTCCCTGATTCTTATTCCAGTTGAAGATTCCAAGACCTTGCCTGGTTCAGTTAAATCGACTCCTAAAGATTTTTCTGATGCCAATCCAGTCAAAGGCCTTCTCTGGTCCAGTTAAGTCGATTCCTAAAGATTTTCCTAATGAAGACTCAGTAGAAGACATCCAAGATTCCTTCATCGTTACTGATGAGGTAGTAATCGCCCAAGGTTCTCTCATCGTTACTGTTGAGGTAGTAATCTCCCAAGGTTCTCTCATCGTTACTGTTGAGGTAGTAATCGCCCAAGGTTCTCTCATCGTTACTGTTGAGGTAGTAATCGCCCAAGGTTCTCTCATCGTTACTGTTGAGGTAGTAATCGCCCAAGGTTCTCTCATCGTTACTGTTGAGATAGTAATCGCCCAAGGTTCTCTCATCGTTTCTGTTGAGATAGTAATCGTCCAAGGTTCTCTCATCGTCCCGTTGAGGTAGTAACCATCCCTGATTCATTCATCACTTTTTGAAGCTCCAGACTCGATTCATGTATCTCGCCAGGGCACGTCTGAAGAGGTTGAAGATTCGATTCCTGTAACCAACCAGGGTGCGTCTATATAAAGAGTTTGAAGACCAACTCCTGTAACAGGTCAGGTAATCATCTTTCTTTTTTCAGGTACGCCAGTTCTCGCTAAGGAATCTCTTACGCGATCGACACCTAGATGGCATCTATAAGCCCATCCAACTATCCATCACCTCTCAACATGGCATCTGTAAGCCCATCTTCCTATCCATCAATCTTCAAATGGCATCTGTAAGCCCATTCCCACCATCACACTGCTAACATGTGAGCGCAAATTTCTGGGCACTCTAGTGTTCAATCATCTTCCACCTTCAGATTACTAAAGGCACGTCAGCCAATCTACATCCTCAGGTCTAAGAAGATTGAACAGGGGCAACTGTTGTACCCCAAAATTTTCCCTCCCATATTCTTCAAGATTTGCCAAGGTCAAGGTTCAAAATCTCCCAAGAGTTGTACAGTCCAATTGCCTCCTAACAGTCAAAAATTAGGGTTTTGGTTCTGTCAAAGAAGTTGAAGTTTCCAAGGGCCCAAACAAGTCCCACATGCCTATAAACATTGTCAAGCATCCATATTCCAAGTTTCAAGACTCACAGCACAAAATTGCACAGTCAGAAACCCTAATTGCTTCACAGTCAACTGTAGGGGCAAAATGGTCATTTGACAGTCAAAAGTCAAAATTTTTGGTCAACATCTTATTTTGAAGCCACAAACATCATTTGATCAATTCTTGATCATGATTCTCAAAGCATGGCTCAAAAAGTCTCAAGATGCAAAAGTTTCTATTTTTGGACAGCTGGAAAAGTCAACTGCAAATTGACTAGGGCATAACTTCCACATGGTTTATCAGAAAAATTCCATCCAAATCTCATTTTGAAGAGAATGACATTTCCTACAACTCATCTTCACATTCAAGTTCAGGAAATGCTCTCACAAAAAGTTATCAATCTCAACATTATAGGTCATTTTCAAAAGTCAACAAAAAGGCACTTTAAGTCAAAGACCATAACTTAAGATTGGTAAATCAAAATGACATGGGACCAAAGGCATTGGTTAGAGGACTTCAAGACCTTTCCAAAATGTCCAAGAACATGATCAAAGCTTAAAAATTGAGCAAGATATACCTTGTGTAATTTGGGAAAATTTTGGGAATTTTGAAAAGTCAACTTTGCTTCAAATGCCTCAAAATTGCTAATGGGACACAATTTCTTCCAAGAATCATCACCCAAAAGCTATGCACGACCCATTGACATCCAAGGGAGTTATTTCATCATTTTTTATTAATTATTTGAATTTTTATTATTATTAATTCACTTAATTAAAATTAAATATGACAAAAATATCAAATGCCACCTTTCAAATCTTTTTATGCAGCATTTTTATCCACCATGACCTCAAGATTTCGTGCACAATCAAAAAGGAAAGATTCTATGTAAATAGGCAAGTTCCATGGCAAGAAAAGATTGAAAAAGATCATGAAAATCAAATATTGAAAATCATTGAATACAAGGCTTTGGGCTTGATTTTTCTAACCTAAATCATTCACATACATAAGCATAACATAACCCTAATGCAAAGAACAAGAAAGCTGCGCTGCAAGATCAAGAACAAACTTGCATTTTTTACAAAAAAAGTTAAAACTGTTTTCATAGTTGCAGTGTGATCCAAGGTCTCAAAACTATTCCAAAGGCTTGCTGAGACATCCAGGAGGCGTTTACAATTGAAACCAAGCTTCCACGCGCAGAGAATCAGTAGAACGCCATCGCCCGGTTCATGAAAATTTGCATAATCGTACTTTGAATTTCATGCCATATTAATGCATTTTAATGATTCGATTTATACTAACATGAACTCTCTGAATCTATTGGTGTCTTTTAATTGAATTAATATCACCTGTATCCAAAGTTGCCATGGAAATTTTCTAGGGTTTTAGAAGCTCCAAAAGAGGGGTTCATTCATCTGGAAAAATTGGCCAATCACACCTATACCATTGGAATCAGGACTTTCTGACGATTTAAAACCATACCTCGCGCTCAATTTATGATGGACCATGCTCTAATCGCTATTATTGTATATTGTAGTTAGTGGGGGTTTAAAACCCCCGCTATTTGATTTATTATACAGGCAAAGAGATGAAGACGACGCATAGGTGTCATAACGCTACTGGGTAGTTCAAATCCTGGCACGCGTTTTGTTAAAGTCCCACTAATACTTGCTTTCTCTCTCTTAATGATCATTGTCCATTAGATGTACAAAGTGCCGCGCCAGTTCAGTTGGTGGATGTGTTGGCATGCATGTACTGGGACCTGGGTTCGATTCCCAGGTTCCCCATATTTCTTCCATATTTTTTCTTGTAACATGTTTCTATGCAGCGTTTCATCAAGAGACCACCATACAACTCCATCTCCTGGTTGGCCACGCGCCCAAAAATTCAATCTAATGGCTACCAACAAGCGTCTACCATGTGCCTCAGTCCATGAAGGAGCATTCAAGCTGGAAAAGTCAACGTGGCCAGCTTTCTGATGGGCCTAAATTCCTTGCCTACACCTCCATAATTGGGCCAGAAACCCCTTTTGTTTGTATTTTCTTTCCCTCTTTTTATTCTCTTTTATTTATTTTAATTATTTTAATTGTTTTAATTAATTCACCAAATAATTTTTATAACACTAAAAAATCAGAAAAGTAAAAAAATAAAAATATGTTTTATTAATATTAATTTCTATCAATTTTGTAAATAAAATTCTAATAATCAAATTAGTTTAATTTTAGGTTTAATTTTAATGTTTTTTCTTAAATAAACTAAAAATGTGGAAATTAGTGTTTTAGTACTTTTATTCTTTTTCATAATAAATAACTTTTTTTTCATTATTATTAATTCTTAATTATTTTGTAAATAAACTTGTAATTAAATAATTAGTGTAAATTAAGTTAAAACTTAAACATTTTTTTTAATAATTAAAAACAAACTAGAATTAGGGTTTTATTTAATTTTTAATTCCAATTAATTCTCTTTATTTCCATTAAATACAAAAAAACATAAAAACATCAAAAAATAAGTTCTTTTCTTTATTTAATCATTAATTAATTTCTAATTTCAATTCAATTTCCTTAAAGGGTCCAACGCCCTCGCACCTTCGATTATAATTCCTTTTCGCGCGTTTGCTTCTATCTTTCTTTTTAATCTTATGTAATTGCCCCGAAGCTTTGTAATAGTAATTAGGACATTTACTTTCCGCACTTTTATTCAAATCGGGTCTTTGTTTAATTTGGCGATGTATAGACCCGCGCCTTGTAATAGCGTAGGACCTTTATTTTTTCACATTTTAAATTTCCGCACCTTTAAACTGGTAATCACATGAAAGAATGTATGCCCAAAAAAAATCAAAGCGTAGCTCACTCAACGCATGACAAGATAAAAATATAACTGAAAATGACACACAATTCACACACCACTCCTAGAGTACGCCTCACTGTTGCCTTGCCCCTCGAAATGTGGTCGTCGAGTAGAGGACGTTTTAGTAAGTCCTCATGTCCATGAACATGGCATGGGGGTAGCTTCTAAGGTGTCCTACTATTGCTCTGGTGACCACACTGTCCCTAAACTCGAATTGACCCGAACACCTCCAACGGTGGTGCTACCTATCTCTCAATGGTGGGATGGCACTACCTTAAGGACATTTACACAGCCTAATTCCTTAGGGTAGGTAGATGACTCGTAGATACTTGCTCTAATTCAAAAACAAATCAAAAACTTCTTTTCACACCGACACTTTGCAAAAAGCTTTCAAAAGCAACTTTTCAAACACTCTTGAGGACTGATACAAGAGTCGATCTGAAACTTTAAACGAAACTTCTTCAAACTCACTCACAATTGAAAAGCAAACACTTTTGAAAACACAATGAGCAAGTATCTAAGAGCCCATGGATAACCATGGATAGAAAAGGTGCTAACACCTTCCCTTTCTATAAATCTACCTCCCGAACCGAGAGCAATCTCATAAGGAATTTTTCTGTGCTTTTGTCCTTTCCTTGTTGGAGAAAATAAAAGACGGTGGCGACTCTTGCTTCCGCGACATTTTGCGAACCAGAGTTAAACAGTCAGTTCCAGATCCACCGATCATAGAACTGGCGAATCTGCTGGGGAATAATTTAAAGTGAGGTGTACCTTAGGATAGTTCATAATTGTGTTTTCAATTGTTTTGACTTGTTTGCTTTAAATTGTGGGTTGCATCGGAGTTACATAGATCCTAACCCGGATCTGGGGATACCCTGTTAGGTAGCATAAGCTGTGAGGGACCTGTCCGGCGTAGACCGACATGGGTGAAGCAGTGGCTATGTTTGTATGGCGCCTTGGTCTGTACCGATATCCCTTGTGTTGCAACGAGGAGAATATGGGTCTTCTGAGGAGTCTTTAAGCACCAACCGACCTTAGAACCTTAAATGACCCAACTTGGCCAATAGAACAGTAGCAGTATGCTACGCCCATTGAGGTTAAACTCTCGTGATGGTTCTGGCCGCAAGAAAAGGTTGCGATGCTGGAGTTATGACCGATTGAGGGTAGTCAGTGATATTGGGATCCTCTAGAACCCGGTTACTTTTGATAGGACAAGTATGAACCAACAAACTGAAAGAGGGTAATACCTAGACCCCATGCTGGCCTAAAATCTAAGGGCTCTTTTGTGTGACTTGTGTGCCTTCGTACCTGACTACTTGCATACTTGTTATCTGACACTTGAGTTTCTTGCAGGTGTTGTTTATAGTCCTTAATTTGGACTCATAACAGGGTTACTTACATTACCCCATGCATAACATACCATCATACCATTGCATACATCCTGCATAAGGACTAATCCATTTCAATGATCTCAAGGGTCTGTGGTGCAGGTCATGATAAGCCAGTTATCTAGCAAAGGGGCAAAGGGGATTTATTTTCCTCTAGCCAAGGGAGTCAGAGGCTATGACCCACTTGATATGATGAGCTTTGACTCTTGAAAAAGGTTCCCCTAACCAAGGTTGTTTGGAAATCAAAACCAGACATGATGACTAAAGTCAGGGGCTATGACCCACTGGATATGGTGAGCCTTTGACCCTTGAAGAAGGACTCTCAACAACACGAAGTTCCTTCAATCAAGTTACCAGTTTCCAACTCTAACAATTTTCTTGTTTACCCCGCGAGATCCTTGATAACATTACATGCATATCAAACATGTCATTGCATTACAGGTACCCTTGTTACAGGTCACTTACCATCTGTGCTGTTTATTTCAGCAATGGCTTCCCAACATTACAACCAGGACCTTCAGGCTCAAGAGACTCGGTTCGGGGAAATCCTCCTGAATCTATCCAAAGGGCAGGAAGAGCTGAGAACACTTCTCATGGGGACTTTGGTCAGGAACGGTGCTGAGGGTGAACGGCTGAAACATCTGCAAACGGAGGTGGATGCAATGAAGGCCCAGATGCTGGGGCAGGTGACTACCATTCAAGGCTTAGCTCAAAGACAAGAAGAGCTCGGGGTTCTCGTCAACCAAATGCTTCGGGGTAACCAACTGGGGCAAACATCTAAGGGTGGAGGGCCAGTCATCATTCAACCACCTTTGAGACAAGAAGATAAGGGGAAAGCTCCTCAAATGGCTCCAGTGTCACAGATTCAACATCAACCTCACCAGCTTCAGGTAGACAAGCCCAAGAGGCAATTCACCAAGCTCAGCGTGTCGTTGCCTCAAGCTCTACAACAACTGTTGAGGTTGAAGTTGGTAACTCTCAGGGATCCTCCTAAGAATCCCAACAGGACACCTTCAAGGTATAACCCCAACGCCCGCTGCGCTTATCACTCCGACAGCCCGGGGCATGCCACAGAGGATTGTTGGACCTTGAAGAACAAGATCCAGGACCTAATTGATGAAGGAGCTGTGGAATTCACCCAAGATGGCCAGGCTGAGCACTTCTACCATCCCTACAGGATTCACCAGTTGAAATAACAAGCCCTGAGATGAAAGGACTCTTTGTTCATTAGGATCTTTCAAGTTGTAATTTTCTTTTAATTTTTCAAACATTTTATTCATATCAAACATTGTTATTTCATGAATGCACCGCACATGTCTGTTTTGAATAATTATTTCGTATTCACTATATGCAAACTGTTTTCATATTTTTGTGATGATCAACTCTTGATTGAAAATTCTAAGCCTCTTGAGGGAGGATGACGAAAACGATACCCCGATCCTTACAGTATGCTTTTGAACAGACCCTACTGATGAGGTACAGGCATTGTTTCAATCCCTAAACACTGGAGTTATAAGGAAGATAATCCCTCGTCAACCCCTCTGAGCCAAAGAAGTAGGAGTTTTTCTTTTCGAAAATTAAAACCCTTTATCATTACCTGGGGCAGGGTAGTCTCTCAGTTGATCCAAGTGCATAACGAATGGCACCAAAGAGGTCCTTACAAAAAAAAAGACAGTGATGATTCCGAATAATCATAAGGATAGGCAGTCATTATATCTCAAAAATAAAAATCCATTAAGTCAAAACCTATGAAGGAGACTTACAAAACTTGGGAATCCCGCTGACTGTAATTCCAAAAAGAAACAGTTCAGGAAAAAAACAGGGATAATGAAAGAAAAAGAAAGAGGTCCTACAAACCCTCAACAAAAAAGGAAATGACTACCTAATTAATTTTAATTAATAAAAAAATGTTAATTATAAAAAAAGTTAATTAAAATACCTAAATCCTAATTAGTTTTAATCAATAACAAAAAAAAGGTTAATTTTGAAAAAAGTTAATTAAAAAAACCTAAATCCTAATTAGTTTGAATTAAAAAAAAAAAGTTAGTTTTGAAAAAAAGGTTAATTAATCTAAAATTAATTAACCTAAAAATTAAATTAGGTTTTTTTGTAAAAAAAAAGGTTTGTGAAAAAAGTTTTGTGGTTAAGTGAATTTAAGATTGAAAAAGACAAATTGGTTAGAAATCAAAAACAAACAATGAAATTAAAAACCTAAAATTAAATTAAAACTTAAAATTAAATTAAAAACCTAAAATTAATTATTTGAGTTTATTAGGAAAAATCAAGGGTTTGTAAAAAATGTTCGGTTTTATGAAAAAAAGTTTTAAACAAAAAGAAGGAAAATAGGTAAAATAGATAAAAGGATAAATAGAATGGAAGAAAACCAAAACCAATAGTGGTGGATGTTGAACCCACGCCCTTAACCTCCTCAGGATGTCTGTCTTGTCATGCATTGGGGGTTCTTATGATTCAGCCTCAGTGTTTTGTAATAACCCTGCATGGGACCCTGTCTAAATTTGCAGTGTTGAATCTCATGAACACATTAAATAAATTAATATACCATGAAATACAAAGAAAATAAATATATGAAATTTTGTAATGTTAATACCGATATGGCATGTATGAATGCTTCTACACCGTTTTGATCATGGAGATCAAACCAGCCTTACCCTTACTGGAGAAGTAGTGAGGTGGGGGTTTGTAACAAGGATGGCTTGTTTGTAGTGAGATGGAGGTTTGTAACAAGGATTTTAAGGTTTTTAGGGTTCTTGAATGAATTTGATATTTTGACAGGGTTGTGGCAAATGTTTTTTTTTCCCGTTGTGTTTGTGTGAAAAGAATGAGATTATATAATGGAAATTAGAGAAAAGATATGGGCTTTGAATGTGAAATTGAGCCTCCAATAACCACAAGCAATAGTGTAGATTTTTATTCACTTGAGTCTATCATGTTCCAGGATAAATCGCAGGGACTTAAGTGCAATTTTTAAAGTTGAAATATGAAAACAAAATGTAGCCGACATTGAAAAATAACTCCTGTCCAAAAATGGGCTCAATAAGATAAATGGTGAATTAGTTATGAATTTTTGAAGTTTTGTCTCAGACAAACTTATTTTGGGCTCCAGTGTCAACTATGGAACGTTCTCAATAAAAAAGTGGTATTGATTGAAGCATAACCCGGTCTCGACTTTGGAAGAAAAGTTGTAGATCTGAGTCAGTTACCTTGTGTAAAAAGATGGACCTGATTCGAGAAAACTCACACATTCGGAGACCTTCTTTAAAGAATTAGCTCTCGAGCCGAACCTGAATTTAAGAATACGTTATTAGAGATATCTTGGTGAAAGAACATCTAAATATGACGCGCCGAGTTAGACTTGTGAATCTTTCAACCCTGAATCGTTGGGAAACGGCAAACTGATCTTCAGCACAGAAAATACTCTGAGAATATCCATTGGCGAAATAAACGTCACTTGTAACCTGACGAAGCTTCATAAATATACCTTTATTCCATAACCATAAAACCAATAATATGCGTGTATGAAAAGAGAGTAAATTTTGGGGTACAACACTAATGAAGTATGTATATGTTACTAACTTGAAACTAATTGCTAAACACGCTACAGTAGCCCATGATTATAGCTTCACACTTCAATATATAGTAGAACTTAAGTTCATAAACCATTTAGTTTCTAAGGGCCATTACACTACGGTATATGTTTTTGTTACATGTTATCAAATTGATATGCATCACTAAATTATATCATATCCATTAAAAGATGGCCACACAATAACTATAGGTCTCTATTATCAAATACACTCTAAATGTGCCGCGTTACAGTAAGAACTACAACATGTCAGAATTAAGCAAAACACATAAAAACGACTTTTAATGATATGAAACAACTCTATTGATAACTTTAACAATAATATTGACAACTCTAACAGTCCTATTGACAACTCAATTGATAGTTCTAACAACTCGAGGAACTATATTGACAACTCTAACATAAAAGAAATTAACTTAACTTAGCTAAATAATCCAAATGTTATTTTGTAATTCAAAACTCCTAAAAATTATTATACTAATAATACTAAATCATTGTTATTATTATTATTAGTAATGAAAGATTATATATTAGAAAACTAGAAACATGATTCTCCATTATTATATTAATACAACATATACTGCTAAGTAAAATAATATATATATATATATATATATATATATATATATATATATATATATATATATATATATATATATATATATATATATATATATATATATATATATATATATATATATATATATATATATATATATATATATATATATATATATATATATATATATATATATATATATATATATATATATATATATATATATATATATATATATATATATATATATTTGCCGATACAGTATATTAATATATATTATTATTCTCAATTTTAACTCAATACAATACATACCATAATTTATATATGTATCATAGTGAAACTTTCTATATAAAAATATTTATCCAAAGGAAAGTAACATATGTAGCAAGTGACGCTATAGTAGAATGACGCTACATCACAACAAAGAAATATACACAAGAAATCACTACTATATATATCTTTTTTTATTATCAATTTCATAGGTACATATATAATGAAAAATGATGCGACAATACCGATATATATTAAATTAGATTCTCAATCAACTCTAAATTTCACCAATATATCAATTTCAAACATAAGCAGAAACAAATTTTACAACTAAATCCCACATACCATTCATCATATACCCTATTATAGAGTCAGAACCCCACCCTTACCTTGGAGTGAAGGTTCCTCTAACTCTCCGATTGCACCTAGCTTTGCTTTCTCTTTGCACTTCTATGTATCTCTTCCAAAACTCTTATTTTCTTCTTCTGCCAAAACCTATTCTTCTTTCTCCTCTTACTAATACTTCTACTTCTTATTATTTCTCAAATAACTAATATAATAATATAGCTACTATACTATTATTCTTATTTTGTCTTATTGGGCTTAAATTTCTACATCTCCCTTTCAACTACTTCTAACATTAAAATAGGCTCACATAAACAATAATAGTATTATTCAATATTAATCCTACAACTTAATCAACTAATTAATTCAATTAAGAACGACACAACTTGAATCAACATTTCACAACTTCGAAAATTTAATCAGAAAAATATTCAAAAATAATTAATTAATTAATTAATTAAATATTGGGCATTGCAACTTACCTATGGACTTCATGCAAGCCTTTAAAACTAAGGCTACTCGTGTTAGTTATTTGCATTCATTATCTAACAAATTAAACTTCTTGTATGGCTCGTTTGTATTCATTATCTAAACGACATGATTTCCTTGCAAGACTTGTTTGTATTTATTATCTAATAACTTGAACTTCTTGCAAGACTTGCTTGTTTTCATCACCTTACACTTTTGCTTGGTGCATATCATACACATTATAACATCATACCATATCATTTTCATTGACCATCTCAAGGATCTCGAGGGCCTGTGATGCAGGTTATCATGAACCAGACGTCTAGCAAGGGGAAGAAGGATTTATTTTCCTCTAATCAAATGTCGTCAAAGTATCATGATCTAGCGTCTAACAGAGTAAGGGGATTTATTTTCCTCTAACCAATGTCGTCAAAGACAAAAGTATGTTATCTTGAGTCAAAGGCTAGGACCCACTCGACTTGGTAAGCTTGATTCTTATAGAAATACGTTAAATGACACGAAATTCTTCAATCAAAGCTGCTGCAACTTCTAACAGTTCACTTTTTGTTTATCCCGCGAGATCCTTGAAAATGTTGCATCTATATACACTGCATGTCATTACATAACAGGTAGTTCTCAAGACAGGTTTCTCATTTTCTCACTGTTTATTTCAGCAAAAAAAATGGCTCTCGAACATACCGTCAGAGATCTCCAAGCTCAAAATGCACAATTCCAGAAGATGCTCCTAAGCTTAGCCAAGGGGCAGAAGGAACTGAAAGCACTCCTCACCAATAATCATGAAGACAACAAGGAGGATCAGTTGGAACAATTGTTAGATGAGATGGAAAATATGAGAACCCAAATGATAGGGTCATATGTCTCTTATCCAAAACATAGCCCGGAGACAAGAAGAGTTAAGAATTCTTATCAGTAAACTTCATCAGGACGAATACAACTGTATGGGACGAACAATTAGAATTTGGGGTATAATCACTAATCAACCTCTCTTGGCTGACATGTTATTGGTTTATATGTTCATAAGGGAACATGTTAGAAAGGGAATCAAAAGTGGTAAAATTCAGGTGGTTGCGTCTTTAAGTACTCAAAAGAGGTCATACAACGGGAAGAAAGAATCTGGTACTGTGTATGGCCAGAAGGGTCATAATAAGAGTGACTTCAACCAATTTGTGGAGGCAGTACATATCTCTAACCTTGCACCAGTGCAATAACAACAACAACAGGGTAATCAACATAAGCAAGATACCTCCAAAAGACGGTTTACCAAAATCAACATGTCATTGGTTCAAACATTGCAACACATGTTGAAGGTCAAGCTAAGTTACATTTAAGGATCCTCCTCAGAACCCCAATACTTCCTCTCCCCATCACAATCCTAATGTAAGATGCATGTACCACTTCAACAGTCCTGGACATGACAATAATAGATGTTGGGCTTCGAAACATAAGATTCAGGACTTGATTGATGAAGAAGTTTCTGAGTTCATACAAGATGGTAAGATTGAATTTTTCTGTCATCCCTCAAAGGTACACCATTTGAAATGACAAATTCAGGCGGAGAAGCTTTTTGTTCATTCGAGTTTTCATTTGTAATTTATTTAGTTGATTCAAACACTTATCTTTATGTCAGACTTTGGTTGTCCCCATTAATGCATTGCATATGTTTGTCTTGAATTAATCCATTTGTTTTCACTATACTTAAACTATACTTTTACTTGCTTTTTGTGATATTCGACTCTCGATTAAAAGCTTTAAGCCTTTAGAGAGAGGATGATGAAAATGATACCATAATCTCATACAGTATGCTTTTGAACAAACCTTAATGAAGATGTAAAGGCGTTGCTTCAATTACTAAACAGTGGAGATATAAGGAAGTTAATCCCTCGTCAAACCCCTTTGAGCCTAAGAAGTAGGAGTTTTCATTTTCATGCAAATTGAAACACTTGATCATAACCTGGGGCAGTGTAGTTTCTCAGTTAATTCAATTATGCATTCAATCGTAAGATTTTACTTCATACATAGCAGATAGTATCAAATACGTCCTTCCAAGTCAAAAGACAGCGACGGTTCCCCGTAAAATAGACAATCATTATCTCTCAAAAGAAAATACCTCTAAGTCAAAACCTATGAAATTGACTTAAGAGAAAAATTAGGACATCCCGCTGACTGTAATCACAGAAGAAACAATTCAGGAAAAAGGTAGGGATAATAAAATCAAAAAGAGGTCGCTACAAATCATCGACAACAGAAAAATGACCACCTTCTCAAATAAACTTCCAGTATCCGAAACATCACAAAATATCATTTCAGACTCAATTGGAATCTAAATGCACAATTAACTGAATATAGGGCTGAAGAATATCACAGAGAATGGGTTGGGTACAAATAAAGTTTGAGACTTTATCCTTTGTTTCTTAAACCATGAACCAGACCACGTTACAAACCTTAAAAGTCCTAACTGAAGCATAGGTTAGTTCGAAAGCATAATGTTACAAAAGGTATACTGGCTCCTGTAAGGATTACTATAAATCCTGAGTTGACTTCATATTCTTACAAAATTATGTTATTTACTAAAAAACACATTTTCAAAACATCAAGACAGACATAAGATTTGCATTTTTAATACCACCATTTACATATAACTAATTATTCGACAGTAGAGAAATTCGCATGACGAATATCCAATGAATGAAAATCTACTCATTGGACATAATTATTTCAGATGATGCGTCAAAGAGAAAGACACCTCTAGTAATAGGCCTTTCGTGTAGCCAATTGGTTATAAATCAAGGGGCATGACATGTTATTGTCCAACTCATATGTGGCAGTCAAGTCAAGATTCAAATAATCTCTCAAAAGTGATGAATAGCCAGGGGTAGATCTCCATCCGAATCACTTGGGGAATGCTACATTGATCATGAGTTTAAGCAAAAGCCACTATCCTCAGTGTCGCTAAATTGCTTGTCTATGACAGTAGTATCAGATGATGTCATTCAACCATGACAATTCTTAAAAGAGTACTGAAGAAGGTCAAGATTATTAGAAAATTGGAAATAAATGGTTGATCAATAACTTCAAGCATCGGGTGCACCAGACTAATCCCATGGGCAAATAGACTCCCGCATACGAAGGGTTACGCACGATCAAGCAAACATTTTCTGGAATTGATACAACACTTACTACTATGGACAATGACAATTCTCCACACCCTGTGAACACGGACATAGTCAGAAAATACTACGCACGAAAAAATACCCACTAGGTTGACTGGCCTAGGAAGAAATAAGGGCATCCCGGCAAACCACAAGAGTTCGGGAAAAAATTAGAGATATATGAATAAAATTATACACCCGGCAAGTCGAAAACCTGAAAAGACAGCTTGGGCAATAAGGGGTATCCCGGTGGGCTGAAAATACGAAAGGGCGGTCCAGGTAATAATTAGGATTAAAGTGTATGACTATGTCCCTTTATCTAATTACTTGTTTATCAGCAGAAGACATAGCACCCTGATCAACATTTACCGAGGGCTCTAGAAGTTGAGATAATGTTCAAGTCATCCATAAATCCCCACAAAGTAATCTACTTTAAAGTTGACCCATAGAGTAGTTCCCATAAGACAATTCCTCGTTGAATAAACTATACAAGCTCATCTTCAAATAAATCTTCCCCGCAAGACTGAAATACTCTAATCATACTCACCAGCAGATCCCCTAGCGGACAAAGGAGTATAATCTTTTCCCCGACAACATCGCCAACCTACAGGATTCCAATATTTACTAGATTATGATAACAACACAGTTCACAAGAATTCTCTTCCCTAGCTGGGTTTATTTCTCTAGCCAGATTCAATCCCCTGCAGATTTTTCTTCTTTACTAGGACTCATGTCCCCAGCAGAACATATTCCTCCAACAGGTTTATTTCCTCAAGAGAGTGTTTCTCCAGCAGAGTTTATTTCTCCAACATGGTTTATTTCCCCCAACAGGGTTTATTTCCCCAGCTCGAATATATCCTTCTGACTACTGTAAATCACCAGTAAAAATATTCTCACCAGCAAAGGGTAGTCCAAACCAGTATCCCCATAGAGTCGCTACAAAATCTGAAACCAGGACTAAGTATCAGTTAATCTTATCCTCCCAGACGAGTCAACATCCATATCGAAAACTCAGTCAAACATCACCTCAGAAGGTTATCTATCTCTTTTAACCCCAGTCAAGATAAATAGGAATTAAACTCTCCAGTAGAGTGATGAACGACCAATGTTCTTGAGTTCTTCTCCCCAAGCATAAATCTAATTCCCCAACAAAGTTTCCTCAACTAGCAAGCAGGAATCCCCAGCAGATTGAAGATACATATTCTTCATCCCCAGCAAAAATCAGAGATTTATTTTCCCTATCCAAAATGTTATACGAAGCTACCGCTACACTTCAACGATATCTCACATTCATACATCATTTATCATATCATATGCATACGAAACGCATTATCACATGCACATTTATTTCGAGAGTATCATTATGCAATGCAACATGACATTGCATAAAACTAACTTTGTCTTTTCAGGATAAGTTCGCAAACAGACAAGTATTTCCCTCAGAGACTAAATCTGAAAAGTAGCTACTTAAAATTTTTCCCCAGCAGGTCATTCTGAAAGATATCTCTTCTAGAGAAAGTCAGACGTAGATATCTCCTAGTGCATCATTCAGATGAAATCAGGCGTAGATTACCTTCTGATACTCTTTTTGTAAAATTCAGGCATAGACTCCTTCCAGCATAGACTCCTTCCAATACCTTTTCTAGTTGAAGTCGGGTGTAAACATCTTCTAGTTCAGATGAAATCAGGCTAATATTTCCTTCTGATACTCTTTTTGGAAAAGGGTCAAGCATAGACTCTTTCCGGTACCTCTTCTAGTTGAAGTCGGGCGTAGACATCTTCTAGTTCAGATGAAATCAGGCGTATATTTCCTTACTCTTTTTGGAAAAGTCAGGCGTAGACTCTTTTCGGTTCCTCTTCTAGTTGAAGTCGGGCATAGAAATCTTCTAGTTTAGATGAAATCAGGCGTATATTTCCTTCTCACACTCTTTTTAGAAAAAGTCAGGTGTAGACTCTTTCCGGTACCTCTTCTAGTTGAAATCAGGCGTAGACATCTTCTAGTTCAGATGAAATCAGGCGTAGATTTCCTTCTGATACTCTTTTTGGAAAAAGTCAGGTGTAGACTCTTTTTGGTACCTCTTCTAGTTGAAGTCGGGCATACACATCTTCTAGTTCGGATGAAATCAAGCATAGATTCCTTCTGAAACTCTTCTGGACAAAGTTGAGCGTAGACTCATTCCAAACGTATCTTCTAGACAAAGTCAAGTGTAGACTCATTCTAGTAAATCACTCAGATAAAATCAAGCGTAGATTCACTCTGATGTTCTTTCGGATATAGTCAGGCATAGACTTATTCTGATATTCCTATCAACATGTACTATGGATGGCATCTATAAGCCCATCTCCGACAACATTCAGTCACTCTCCAAATGGCATCTTTAAGCCCATACCTGATACAATCAACCAACAATGTTACTTCTTGCACAGGCGAGTGCAAATTTTCTGGGCACTTAAGTGTTTAATCATCTTCTACCTTCAAGTCACGAATGGAAGACATGCCAGTCTAACTCTTCAGGTTTAAGAAGATTGAACAGAAGCAGCTGTTGTACCCCAAAATTTTCCCTCTCATTTCATTCAAAAATATCCCTTCACGCTCCTAGGGTTTTCACTCGCTTTAGGCTACCCAGGCTTTCTAGTTCTCAAGATATCACACTGATTCTTTGTTCCATCAGAGAACTAGAACTGCAAGTATTTTGATCTTGAATCATGTTTCTCCCATCTAGTGGCTCTTGTGCTAGGATTGTTGGTTATTGAATCTGTGACGTCTTCCTTGACAAAATATTAGAAAAATTTATCATTTTAAATTTTGTCTCAATACACCTTCGATAATATCTGAGGTTCATTAGAGATGTTCTTCTATGCTCCAAGTATCATTTCCATCCCATAGGACTCTCCGGGGCATTGTTGTTGAGTAGGATTGAAATACAAGTACCATGGCTTAGGAGATGAGCTTGAGGGTTCTCTTGATTTGTTTGAAGACATGGTATCTTCGAGAAATGAAGATTAATTTGGATTCTTGGCTTGGTTAACATTCATTAATTGAAGTCTAGTGGATTTAACGCTTCAAAGCCTTATCATCTTCTAAGTTTTCCTTAAGGAATTTGTTTTAAGATCATTTTAAATTTGAGATGTCTTGTTGGATTTAACTGCAAAGCACGAATTGTGAAAGCAAGGTATGGAGTTGTAAATGCTTGGTGAGCAAGGCATTCTTCCTGGACTGAGGTCATTTTTCTTTTGTTTGTCGAAGTGGAATTGGTCCCTCGATTGCAATTTATTTCAGATTTTTGAACTTAAGAGAGATTAAGGTTCATTTTTAGGCATAGGAGATCGAAAGAATTGTTCATGTTTAATCTCTTTGGAAACAAGTGACAATATTTACAAAGCATGGTTCTAATTCAAATCGCAGGGCGTATTCTTTCATTCAAAGTTCAATTCAAAATGCCTTAAAATAATTATTTTGGTTCAAACATGGCAAGTGGATCAATATTTCAAGATTGCAAGTTTGATTCATGATTCAAAATATCTCTATCAAAATTCATTCAATTTTATCTCAAAACCATTCAACATGGCAAGTTTTATTCAAAGTATTGCAAAAATAATTCAAATATTTCATTCAAGATTTAACTTGTCTTACAAGCACTTTGGAAAAATGTTTGTATTACAAATTCCATTTTGAAAAATTACAAGAGAGGCAAGTTGAAAGGTTGAGTGTTTTTTGTTCTTAAGTCACTTGAAATTACAAGACAAGTTTAATTCTTATAAGGCAGATGAAGAGAGTTTCTAAAATCATTATAATCTATCCTATGAGATTCTATGGTGAGACTTCAAAAGCTTCACACTTCAAATTTCCCTCCAAGATTCTTCTATGCCATCTTTTTCCTCTCATTAACCATACATGAAAAAGAAAAGGAAATGTTAGCAAGAAATCAAAACAATTAAATTTGAGCACAAGAAAAGAAAGTTTTCAAGCAAGTTTATTTTCAATTTCATCATTAGGGTGTCATGATAGGAATCGAAATAAGATGGTTTTGAGTTCAATTATTCGGGCCATTTCAATCATGTTCGCAAGCAACACAGAGGCCTCATACATTTTCAAAACAAAGTCAGGAATTGAATGAGTAATCATAGGCCCAAAAGAACCTCTATTGCAAATCAAAAATTTTATTTTGGTTTACAAAGGAGGTACAAAAAGAATAAACTCATGATTTCATCATAGGCAGCAAATTCAAAATCGCAGCAGTCCAGCCCAAGCAATACATAATTCACACAAAAATCACATCAGGTTTCGTAAAAGCCCCAAAAAAAATTTCACAGCCGGATCCCAGAATTGCGGCAACGTATAAGAAAATATAAAACATATTAGATAAGAAAGTCCCAACGACGCAGAGAGTCCAGAATCCAGAAACCCTAAATTGTATCAATATAAGACAACAATCATTGCACAGTTTTGGAGGACAAAGCCACTATACACAATACAGAAGCTGCACTAAAAACACAAACCCTAAGATATTTCATCATCTTCCTTTTCCACAAACCCTTCAGAAATATAGCAAGACAATTGTTCACATTCACCAGAAAAACAACCGTAACCAAGAACACAAAAGCTGCATAAAACCCTAACCCTAATGTTTCGTATCATCTTCCTAAATAAAACCCCATCAGAAATTCGAAAGAAGAAAAAGAGTGAAAAAGCGGAAAGATCTCACCGGATAGAAAAAGAAGAACAAGAAGAGCCAAATATCCAGCAACGAATTCTCAACCCATCTCTGCGAACGGCCAAACACGACGAATCCACCGACCCCGAAGCCCTTCCATTTCCGACCGCACGATAATTGTCACAGTCGCAGCTTCATGTCGATCTCGCTATGACATCAATAACATGCTATCCGCGCACCACAAATACTTTCCAACACCGTCGACCATATTCGTTTCCTTTCTTCTTGTTGCCCTGTATGGTCGAATCATCAAGTTGTGTAGAAGAACAATGTTGGTGATGTGTTTGTTTTGATGGCTCGTTGTGAAGGGACTAGGAGAAGAGAAAGAGTTAGAAAGAGAATGGGTATCGTGAACCCTATCTCTTGTTTCGATGTTTTCTACTTTTATGTATTATATTAAGTTAATATGTGTAAGAATTCCATTGGGGTTTTCTATTTGTTTTGGAAAGTCAGATGCAAAATAATAGTGGAGGCGTCTGCTACTAACACCAAGGCACGCTTGGCCTGGTGGTGGACGTATCGATTAAAACATCTAAGGGCGTGGGTTCGACACCCACCCCTGGTACTTTAAGTTTTATATTTTTCATGTTTTTTCAGAAACAAAATAGAAGGCATTGATGCTACTCCTTAAACATAAATGAGCGCTTGGCTGGTTGTATGCTTGCAGTGTGAAGGTCTTGAGGGCGTGGGCTCAACACCCACCCCCACTAATTTATTTCTCTATTTTTAATTCTCTATTCTTCTAATCCTTTCCCTCATTATTTTCCTTCAAATTAAAAAAACCTTTTCCATAAAACCTATCATTTTTCACAAAACCTTTGATTTTTCTTTATAAACTCAAATAATTAATTTAGGGTTTTTTAATTTAATCAATTTTAGGTTTTATTTAATTAACATTAATTTGATTTTAGGTTTTTATCAATAAAACCTAGTTTGATCTATTAGGTTTTCTCAATTAAAATCAACCTAGACTTTAGGGTTTTCTCAATTTAATCGCTTAACCTTTTTAAATCAATTAGGTTTAGGTTAAATCATTAACCATTTTTTTATCAAACAATTTCTCTGTTTCTTTTCCTTTTTACTGTTCCACGCGCTTTAATATTTTTGCATTAGTTTTTCCTATTATGTAATTGCTATAGAATGTAATAGTTTAACTAGGGCTTTATTTGCTTTCTATCTCCCCCAATTTTTATGGTTTGTACCCCATTTCCCGAATCTTTGTATTAGCGTAGGACTTTAATTTCTGCCTTTACTGTCTACTTTATAAACTGCTAGTAATTAGGGTTTGTATGGCAAGACTAAAAACAATTTAGAAAACCCTAATCACAAGATAAAATAACTGAATTCGATACACTTTTCACACACTCACCTCTAAGGTAACCCCACTTGTTCTTTGAATAAAATAGTCATTACCCTCGAACAGGGGGACGCTTTAGCAAAGTTCCTCCGATACAAAAAACATCATAGTCCCTCGACAACCCTTTGGTAAACGATCCTAGTCCCTTACGATAAAATTGCTAAAGCATCCTTATAAGTTGCCTTTGATGACTGTACGATGACCTGCGCCTGTCCCTTAACATCCAACGATAGGGCTTCCTACTAACTAATGGTAGGATAACACTATCTAAAGGAGGAGAAATAACACGAAAGACTTTTGAGTAAGGGTAGAATATTGTTAATCGCTTGCTCACTAAAACAAAATATTTTCACCAACACTTTTCTATGAAATATTTTCAAAACAAACACTTTGTATGCGTTCACAACTGATACGAGAATCATTACAAAGTTTTCCATACTTAGGAATTTTCAAAATATTTTCAAACACATACAAAAAAGCATTTTCAAACAAAGTGAGCTAGCGATTAAGAGCCCATAGATAACTACGGATGAAAAGGGTGTTAACACCTTTCCTTTTCATAACCTACCCCCTAAACTCAAAATTCTGAAAGGTATTTCCTGTTTTTTTCATTCTTTCCTTATTGGATAAAAGAAAGGTCAGTGGCGACTCTTGCTATCCGCAACATTTGTGATAAAATGCAAAACCAAGTCAGTTTTCCCATCGTATTACACATGTGAATCAAGATTATGCCATACTATATAAATAAACTACTCGAGGAGTACTTCTCAGGATTCAAGGACCATGGTATAAATATACACATTAGACTTGTATTCCTGTGATGTTATTCTGAACTTCCTACCCTCAAACAAAAAACCCTTTGTCTCTATATACTGTTCTCGAACTCTATGAGAAACAAGTTTTTGAACAAAACAAATATTTTTGGCAAAATTTGGGAAGGACTTCAACTCGTGGATTTACACATCGATTAGCATATAACCAACAAATAATTCAAAATGAAAAGCAATAAACCCCCAAAATTGAACTAAACATTGACTCCAATATTTCAGAACAAGCTCGACGAAGGTGACTCACAGAGGGAAATGCAACACATGTTGCTACCTCCTAGCTTTCACCAGTAAGACTCCCTTTTTATCACCTGCAGACAAAATAAAACAAACACAAAATGAAAAACTAAGTTATTAAAAGCGTGGGTTACCTCCCACGAAGCACTTCATTTAACGTCACATGGCTCGATGTTTCATTCCCCTTGTTAGGGTGGCATAAATGACACAAAGAACACCTCATATTTTTTATTTCTTTTGTTTGGTAGCAACTCCAAGAACTTAAAGTAATGATTATGTTGCTTCCAAATCATTTATCATTTTTAGCTTGATTTTATTGAACAAGGCATAAATGACATCTAATACTTTTTCAGTTTCTTGTCTTTCATCCGCCTTGTTATGAAAATAGTTTTTCGGGTGACTCTTTTGTTGAAGATTTTCTGGTTGGATGTCTACATCTTCACAAATTGGCAAATTTTTAGTTTCATCCAAAAATCGATCATCTTCAAGTTTCCTTATTTCTTATTCCCCATCATTTTTGTTAACCTCAAATTCTTCTATTCTTACTGCATCTTTGTCATATGATGTTACGCAATCTTCTTCTCGTGTCACATCTTTTTCTTCCAACTTTTAATTTTGCCACAGTCTAACCTTAATTTTTACAATCTTCCGTCGTGTAAACTATTCTTCCCTGCCAAAAAGTCTCCTAATTTATCTTCAAAACATGGCTAAATAGTGAAAAATTCATTTGTCTCGGTCAAAAATGCCCAAAACACCCCTCTAGGTCCCAAATACTGAAAAATCATGAAAGCCCGTGCCAGCTCTATTTTCCATGCTTTCCAAGTATTCCCCCTGACACGTCCCGTGTCATATGACACGACCACCCATGTTAGGGCTCCTGTAGCATTTCCTCTGCAACTTTGATTATGCATATTTTCTGCCTCGATTTGTCCTGTTTTATTCTTTTGAACTTGAAAACCCTAAAACACAAAACCAAAGCATAATATGCGATAAAACAAAATAAAAAATCATTAAGTAAAAGAAACGATAACTAAAATAACTGCTAAATATTTTTGTAAAAACCACTAATCAGACTCCCCCAAACTTAAATTGTTGTTTGACATCAAGTGGCCATTAAAAGAACTTCTGAAAATCACAACATCCTGGTACTCATACGTGAGACATCCGTTCAAATTAATCAAAAAGTAGTTATTCTGGAATTCACATGACGCGAAGAGTTTTTGTAAGAAACTTTCAATCTCAAGCTTTCTCTTTGGATACCTCTCTAACTATGCTTTGTACTTAGGTCTCTTTATGATTTTTCTCCTATTTCATTCGGACAATTAAATTAAGGCAATGAGAATAACAATAATTATCAAATGCACAAGACTAATCAATATTTACCATTGTTACGACCGGAGCTAGGGCTCCGACGTCTCTCCGGTCCAGGCATTTTTCTTAATATTTATTTTATTCGTTTCACATAAGTTAACAGATGTATTATCGGCCTAGCAGTTGAAGCGCGCGCGATAGACTTTTACTATTCCAAGGCGTGGGTTCGATCCCAACCTTTTGGCATTTTGACATTTCTCATGATTTTATTTGTTGCAGATTACAAAAGGCGCTTGTTTCCCTTCTTTGACATAAAGGCGCGCCTGGCCTGGTGGTGAATATATTGGTTGAAAGTTCTAAGGGAGTGAGTTCAACACCCACCCCTACCCGTTTTGATTATTTTATCCAATTCTCTTTTCTTCTTACTCTTTCTCCTTTTTTTTTTTTTTAATTTTCACAAAACGTTTTTTAAAACCTTTGATTTTTTTTTATAAAACCTAATTAGATTAAGATTTTTTTTTATTTAATTAACCCTAATTAGTTTTCTTAAGTTTTTATTTAATCAATCAAATTATATTTTCTAGGATTTTTATTTAATTAATCTACTTTTTTATTTTAATTAAAATTAATTAGGTTATTAGGTTAATCATCAAACCTTTTTTATCAATAAAATCGCCCAAAACAATTCCCTCCTCCTTTCGCTTTCCTATCTTACAATTAGCGCAATTTATTGTTCTCACGTTTTCTTATGATTATGTAACTGCTCATTGTTTGTAATAGTTAATTAGGATTCTATTTCTCCATATTTTATTACTTGTACCCCCTATTCTCGAAGCCCTGTAATAGCGTAGAATTTTACTTTTCGCACTTTACCGCTTTCTTTATTATTTTGTTTACTGCTTAGTAATTAGGCTTGTATGGAAAGACAAAAAACAAATGATATATAACCCTAATCTCAAAGATAAACAATAACTGAAGACAAATCACCTCGCACACTTACACCTCTAGGGTAACCTCCCTTGTTGCCTCGGAGACACAGTCATGTCCCTCGAACATGGGGGCGCTTTAACACTATCCCTCGAAATCAAAGATTTTAGTCCCTCAATGACCCTTCAATGCTTCCTTTGGTAAACGTCTTGTCCCTTAATGATAAAATTGCTAAAGCCTCCCTACGAGTTTCCTTCGATGACTGTACAATGACCCACGCTTGTCCCTCACATCCAACGATAGGGATTCCTACTAACTAATAGTAGGTTAGCACTATCTAAAGGAGGAGGAAAATTACAAGAAAAACCTTAAGTAGGTAGAATGTTCATAATCCTTGTTCACACTTTCCAAAACAAAAACATCTTTCACAATCACACTTTAAAAAATATTTTCAAAAAACAAACACTTTGTACACATTCTCAAAAACAGAAACGAGAATCATTACAAAGTTGTCTTACTATTGGGTGCTAAGAGCCCGTAGATAACTACAGATGAAAAGGGTGCTAACACCCTCCCTTTTCATAACCTACCCCCTGAACTCAAGAAAATTTTGAAGGTCTTTCCTGTTCTTTTCATCCTTTCCTTATTAGTTAAAATAAAAGTCGGTGGAAAATCTTGCTATCCATAACATTTGCGATAAAACGCAAAACAAAGTCAGTTCTCCCACAATATTACAAAACTTACGACTCTGCTAGGGAACTACCAAAAAGAGGGGTTACCTTTAGAGTTTAGATCACCTTTAAATTTCTTTAAATTGTCTGCTTTACTTTAATTGGGTTGCTTGGGTTTTACTTTCTTGCAAAGATCCTACACCCGGATCTAGAGTACCCTAGGTAAGTAGTAATAGATCATGGAAACTTTACGGCGTAGACCAATATGGTTGAAGTGATGGCTATGTTAGTGTGACACACTGGTCTGTACTGGTTTCCCTCGAGTCAGTCGGGGAGAATACTAGGCTGTCGCATGGTGTCATAAGCATTAATTAACCTTTAGAACCTTAATTGACCCAACTTAGCCATTAGAATGTAGTGAGATAGTTGGATTTGGTGCAGTCCGAAGTTGGTTGATACTCAATGCTACGCTCATTGAAATTCGACTCTCGGGTTTTGTTTGGTGGTAAGTCAGTTGCCGTGCTAAACGAAACCTCTGGTAAAAATCAGTGATATTGAGATCCCTAGAACCCGGTTACTACTTTAGGACAGGTTGAGCCAACTAAATATCAATAGGGTACTTACCTATGAACCCCATGAAATCCTTAAACCCAAGGCGTTTGTGTGCTTTGTTTGTGTTTTTTATCTGTTCAAACATGACATTATAACATCATAACATCATATCATGACATTTTCACTAACCATTTCAAGGATCTAAGGGATTTATCTTTGTTCTTTGTTGCAGGTTCATGGCTTCCAATCACAGAAATACTATCTGAATTAACGTTATAAGGGTACCTTCCAAGCTTGGGGAATTAGTCTCAAAAGTTCTTGGCAATTCTCAATTCACCAAGAGACATGGTCATCTATTCAACTTGGTTACTACCGTTTTCAAAGAGGACATGATGAGTTTTCTATTCTAGTTTTTTTATCATAAACATCACTGTTTTACCTTCCTGGATTATCAATTGGTTCCCACAATGGAAGAATTCTCTAAGTTACTTGAAGTGCATATTCTTGATCAGATACCTTTCACCGGTCTAGAGCAAGTTCCAAAACCTGAAGACATTGCAGCAACCTTACATCTGAAACAATCAGACATCATATCTAATTGAGAAACAAGAAATGGAGTCAAGGGTTTTTATCCCAAATTTATAATAGAGAAGTCTTAGTGGTTTCTGGATACCATACGTTTTCGTGCTTCTGAGGATATTTTGGCTTTGCTGATCTATGGTTTGGTACTATTCCCTAATCCGGACCAATTTGTAGATGTGAATGCCATTAAAATATTTCCACTCATAATCTGGTTCCTACTTTTCTTGGAGATGTCCTGCATTCCCTTCACACTCGTACTATGAAAAAGCGAGGAACTCTTATATGTTGCATACCTCTACTATCTGGGTGGTTTATTTTGCACCTGCCCCGATCCATGATGAAGAATGAACGAGGTTTGAGGTGTTCTCAAATGTTGATGTCACTCACTCATTTAGATATCCATTGATATTCTCGATCTCAGGCAAATATCACTATTGTTGACCGTTGTGGGGAATTCCCTAATGTACTACTCCTTGCTATAAGAGGGGGAATCACTTACAACCCTTCTGTAGCTCTACGTTAATTTGGTTATGCTCGAAAGGACGTTCCTCATGATATGCTCATCCAGGGTATTACATTCGACTATGAGAATGATCCTCAAAATTACCATCTAAGGTTTATATGTGCCTAGGGCCTGGTTAACAAGATTGATAGCAAGACATTGGAACACAAGAAGTCCATTCCTCTAGAGCCTTACCTCAGATGGGTTCGGTCTCGTGCTCAAGATCTTACGACGCCATATCTTGTTATCCTACCTGTGGTTGTAGAACCTATTATTTAAAGATATGTTCCTCACACCGCTCTTTATCCCGATATGCCTACTGTTGTACCCCAAAATTTGCCCTCCCATATTCTTCAAGATTTATCAAGAATCATCTTCAAATGGTTCAAGATTTCTCAAGGATTGCACAGTCCAAATACCTCCTAAGCCATTCAAAATTAGGGTTTTGTTTCTTTCAAGGAATTTGAGGTTTTCAATGGCTCAAACAAGTCTCATGTGCCTATATACATCCTCAAGCATCTACATGTCAAGTCTCAAGGCTCACAATATCAAATTGCACAGTCAAAAGCTCCATTTGATTCACAATCAACTACAGGGGTAAAATGGTCATTTTGCAGTCAAAAGTCAGAATTTTTGATCAACATCTTATTTTGAGTTCACAATCATCATTTGATCAAGTCTTGATCATGATTCCTCAAGTATGGCTCAAAAATCATCAAGATGCCAAAAGTTACTATTTTTGGATAGTAGAAAAGTCAACTGTATCTTGACCAAGGCATAACTTTTTCATGGTTCATCAGAAAAATTCCATCCAATTCTCATTTTGAAGGGGATGACATTTCCTACAATTCATATTCATATTCCAAGTCCAATAAATGCTCTCACAAGAAGTTACCAATTTTTACATTATAGGTCAAATTCAAAAGTCAACAAAAATGCACTTTAAGTCAAAGACCATAACTTGAGATTGGTAAATCCAAATGACATGGGACCAAAGGCATTGATTAGAGGACTTCAAGACCTTTCCAAAATGTCCAACAACATGTTCATATAAACAAAATTGAGCAAGATATGCATTAGAGAAGTTGGGAAATTTTTGTGAATTTGCAAAAGTCAACTTTGCTCAAAACACTTTGTTTTTGCTAATGGGCCTCAAATTTCTTCTTGAAACTTTATCCAAGGCTTATGCACGACCCATTGAGATTATTTGAATTTATTTTCTTATTTTTTATTAATTATTTGGATTTTTAATCAATTTTAATTCATTTAATTAATTTAAATTGTAGGAAATTCAAAGATAGGGTTTTCCAATCTTTTTGTGAAGCAAACAAGCTCAAGATATGCTGACAATTCGTGTGCAAATCAAAGGGACAAGAATCTCCAAGTTTGGCAAGTTTTTCCAATCAAAAGGATTCAAAAATATATGATTGCAAATCAAATATTCAAACCATTATTTCATGGATCTTTGCCCAAGGATTTAACCCAATTCTCTTCCTCTATAAGTACACAAGTCAACCCTAATGCATTGAACGTGATTTTGCTGCAGAAGAGGCCATAACAACACTGAAAAAAATCAAAGAAAATTGCAAAACTGTTTTCATATTCTAACGCGATTCAAAGCATTTTATTGTTTCTAATACATTGCAGGGGTTCCCAGGAACGTGTAGGAATCAAAACCAAGTGCTAAAGCTCAAAGAATCCAAAGAAACAGACCCACGGTTTGCTTCTCATGTCCATAATCGAAACTCATATTTTATGCATAATTAACATGTTTTAATCATTGTTTTGCATTGCTTGAATCTATATAAACCTAATGGTATTGGTTACTTGCATTATGATGCCCAGAATCACAAGTTACCATTGAAGGAATTTAGGGTTCTTGAGCTTCCAGATTGGGGCTTTACAGCCCAGGAAAAATTGAGACCTCTAATGCATATGGTTGGAATCGTCAAGGCCAGACGAACACAAAGCCATATTCGCGAAATATTTATGTTAGGCGTAGGGCTAATCGCTATTATTGGTCATGATGTTTTGTGGGGGTTAAAAACCCCCGCTATCTGTTTGTCTTTTATAGGGAAAAAGGAAGACGATGATGAGGTGGTGATGTGTGGTTGGCTAATTCAAAAGCACGCGTGCTTTATTTGTTTTACAGTATTAGTGGCGTGTCTCTCAATATATTAATTGTTTGTTAACCTATTATCAATTGCAGCAAATGGCCTGGTGGTTGGTGCGCTGGACGTGAATCATTGGGACCTGGGTTCGAATCCCAGGTCCCCCCAAACTCTTATATTATTTTGTCTAACATGTTCATATGCAGGCATGCCAAGAGTGTTCCACCATGTGCTTCAATCATCAATGCGCCATGTGTCCTTAAGCACAGATCTAATGGCCATGAGGTGCTGATCATGATGCTCCCTAGTCAAAGCACGCGTGGACAAACCAGAAAGTCAAAGCAGGCTTGTGGCTTAATGGGCTTCAGATTGCTTTCCAAACCTCCAAAAGGGCCCAACACCCCCCTGGTTCATTCATAAATTTATTTTTATTTTCTTTTACTAATTATTATTAATTAATTAATTATTATTATTATTTAATTAACTTAATTAATATTTTTCATAATAAACTCATACAACTAAAAAATGTAAATATTTTTATTATTATTATTATGTATTAATTTCACTTTATTATTTTGTAAATAAATTCTAATTAATTAGTTTAGTTGTTTAATTAGGTCAATTTTAATTACTTTCATAAACAAATAAAATAAATTAGAATTAGGGTTTTCTTGATAATTTTAGATTCTTTTCTTTTATTTCATTAAAAAATTAAAAAAATACTTTTCTCTTTTAATTATTTAAATTAGAATTAGGTTTAATTAAAAAAGGACAAAAATTCCATTCTTTTCTCAAAAAGGGTCAAAACCCTAAGGACGTCCCTGATTTAATTTCTTCGCGCATTATTATTTTTGATCATATTGATGTAACTGTTCCCAGGATGTAATAGATAATTAGGACTTTTATCGCTTTATTTTATTTTCCCGCAATTTACTTTTCAAGGGTTATGTTTTTGGCAATGTAAATACCCGACGCCTTGTAATAGCGTAGATTTATTTTCCGCAATTTACTTTCCGCAAATTATTAACTGTTAACTATGCATGACAAGACTTGCCTGAAAAATAAAATCAACTCATAGCTCACCATAATACATGTGCAAAGATAATCTTAAACTGAATCCTGACACACGCGCACATGCCACTCCTAGGGTACGCCTCACTTGGTTGCCTCGAGGTGGTCATTGAGTATAGGGTGTTTTAGGGGTCGCCCTCTTGTCTAAAGATCCAGTTGCCTCGAAACAGTTGCCTCGGATGAAAAAAGGATCTAGGACATTAGGGTTACCGCTAAGGCGTCCTACTATTGCTTTGGTGACCACACATGTCCCTATAATCGAATTGACCCAAATAACTCCAACGACGGTGCTACCTACTTCTCAATAGTGGGATAGTACTGTCTAGAGGAAGTTTACACAGCTTAATTCCTTAGAGTAGGTAGATTTCTCCTGGGTACTTTCTCTTTCAAAACAAAAAAACAACTTTTCGCACCTATACTTTCAAAAAGTTTTCAAACAAACACTTCATACACTCTTGAGGACTGATACAAGAGTTACCTAGAAGTTTTCAAACTAAACTTTTTCAAAACCGACAAACACAAGAAAAGCAAACATTTTTGAAAACATAGTGAGCAAGTACCTAAGAGCCCGTGGATAACCACAGATAGAAAGGGTGCTAACACCTTCCCTTTCTATAATCTACCTCCCGAACCGAGAAACATCTCGAAAAGGAATTTTGCTGTGCTTTTGTCCTTTCCTTGTTGGAGAACATAAAAGACGGTGGTGACTCTTGCTTACCGCGACATTTCGTGAACCAGCATTTCAAAACAGTCAGTTCTATTTCCACCGATCACACCTACTGACTTCGAAGAACTATAGAAGTCCTGGATTTAGCTCAAGGAAGAAAGGGATACCTTTGAAACTCAGCTCTATGCTAGTGAGAAGAAATTACTGGAGCTGACGAAACGACTCCACGAAGAACAAAACCTTTATGCATATGTCAGCACAAAGAGGAAGCGCCCATGGGAGACTTGAGTTCATAACTTACTTCTTTTATAACTCTTTTGTTGTCATTATAAGCCTTGAAGGCAATTATAATTTTAGCTTGTCACTAAAATTTATTTTGTTTCCTTTTGTTTAAACAAATTTAAATCCCTCAAAGGTCCTTGAAAACATTGCATTTTCATTTACATATAATGCATATATTAACATAACAGGTACTTTCTAGACATGTTTTCTCATCTTATTGCTGTTTATTTCAGTAAAGGATGGCACTCAAACAAACTGTGAAAGAACTTCAAGCTCGGAACGCTCAGTTTCAGCAAATGTTCTTGGACTTATCTAAGGGACAAGACGAGTTGAATAATATTATCACAAAGGGGAATAAGAAGAAGACTAAAAAGCCAGTTGTCCACATCCACTCTGGATCCCGTTGATAAAGATTCTTATATTACCACTTATGACTTTGAAAATCTGATCTACCAAGCCGAGGACGAAGGAGAGTAAGATTGTGAAATACCTGAAGATCTTGCCAGAATGTTAGTGCAAGAGGAAAAGGCTATACAACCGCATGAAATCCGGTCGAGGTTGTAAACTTGGGTACAAAAACAGACAGGAAGGAAGTCAATATAGGTGCCAATTTGGAAGATGGTATCAAGAATAGGTTAATCCGGATGTTGCATGATTATGTTGAGATCTTTGCTTGTTCGTACGAAGATATGCCAGGGCTGGATACTGATATTGTGGTTCACCGTCTGTCGATGAAAGAGGGTTATTCTTCAATAAAGCAGAAAGTTTGTCTCATGCGTCCCGAGGGTTGAAGAAGTACAAGCTGAGGTTGAATCCGAACAAGTGCACCTTTGGGGTAAGATCCGGTAAGCTCATGGGTTTCGTTGTCAGTGGTAAAGGTATTGAAGTTGATCCTGCCAAGGTTAAAGCCATTCAAGAAATGCCTGCTCCCCGTACTGAGAAAGAAGTAAGAGGTTTCTTGGGACGACTGAATTATTTTGCCTGATTTTTTTCTCATTTGACCGCTACTTGTGAGCCGATCTTCAAGTTGTTGAAGAAAGATCAGGTAGTAAAGTGGAACGGCAATTTCCAGATATCTTTTGACAAGATCAAGAAGTACCTCCAAGAACCTCCAATTCTGATGCCACCAGTTGAAGGAAGACCTCTAATCATGTATCTAACAATGTTAGAGAACTCAATGGGGTGTGTACTAGGCCAACATGACGAGTCTGGTCAAAAAGAGCATGTAATATACTACCTTATCAAAAAGTTTACCGACTGTGAAATAAGATACTCACTGCTCGAGAAAACTTGCTGCACTTTGGTATGGGCTGCTTGACGACTAAGACGGTATATGTTGACCCATACTACTTTGTTGATCTCTAAAATGGATCCCATCAAAGATATATTCGAGAAGCCCACTCTCTCCGAAAGAATAGCCCGATGGAAAATGGTCTTAACCGAATATGACATTTAGTACACCACTTAGAAATCCATTAAAGGAAGTGTACTTGCAGATCATTTGGCGCAACAAGCCGTAGGCGACTATCAATCTATGAATTTCGAGTTCCCATATAAGAATATCATGCTAGTTATAGATTGTGAAGAACCTGGACCGTATGAAGGACCTGAGCCAGGATCCCGATGGACTATGGTTTTCGATAGAGCTTCCAACGCGCTTGGTAATGGAATTGGTGCCGTGATCATCTCCCCCAAGGGTTTCCATACTCCCTTCACCACCAGACTTTGCTCTGACTGTACCAAGAAGATGTTCGAATATGAAGCATGCATAATGGGTATCAAAGCTTCTATTCATCTAAGAATCCAATTCTTGAGTGTATATGGGGACTCGTCCCTGGTGATCATTCAGATTAAGGGAGAATGGGATCCTAAACATCCAAATCTCATTCCTTATCAAGAGCATGTGTTAACATTAATTCCTTACTTCAAGGAAATCACTTTTGAGCATATCCCACAAGAAGAGAATCAATTGGCAGATGCATTGGCTACTATGTCATCTATGTTCAAAGTCAGATGGGACAACGAGGCTCCTCGAATTACTATTGAAAGACTAGATGAACCGACACATTATTGTGAAGTTGATACTGATGGAATAGAAGAAAAGCCTTCTTTTCACGAAGTAAATAGATACCTTGAGCCTTAAGAGTACCCCGAGGGAGCATCTATCAATGACAAGAAATTCCTACGGAGTTTCTCTGCTAAGTTCTCCCTGAGCATTATAATTTTGTACAAGCGCAACCATGATTCGACGTTGCTTCGTTATATGGACAAGAAGGAAGCTAAGAAAATTATGGAGGACATGCATGAGGGTAGCTTCGGTACCCACTCCAGCGGGTATACGGGGGATAAGAAGATTCTGAGAGCGGGTTACTATTGGTTGACTATGGAAACTTATTGTCACCACCATTAAAGAACTTGTCATAAATGCCAAATTTATGCTAACAGAGTACATGTGCCACCGGTCCCTCTAAAATTTTTGAATGCTCCTTGGCCATTTGCAATGTGGGGCATTAATATGATTGGAGAAATTAAGCCTACTGCTTCTAACGAACATCATTTCATCCTCTTCGCCATTGACTATTTCACAAAGTGGGTTGAAGCAGCCCCGTTTGCCTCTGTTGCCAAGAATGTGGTGCCTCGGTTCATCAAGCATAACCTTATCTATCGGTATGGCATCCCCGAGAGAATTATCACGGATAATGGTACTAATCTCAATAGCACTATGACCACGAAACTCTATACGCAGTTCAAGATCAAGCACCATAATTCTTCTCCGTATCAACCAAAGATGAATGGCACAGTGGAAGCTGCCAATAAGAACATCAAGAAGATTATAAAAAAGATGACAGTGACGTATAAATATTGGCACGACATGTTACCATTTGCTCGTCATAGGTACCTCACTTCCATACGAATATCAACTAGGGAAACCTCATTCTCTCTAGTCTACGGTATGGAAGTTGTTCTACCTGTCGAAGCTCGAATTCATTCTCTAAGGACTATGAAAGATGTACACTTAGATGAAGACAAATGGATTTAGACTAGGATAGACCAGTTGAATTTGATTGACGAGAAGCGGCTTGCACCTGTCTCTCTTGGCCAGATGTACCAGAAGCGCATGATCAAAGCCTTTAACAAGAAGGTCAAGCATCAGGTATATTAGGTTGGTGACTTGGTAATAAAGAGCATCATCCTACCATAAGGTGATCCCAGGAGCAAATGGACTCCCACCTACGAAGGGCCATTTGTAATCAAGAAAATATTTTCTGGCGGTGCAATAATACTTACCACCATGGACGGTGAATATTTTCTGCACCATATGAAGGCGGACATAGTCAAAAGATACTACGCATAAAAACGACCCGCTAGGTTGACTGGACTAGGAAAAAATAAGGGCATCCCTGCGAACTAAAAGGGCTCGGGAAAAAATCAGGGATAATTATATAAAGATTATACACCCGAGAAGTCGAAAACCTGAAAAGGCGGCATGGGCAAAAAAGGGTATCCTAGTGGACTGAAAACCCGAAAGGCCGGTCCATGAAAAAGTAAGGGATTAAAGCGTACAACTATGTCCCGTTGGATCATCTACTTACAACAAGTTTTGTTACCAACGTCAAGTTCAAATGGTACATATCAATCCAGTCAACTTTTTCTGACAACGAGGGATGAGATGCTTGAAGACATAAAGGCAATAACAGAGTTGGAACTCGATGGGGTAGTTTACACATAGCTATATGCTTTGTTTTTATTCTTTTCATTTCATGACGATCTCCTCTTACTAGGATTTATGTCTCTATGTGCAAAAACTGCTTGTTTATAGGCAAACTATCAATACAACTACAATTGCAAAATTCATTTTTTTTATCTTTTCTGTTTTGTTTGCAAAAATGTCCAATGACTAAATTTAATGAACATATGCATATTAATATGATTATTTTTAACAAATATATGCATAAAAACAAGAATCACCATTTAATAAAGACTCTAGGAATTGGGATAACGTTCAAGTCGTCCACAAATCTCCATAGAGCAACCTCCATAGGTTTATCACCACAGAGTTACCTTCACAAGCTCATCCCTGACGGATATGCATTCCCCCTGCAAGTCTAATATGCCTCCAAGAAGGTATTGGGGCATATTCCAGCTCTTAACATGACCAAACTCCCCAGTAGACCCCCTAGCAGATAAAGGAGTTTAATCATTTCTCCAGCATATAGCACAAACTTCCTCCGCACAGCCTACGAAATTCCAATCCTTATTAGAGATTATGTCCCCAATACAATTCACAGGTATTTAATTCTCCAATATTGTAAAATCCCCTACAGAGTTCCCTTCTCAAGCAGGGCTCATTTCCTCAACATAGTATATTTCTCCAGCAGGGTTTATTTCCCCAACAGAACTTAATTTCCCAAGTAGAGTTCATCTCCCCGATTACTACAAATCATTGACAAGATTCTCTTCTCCAACAAGGGCAGTTCAGGCTGCAATCCCCAAAAAGTTGCTACAGAATCTAAACCCGAGCCGAACATTATTTAACTTTATCCTCCCCTAGAAGAATTGACATCCATATCATAAAATCGGTCATATGGCCCCTCTGAAGGTTATCCATCTCTTTTATCCCCAGTCAGGGTATATAAGAACTAAATTCCATAGTAGAGCGATGAACGACCAATGTTCCTGAACTTTTCTATGCCCAAGCAGAAGTCAAAAATTCCCAGCGGAGTATCCTCAAACAGAAAAAAGGAATTCCCAGCGGAGACATTCTAAACAAGATTGAAGATTTATATTCTTCATCCCCGGTAATAGTCATGGATTTATTTTTCCTAGCAAAGATGTTACACAAATATGCCAATGTGCTCCAATGACATCTTGCATCCATATATCATTGACAAAAATAGCATAGCATATGCATATGAAACGCATATAGCACACTCTCATTTACTTTGAGAAAATCATTACGCAATGCATTACATACATCATGACATTTCATAAAGACTAACTTTTTTTTCCAGGTAAAAATCTACAAATAGATGAATATGATCAACAATTCTCAAACAGGTCATAGATTAATTCCCAAAACAAGACAGGGTAACTATTTAGATGACCAGGTCCAAGATTAATTCCCGAAACAATACAGGGCAACTATCTGTACGACCAGGCAGTATGAATTCCTGAAATAAGACGGGATTGCCAACAGAAACTAGGTCAAAGATTAACTTCCGAAATAGGACGGAGCAAATATCTATATGACCAGGCAAAAGTTAACTCCCGAAACAGGACGGGGAAGCTATCTTTATAACCAGGAAAATATTAACTCTTGAAATAGGACGAGGAAACTATCAACATGGCCAGGTGGTATGAATTCCCGAAACAGGATGTGTTTATCAACAAAATCAGTTTATGGATCAATTCCCAAAACAGGACGGGGAAACTATCTACATGACACGCATTTCCCTCAGAGACTAAATCTGATAAGCAACTACTTAAAGCACTTTCCCCATAGGTTTATTATAGAAAGCATTCTTCAGATACCGTCAAGGGTAGACTCATTCTGATACTTCTATCAACAGTTACTTTTGATGGAATCTATAAGCCCATCTCCGACGACATTTTATCATTTCTCAGAATGGCATCTTTAAGCCCATTCAAGCAATAATATCAACCAACAGCATAACCTCCTACACAGACGAGTGCAAATTTCTGGGCACTTACGTGTTCAAAAATCTTCTACCTTCATATCACGAATTGTGGACATGCCAATCTAACTCCTCTAGTTTAAGAAAATTGAATAGGGGCAGCTGTTGTACCCCAAAGTTTTCCCTCCCCTTTTACTCAGGACATTCTCCTAGGGTTCTCAAATGCTCAAAGTTGCTCAAGAATTGATCAGACAAATTCTCCTCCTAAGCAATGAGTCCACAACTAGGGTTTAATTTTTATCAAGGAATTTTGGGTTTCAAAGGTATCAAGTGGTTTTCATGGTTCCTCATATGTCTCCAAGAATTCTCATACCAAGTTTTAAGCGTTGCATCACAAATTTTCTCAGTCAATGGCTCAGATGACTAAAAATCAACTATATTGGACAAAAAGTAAATTATGGTCAACATACAGTTAAAATTCAATATTTTTGGTCAACATCAAGATTTTGAATTCATATTCATCATTTTATCAAGGGTTGATCATGATTCATCAAGGAAAACTCTCAAATCATCAAAAGTCAAAAGTTCCCAAATTAGGGTTTTCTTAGGAGAAGTCAACAAAACTTTGACCAAGCATAACCTTCACATGCTTCATCAGTTTTTCCCAAACCAAATTCCATTTTGAAGAAAATTCAATTCTCTACAATTATTACTCTCTAAGCTCAAGTCCAAAAAATGCTTCATTTGAGAGATATGAGCCAATACATTACAGGTCATCGCAAAAGTCAACAAAAGACACTTCTTGTCAGGAAACTTACATCAAGATAAGTTCTTCGAATGCAAAAATTGTCAAAATATATATTGTAGAGGACATCTTGGGATTTCCAAAAAGTCAAAGATTACCATTAAATGATGAAAATTGAGAGAGTTATGAGCAATGCAAGTTGGGAAATCTTGAGCAAATGTATGAAGTTCAAATTGAGCAAACTTGATATTTTGGGATATTGGGCTATTATATCATAGTCCAAGAGTGTTCTATATCCCATGTTCACCTCAAGACTTGCTCATACACCTCCCTTTGATTTATTTGATTTATTTTTATTTTTATTTTATTTAAAATTCAAAATAAAACAAAATAAGACAAGGCTCATTACATAAGTCCAAGCCCATATTTTTGACCTAAATTTTCCTCTATATATTGCATGTATTTCAGACAAGGAGAGAACAAAAAAAAGCTGGAAGCCACATCACCTTCCAAAAAATCACAAATTACTCAAAACTATGGAAACTTGAAACCCTAGCTTGCAGCCATCCTCGAGGCCTATTAACTCTTCCATTCACTTCCTGGAATTCAGTAGGGTAAGGATGGATCGATTGCCATGGTCAAAAGTGATAAAATCGTATAAACATACCAAGTCGGTCTCTTTATTTCATGTTTTTCATATCCATTGTTTCATCATGTTTTTTGCATACTAATGTTATTAACATGTTCATGAGTTTCAGTGGTGCAGGAATGACCTAAAGAACAACTCCCATAATGGCCAGTTCGTGAATCACCATAACTACACTGAGTTATGATATTTTTATCATAGCTCTCAAACAGTTGCATTTTAGCCAAATATAGCCATCTCACTGAATTCGTAGACCTTAATTTAGGGGGTAGAGTCCCCCTAGATCTCTAATACGTGATATTTTGCAGGAAAGATAAATTTTCTCATCAGAGAAGATGACCGAAACAAGGGCTCCAGCGTCTCTCCAGTCCAGGCATTTTTCTTTATATTTATTTTATTCGTTTCTCATAAGTTAACGAATGTATTACCACCCCAACGGATGAAGCGCGTGCAACAGAAAGTTAATATGCCAAGGCGTGGGTTCGAGCCCAGCCTTTTGGCATTTTGACATTTTTCATGATTTTATTTGTTACTGATTACAAAAGACGCTCGTTTCCCATCTTTGACACCAAGGCGCGCCTGACCTGGTAGTGAATATATTGGTTGAAAGTTCTAAGGGCGTGAGTTCAACACCCACCCTTACCCGTTTTGTTTTTTTCTCCAATTCACTTTTCTTCTTACTCTTTCTCCTATTTTCTTTTATTTTCACAATTTTTTTTAAAACCTTTGATTGTTTTTTATAAACTCTAATTAGTTTTTGGGTTTTTATTTATTTAATTAACCCTAATTAGTTTTTTAGGTTTTTATTTAATCAATAAAATTATATTTTCTAGGCTTTTTATTTAATTAAACAACTTTTTTCATTTTAATTAAAATTAATTAGGTTATTAGGTTAATCACCAAACCTTTTTTATCAAGAAAATCGCCCAAAACAATTCCCTCCTCCTTTCACTTTCCTATCTTACAGTTAGCGCAATTTATTGTTCTCACGTTTTCTTATGATTATGTACCTGCTCATGGTTTTTAATAGTTAATTAGGATTTTATTTTCCCGCATTTTATTACTTGTACCCCCCATTCCCAAAGCCCTGTAATAGCGTAGATTTTTACTTTTCACACTTCACCGCTTTCTTTATTATTTTGTTTACTGCTTCGTAATTAGGCTTCTATAGAATGACTAAAAACAAAAGATAGCTAACCCTAATATCAAAGATAAAAATAACTGAACATAAATCACATCGCACACTCGCACCTCTAGGGTAACCTCCCTTGTTTCCTCGGAAACACAGTCATATCCCTCGAACATGGGGACGCTTTAGAACTTCCCCTTGAAATCAAAGATCATAGTCCCTCGATGACCCTTCGATGCTGCCTTCAGTAAACGATCTAGTCCCTTAACGATAAAATTCCTAAAGCTCCCCTACGAGTTACCTTCGATGATTGTATGATGACCCACACCTGTCACTTCACATCCAACGACAGGGCTTCCTACTAACTAATGGTACGTTAGCACTATCTAAAGGAGGAAGAAAATTACAAGAAATACCTTGAGTAGGTAGAACATTCGTAATCACTTTCTCACACTTTCAAAATTATTTTCAAAAAACAAACACTTTGTACGCATTCTCAAAAACAGAAAGAAGAATCATTACAAAGTTGCCTTACTATTGGCATTTTCAAAAATATTTTCAAACACATTCAAAAATCATTTTCAAAGTGAGCTAGGGATTAAGAGCCCGTAGATAACTACGGATGAAAAGAGTGCTAACACCTTACCTTTTCATAACCTAATAAAGATTTTAAGTTCAGTGGGTAGGTTATGAAAAGGGGAGGTGTTAGCACCCTTTTCATCCGTAATTATCTAAGGGCTCTTGATTACTTAGCTCACTTTTAAAATTTGCTTTTTGTGTGTGTTTGGAAATATTTTGAAAATGCCAACGAAAGGGGAACTTTGTAATGATTCTTGTATCGGTCCTCAAGAATGCGTACAAAGTGTTTTGAAAATATCTTTGAAGGTGTTTGTATGAGATTATTTTGTTTTTAAAAGTGTGAGTAAGAGATTAATAGTATTCTACCCACTCAAGGTCTTTCTTATACTTTTCCTTCTCCTTTAGATAGTGATATCCGTACCATTAGTTAGTAGGAAGCCCTATCGTTGGATGTGAAGAAGCAGGAGAAGGGTCACCATACAGTTACTGAAGGGAACTTGTAAGGATGCTTTAGCAGTTTCGTAAAGGACTAGATCATTTTTTGAAAGGAAACGTAGAAGGGTCATCGAGGGTATATGATCTTTTATTCGAGGGTCTTTGCTAAAGCATCCCTATGTTCGAGGGACATGACCATTATTTTTCTGAAGGCAACAAAGGGAGGTTACCTTAGAGGTGAAAATATGCAAGTGTGTTGATTCATTTATTTTATCTTGCATTAGGGTTTTCTTGCGTTTGATTATTATCTTGCCATACAATCCTATTAACTAACAATTATATATATATATATATATATATATATATATATATATATATATATATATATATATATATATATATATATATATATATATATATATATATATATATATATATATATATATATATATATATATATATATATATATATATATATATATATATATAGAGCATATAATTATAAGCGCCAAAAAAATAAAATGCGAGATAATAAAGACCTACAACCATTACATGGCTTCGGGAGAATTACAATATTTTAAAAAACTTTGCGAGAATTTAAACACTAAGCTATTACAGAAAAACTTATGCGACCTATACAATCGTTTCTAAAAAAATAAATGGCAAAAGTAAAAAAAATGATTGCGAAATTACTTTTTAAAGTCTCAACATCTAAAAGATTATAAATTAATTTTTTGTGCATTTTTTGGTTTGATTTGAATAATGAAATAAATAGATTTTAAACCTAAATTAAATTCTTAATTAATTATAAAAAAAACATATGTCTAATTAATTAATTGAGAAAAACATTGTCTAAAATTAAATTAATCTATTAAAAGTCTAAATCAGATTTTATAATAATTTTATGATTTTTTTATTAAATATTAATTAAAAGAAATAATAAGAAATTAAATAAAGAAAAAGAAAAAGAAAATAGAAAAAAAATTTGAAAATGATAAGGAAGAAAAAAAAGAATGTAGGCGCTGGGGCTTGAACCCACACCCTTGATCTCAACAACACACTCCCTTGCCGCTCCGCCAGGCGCTGTGTTATGTTAGAAAGTAAAACATGGACCATATATGTGAAACATGCATCAATTTGGAAAATAACAAAAATATTACAAACGCAGGGATCGAACCCACACCCCTACGTTTATAAGCCTTTGCCTTGACCAGTGGTGCTACGCTCTAATCTGGTCATATAATGCAAACAAACAAATATAGTACAAATTGAATCAAAAACATATTAATAAAAAAAATATTAAACGTGCGCTGGGGCTGGGTCCCTATTATTCAAATGGGCAAATCAGAAGTGATCATCAGGCCGTCCAAGCCCTTGACTTGGGTCAAAAAAGTCAAACCACCTGGCCTGGTGGTTTCCACCGTCTTCTCTGATGAAGGGATTTTTGGATCCTACAAAATACAACGAAATGAAACATAGAAAATGCCTTATCCACCTAATTCGAGCACGAAGAATCCAATGGTGGTGTCCATTTGTCCTGATATTTCCTGCACAGAGAGATATAAACAAACAGAAATCTTGTGTCCTATCAATGGCATCTAGCACATGGGGCATGCATCTTCACATGTGATCATCTCAACCTGTTCAAAATGGTCTAACAAACACACATCAATGCACAAAATAATTTATATGGCCTTAATAGAAAATTTGATATCCAAGAACATGAGCCAACCAGAGTAACATGGTTGGTGAGTTCTGGCGCGTTTGAATGTGAGTTAAGAGTTGGAACAAAACCCTGAGACTCCCAGGAGACTGATGCGCTGCTTGGTTTTTCTTTAGAGGGACTGGAAATAAGGGCTTGTTTCTGCCGTAGTTTTAAGAAAACTTTGGAGAGTTTGGATTTATTTTGGAGGTACCTCGTGTCTGTCTTTTGCATCTACATGTTATGTGTATTTATATAGCATCTCAATAGGTCAAATAAATGAGGAAAAACCAAGTGTTCAATGCCTTGCCAAAAACACATGAAACTTGTTTTTGAACATTCCATTTTGAGAAGATCATGTCTTTATTTCATGTCTCCAACAATTTGCATGGCTCTCAAAGGGTTATTGGGCCTCAAATTTGATCTAAAACCAAGCCCATATGCTCTGGTCCACAATTTACTATTTTACTTAATTTATTTTGTATTTAATTGAATAAAAAACAAAATAAATGAAATAAAAATTAAAGATAATGAAGAATTGGTCCTATGGGTCTTTCATCATGTCATGAATGTGTTTGAACCTAAAAAATTAGGTCCATTAGCCCACAATTTCAAAATTGATCAATGTAAGTTTCATGCATTTCTCAAAATTTGCTCAACTTGCACCAATCATAACTCTCTCAAATTTCATCATATGAAGGTCATCTTTGACTTTTTGGAAAGTTCAAGATATACCCTACAATATCTATGTTGATCACTTTTTTTTTGAAGAATTTATCTTGATGTAAGTTGCCTTGACAAAAAGTGTCTTTTTGTTGACTTTTCAAATGACCTATAATGTTTTGGCCCATATCTCTCAGATGAAGAATTTTTTTGGACTCGGGCTTAGAGAGACAAAGTTGTAGAGAAATGAATTTCCATCAAAATGAGCTTTGGTTTTGAAAAAATGATGGAGCATGTGAAAGTTATGCTTCGTCAAAATTCAATTGATTTCTCCTTAAGAAAACCCTAATTTGGTAACTTTTGACTTTTGATGAATTGAGAGTTTTCTTGATGAATCATGATCAACTCTTGATCAAATGATGAATATGACTTCAAAATTTTAATGTTGATGAAAAATCTTGAAGTTTGACTGTATGTTGACAACAATTGACTTTTTGTCCAATATAGTTAATTTTCAATCATCTGAGCAATTGACTGAGCAAACTTGTGATGTAGGGCTGGAAACTTGACATGGGGATTCTTTGAAGCATATGAGGACCCATGGAACTCAATTGAGGTATTAGAAGCTAAATTTTCTTTGATGAAAGCCTAACCCTAGTTATAGGCCAACTGCTTAGGAGGAGGGTTTGGCTAACCAATTCCTTGAGTAGTCTTGAGTAATTGAGAACCCTAGGAGCATGACGAGGTGTCTTGAATCAATTGTCTTCAAAATTGGGAGGGAAAATTTTGGGGTACAACACCTTCCCCTGTTCAATCTTCCTAAACCTGGAGAATTAGATTGGCATGTCCGCCATTCGTGATCTGAAGGTGGAAGAGGATTGAATACTTAAGTGCCAAGAAATTTAAACTCGCCGACACACAAAGTAATGTTGTTGGTTGATAATATTGGTTGAATGGGCTTAAAAATTCCATTCGGGAAGGTGATAGAGTGTTGTTGGAGATGGGCTTACAAATGCCATCTAAAGTAACTGTTGATAGGAGTATCAGGGTGAGTCTACACCTGACTGTATCTGAAGAATGTTTTTCAGAAGGAAAATGCTTGCCAGAATTCAGTCTCTGGGTGGAATGCTTTTTCAGAATGGAGGCTTTGAAGGATAATTCTCGTTAGAATTTGGTCTCTGAGGGGGAATGCTTGTCAGAATTCAGTCTCTGAAGGAAATAATTTGGTCATGTAGATAGTCACCCCGTCATATTTCGAGAATTGCTCTAAAATCTATTTTTATTAGTAAAAATGTATTGTTTCGGGAATTCATAATTCCTAGTCATTTAGATAGTTGCCCCGTTCTATTTCGAGAATACATCTATGACCTGCTTTCTTGGTAAACTCGTCTTATTTCGGGAGTTCATACCGCCTGGTCATATAGATAGTTACCCCGTCTTGTTTCGAGAATTAATCTGCGACTTGTTTTTTGTTGGTAAACCCGTCTTGTTTCAGGAATTCATACCGCCTGGTCATATAGATAGTTTCCTCGTCAGGTTTCGGGAATTAATCTATGACGTGTTTGAAAATTGTTGATGATATTCGCCTGTTTGCGAACTTTACCTGAAAAGACAAAATTAGCTTTATGTAATATCGTGATGCATGTAATGAGTCAATGATGCTCTTAAGATAAATGAGAATGTTAAATTCGTTTCGGTATGCATATCTATGATGTATTATGACATGATGTATGGACGTAATATGTTGTTTAAGCATATCAGTAACTCTTTGTAATAACTCTGGTTGTAGAAAATAAATCCCTGCCTGTTACTGGGGATGAAGATAATAATTCTTCAATTTTTACTGGAAAAAATTTGATGGAGATTCCCGATTTCTGGTTGAGGATACTCTGCTTGGGATCTTCGACTTCTGCTTGAGGATAAATACATTCAAGGAGAGTTGGTCGTTCATCATTCTCTTTGTTGAAGGAACGTGCCCTGATGGGGGATAAAAATGATGGATATTCCACTGGTGTGTTATCTGTCTAAGTTTCAGATACCGTAGTAACTCTTCTGGGGATAGTAACTTTCATGAGACCCTGCTGGAGAAGAGAACTTTGTTAGGGATTTACGGTGTTAGAGCAATAAACTCCATTGGGGAATCAAATTCATGTAAACTGTGTCGAGGAAATGATCTCTGATGGGAATTGTAATTTTACATGCTGGGTGTAATGATCAAACTTCCTTATCCGCTAGGTGAACCTATTGGGGATGATTATCAGGTCAAGCTATCCATTAAGAATATGGAGGTGAACTGCTGGGGGATGCCACAATTTTTGCCCAAGGGCATACTGACCTTGCTGAGGAATTAATCTCTGTTGGGGATGAGCTTGCAAAGATAGCTCTGTAGAGATAGTTTCATGAAGACTGTTGTGTGGAGATTTATGAATGACTTAAATACTATCCCAATTCCTAGAGTCTTTGATAAACGCTAATCCTATTTTCGTACATATATTTATGAACAACAATAATATTTAAATACATATGTTCATTAAAAGTAATCATTGGCCGTTTTTGCAGACAAAACAGAGAAAGTAAAAATAGTTTTGAATTTGAAATTGATTGTATTGATTTGGAAAATTTGCCTATAAATAGACAAATTTTACAAAGAGACAAAAATCCTAGTAAGAGGAAATCGTCATAAAAGGAAAAAGTACAATAAAGAAAAATAGCTATGTGAAAAGGATCCCGTCGAGTTTCAACTCTGTTATTTCCCATATGTCTTCAAGCATCTCATCCCTTGCTGTCGGAAGAAGTTGATTGAATTAATCTATATCGTTTGAAATTTGATGTTGGTAATTATGTTGGTTGTAAGTATATAGGTGATTGAACGGGTCATAGTCATACTTAAATCCATAACTTTGTCCTGGACCGCCCTTTCTGGTTTTCAGTCTATCGAGATACCCCTTTTTTCCCAAGCTGTCTTTTCAGGTTTTCGACTTTCCGGGTGTATAATTTATATATATATATATATATATATATATATATATATATATATATATATATATATATATATATATATATATATATATATATATATATATATATATATATATATATATATATATATATATATATATATATATATATATATATATATATATATATATATAATTTTTTCCGAACCCTTTTGGTTCCCCGAGATGCCCTTATTTTTGCTTAGGCATGTCAACCTAACGAGTCTTTTTTATGCGTAGTATTTTTTGACTATGTCCGCATTCACAGGGTGCTAAAAATCTTCACCGTCCATGGTGGTAAATATCATAGCACCGCCCGAGAATATCCTTTTGACTACAAATGGCCCTTCGTATGTGGGAGTATATTTTTCCCTTGAGATCACCTTGTGGTAGGATGATGCGCTTTATTACCAAGTCACCAGCCTGGTATACCTGATGTCAGACTTTCTTGTTAAAATCCTTGATCACGCGCTTCTGATACATCTGACCATGACAAACAACCGCAAGCCTCTTCTCATCAATAAAATTGTTATGTTCCAGCCTAGTCTGAATCAACTCGTCTTCATCTAAACATGCGTCTTTCAAAATCCTTAGGGAAGGAATCTGGACTTCGACGGGTAAGACATCCTCCATACCATAGACTAGAGAGAATGGGGTTTCCCCAGTTGATGTACATACTGAAGTGTGATAACCATGAAGAGAAAATGATAGCATCTCATTCCAATATTTGTATGTCACTGTCATCTCCTACAAAATCTTCTTAATATTCTTGTTGGCGGCTTTCACTGTGCCATTCATCTTTGGTCGATACGGAGAAGAATTATGGTGCTTGATTTTGAACTGCATGCAGAGTTCTGTGATTATAGTATTGTTAAGATTAATACCATTGTCTATGATGATCCTTTCAGGTATTCCATACCTACAGATAAAGGTTATATTTGATGAACTGGGCCATAACATTCTTGGTAATGGAGGAAAACAAGGCTGCTTCAACCTGTTTCGTGAAGTAATCAATAGTGACTATGATGAAACGATGCCCGTTAGACGCAGTAGGCTTAATCTCTCCAATCATATCAATACCCCACATTGCAAATATCCAAGGAGCAGTCAAGAAATTCCGAGGAACCAGAGGCACATGTATTTTGTTAGCATAAATCTGGAATTTGTGGCTCATTATGGAATGATGATGGCAACAAATTTCCATTGATCAACCAGTAGTAACCTGCTCTCAGAATTTTCTTAGCCATCATATGTGCACTAGAGCTGGTACCAAAGTCTCCTTCATGCATATCTTCCATTATCTTCTCGGCTTCCTTCTTGTCTATACAACGAAGCAAAGTCGAATCGTGGTTGTGCTTGTGTAAAACTCTGTTACTCAGAAAGAACTTGGTTGAGAACCTCTATAGGAATTTCCTATCATTGGTAGATGCCCCTTCAGGATACTCTTGAGTCTCGAGGTAACTTTTCACTTCATGGTGCCAAAGCTTTTCCTCTACTCCATTAGTATCCACTTCGTAGCAATGTGTTGGTTTGTCTAGACTCTCGATAGTAATTCGAGGAGCTTCATTATCCCATCTAACTTTGAACATGGACGACATGGTAGCCAATGCATTTTCCAATTGATTCTCTTCTCGTGGAATATGTTCAAAAGTGATTTCTTTGAAGCACGAAATTAATGTCAACACATGCTCTCGATAAGGAATGAAATTTGGATGCTTCGTATCCCATTCTCCCTTTATCTGACTGATTACTAGGGATGAGTCTCCGTATACATTTAAGAATTTAATTCTCATATCGATATCAGCCTTGATACCCATGATACACGCTTCATACTCTGCCATGTTGTTGGTACAATCAAGGCATAATCTGGCAGTGAAGGGTGTCTGGCAACCCTTGGGGGAGACGGTTACAACACCAATGCCATTGCCGAGTGTGTTAGAAGCTCCATCAAAAAACATAGTCCATTGGGATCCTGGTTCAGGTCCTTCATATGGCCCAGGTTCTTCATAATCAGTAACTAGCATGATATTCTCATCTGGAAACTTAAAATTGATAGACTGATAGTTATCTACAACTTGATGAGCCAAATGATCCCCTAGTACACTTCCTTTGATTGCTTTTTGAGTAGTGTATTGAATGTCGTATTCTGTCAAGACAATTTTCAATCTTGCTATTCTTCTGGAGAGAGCAGGCTTCTCGAATATGTATTTTATTTGATCCATCTTAGAGATCAACAAAGTAGTATAAGTCAACATATACTGTCTTAGTCGACGAGCAGCCCATGCCAAAGTGCAACAAGTTTTCTCGAGCAGTGAGTATCTTGTTTCACAGTCGATAAACTTTTTTCTAAGGTAGTATATTGCATGCTCTTTTCGACCAAACTCGTCATGTTGCCCCAATACTCACGCCATTGAGTTCTCTAACACTATTAGGTACATGGCCAGAGGTCTTCCTTCAATCGGTGGCATCCGAATTAGAGGTTCATGAAGATATTCTTTGATTTTGTCGAAGGATATCTGAAAATCGTCGTTCCACTGTACTACTTGATCTTTCTTCAGTAACTTGAAGATTAGCTCACAAGTAGCGGTCAAATGGGAAATAAATATGGCAATGTAGTTCAATCGTCCCAGGATACCTCTGACTTCCTTCTCAGTACGGGGTGCTGGCATTTCTTGAATGGATTTAACTTTGGCAGGATCAACTTCAATACCTTTACCCTTGAAGATGAAACCATGTGAGTTTACCGGATCTTACCCCAAAGGTGCACTTGTTTGGATTAAGTCTCAACTTGTATTTCTTCAACCTCTCAAACCATATTTGCAACCTACTCAGGATAGAACGTAGCGTCCCAGAAACCTGTGTTGAACTGCTTCATAACCTCAGCCTTGATCTTTTCAGACATCTTAGGACGCATCTGATGAACTTTCTTCTCTATTAGAGAACAACCTTTATTCATTGGTAGACAATGAACCACAATGTCAGTATCAAGCCCCGATATGTCTTTGTACGACCAAGCAAAGATTTCAACATAATCATGCAACATCTGAATTAACCTCTTCTTGTAACTGTCTACTAGGTTGGCACCTATCTTGATTTCTTTCTTGTCCTCTTCAGTTCCAAAGTTCACAACCTTGACTGGCTCTTGTAGTAGTCGTATGGATCTTTCCTCTCACATTAACAACCTAGCAAGCTCTCCAGGTATTTCACAATCTTCCTCACCTTCGTCTTTGGCTTGGTAGATCAGATTTTCGAAGTCATGATTGGCAATAGCAGAATTGTTATCAATGGGATCCAGGATGGATGCAGATCTGCAATTTTTTGTGTGGGTGTGTGTAAGAATACATAGCTATTTTGAAAGTAATAAATTAAAATAAAAACAAATAGCGCAAAATTTGAATGCAAACGTCCAATGATTTATTAAATGAAGATATGTGGATGAAAGATAACAACCCTAACAAATGGACCATTGTGCTCCGAGTAAGGCACAAGCTTAAAGTTATTATTCAAATTACATATCCAAAAACTTGAAAGGAAGAAAACAGAAAATAACATTTACTCTTGACTAAAGAAGATTGGTATAATATCTTCAGTCTTCCAATTGCTGAGCCCGTTATGGGTGGTAGGAAAAATCTAACTATCTAGATCATAGTCACTATCAGCCTCTTCTATTGCGTTGGCTCCATTGTTATTGATATGGAATGGTGGTCTCCCAGCACGAGCACGATGAACATCCTTCTGAGCTTCTAAGGTGAAACCCAATCCAAATTTGTCGAACATGTAAGGAATATCAGGAAGTTGACCCCAAACAGTGCAACCAACCTCTTCTATCACGGCCCTAGCGTCTTTCAGAGAAGCCATTCTTGGTGGTATCCTAGTAACTTTAGGAACAACAGAAGCAACTTTAGTAACGGGAGTTGTCTAAGGAACCGCGTTAAAGGTTTGGTAAGGAGTCTCGAAGAATTCACCATCCATCTCAACGTACTTGAAGGAGTTTAAGTGTCTCACCATGTATTCTTCTTCCCCACAAACTGTAACAATCATTCCTTTCACGGGATATTTCACCTTTTGATGTAAATTGGAAGTGACAGCGCCTACCCCATGAATCCAAGGGCGTCCAAGTAAACAGGAATAAGCCGGATGAATATACATCATTTAAAAAGTAGAGTCGAAGACTTGGGAAACTACTTTGGTCGGAAGGTCCACCTCTTCATGCATCATCCTCTTTGAACCATCAAAGACTCTCACCATAATATCACTAGGTTTCAGCACAACCCCTTCACAATCAAGCCTGTCTAGAGAACCATTCGATAGAACACTCAGCGAGGAACCTGTGTCAACCAACACATGAGCCAAGGTAGTTCCCTTACACTCAATAGAGACATGTAGGGCCTTGTTATCGTTTCTTCCTTAAGGAGTCAAATCAGCATTAAAAAAGCCTAGCCTATTATCGGTCGTCAGGGTAGCAACATAATTTTTGAATTGACCAGCAAAAATTTCTTGTGGCACGTGAGCCGATTTTAAGAACTTCATAAAAGCCTGAGCATGGGCTTCTGAACACAACAATAGGGATAACATAGATATCTTGGAGGAGGTCTGCCCCACCTGTTCAATGATCTTAAAGTTACTCTTTCAGATGATCTTTAGTACTTCCTCCATCTCTTTCTTGGAGGTATCTTCGGTGGTAACTTTTTAAGTTCCCCAGTCTGGGTAGACTCATTCATCTGTTCTTTTCCTCGAGTCTCAGTAGTCGACTCAGCAGCAGTAACATGAATTGGTGTAGCAACAACCTTCAGAGAGATTTCTGGAGAGAAAACCCTTCTTCTTCTAGTAACTTTACTGGTCCCAGCAATGTTGTCAATGTTGGAATTAGTAACTTCAGTATTCTCACTTATAATAATCAATGGTTCTTGTTTGACACCATGCTAGTAGATGTCAGCTCCATAGTTCCAAGGGATAACCCTGTCATAGGAATATGGAATTGGTTCGGGCGCGATGATGATCAATGGAGCAACTCTATGTTCAGTTATAATATTTACTGGGCCTTGGGAAGTGATCCTTATAGGAGTTATGGAAATTACAGTTACCTCTTCAAACTTCGAGTCTTGAAGCAAATTCTCCATAGAAGGAGTCTTCTTAACTAGAATTATATGGTTATCAATCAGACAATAAATACCTTTTTTCAGCAGTTTGCAGCCATTGGGTTGGATTGCGTAGTAGTAGCACCTTTCAATGCAACCCAGAAATAAACCGACTTGAAACAAATTCTTCTTAATAATCATGAGGGGAATAGTCAAGTTACTTACATTAGAAACATACAGAACATCATCAATAACACTAGTGCCTTTGTTGTGCTTAGGCATAGGTGCAGTAATCACATTGGGAGTCTCAGAAGGATCAAATTCAATTTCTTTGGAGTCAATCATATCTTGAATTTTATTCTTCAAAGCCCAGCAGCTATTTGTGTCATGTTCGGGACTATTGGAATGGTAGCCACACCTTACATTAGGATTGTACCGAGGGGAGTAGGTGTTGGGATTCTGAGGAGGCTTTCTCAATGTAATTAACTCTGTTTTCAAAAGATGTTGCAATTCCTAATACAACAACATGTTAATCTTGGTAAATTGTCTCCTGGGTGCATCCAGGCTATAATGATTGCCTTGTTGACATTGTTGCACTGGTGTAGGATTAGAAATTAGCACAGCTCCTACAGATTGGTTACGGTCACTTCTTGCACGAGCCTTCGAGCCATACAAAAAATTAGCTTATTTTTTTCCATTGAACGTCTTCTTCACAGTACTCGAAGAGGTAGCCACCTGAATTTTTCCACTCCTAATTCCACTTTCAATATGTTCCCCTATTAATATCAACTCGGTGAAACCAGATGAAGAGCTCCCCATTAGATGATTAAAGAAAGGACCCGTCAAAGTTCCCATAAACATGTCAACCGACTCCCTATCAGACAAAGGAGGTTGCACTCTTCCTTCTAGATATCTCTACTTCTGGGCATACTCTTTAAAGCCTTCACTTGAGCCCATGGTCATACTATGTAATTGCACACGGGTTGGTGCAAGATCAACATTGTACTGGTATTTTTTGTAAAAAGCAGTAGCCAAGTCTTCCCAAGTACGAATGTTAGTCCCCTCAAGTTGATCGAACCATTCCAACTGTGTTCCCGACAAGTTCTCTTGAAATAAAAAACACTCATAATTTTCTATCGATAGTGTGAGGTTGAATCTTTCGGACATAAGACCTCAAATGAAGCTTAGGACAGGAAACACCATCATACTTTGCAAAAGTAGGGACCTTGAATTTGTGAGGAATAACAATCGTCGAAACTAATCCCAACTCTTCAAAATTTAGCCCATGTACTTTCTGGATCTTTATGGCATTCAAACATTCTTCCAGCTGTTTATATTTTTCATCAGCAGGGTGATATTGTTCATTCAGATAATTCTCCTCCTCTTCATCAGAGTACTTGGCAGAACCATGGTTACTTTTTTCAGTTTCACCACTCTTATCATCCTTATCAAGTTCGTCGTCTTCTTCTAATGGAGTATCGGGATCCTGAACTTGCTTGATTGGTCCCCTGAACATTCTTCCCATGTTAAGTATGCCAATTGGTGCCTTTGTCTTTCTCTTCCTCTCTTTGGTGATGAGTGTTTTTAGTTCTTGCTGCCCGTTGGCTATGTTCAGGAACATCTTTTGGAACTGGGTATTTTGAGGTTGAACATCTTTGACAGTTTGTTCAAGAGCCATTTTTGCTGAAATAAACAGCACGAAGATGAGAAAACTTTTCTTGGGAATACATGTTATGCAATGATATGGTATGTAAATGTATATGCATATGCAATGTTTTCAAGGACCTTGTGGGATTTAAATTTGGTAAACAAAAAGGAAACAAAGAAACTGATTAGTAAGTTCAAATTATAATTTTCTTATAGGCTTACAATAAAAACAAGATAGTTAATTTATAAAATTCCTGAGGCCTAAGTGAAATTCTGGCAACAGATACTCAATGTCAAAGTGAATGTTATGACACCGTATCTGACACACTTCAAGACAATAATTTTAAAAATAGTAAAGAACATAATCAATTGTTAACCCAGTTCAGTGTGTAACAACACCTACTATGGGGGCTACCAAGCCAGGGAGGAAATTCACTATAAGAGATATTAATTCAGGAATAAACCAACCAGTTTATCTCCTTCATTTAAGATCTACCCAATGCAACTTCAATCTAAGTTCAACTTAAACCTGAGTTCCTACTCACTCCCCCTCAATTCCAGCAGTGATACTAAACTATTGATTAATGAGATTATGAAGACACTCTTCAGTATACACACTTGATTTTGCTTCACGGCTTTAATCAAGTGACAAACACTCGTGCTTCAAAGCTTTGAGTGATAAACAACCCTAACTTGATTTTGCTTCAAAGCTTTAATCAAGTAACACAAACACTCGTGCTTCAAAGCTTTAAGTGATACACAACCCTTACAATCAAATCCTACTCCAAGTCACTTATCACAATGATAATTGCTTGGCTCACAATAGTTACAGCTATACAATCCCTTATTGATCTTCTGTCAAAAAGTGTTCTTCACCAATAATCTTCATGAGGAATATATAGGCAGGCTATTCTTCAGTTAGGGCTTCCATGAAAATAGCTAGGGTTAATTAAAGTTAACCTCAAGACTTGGTCTTAGGTTTTCATCATACCAGATTAGGGTTAAGCAAGGTTAACCTAATGTCCACGTGAGCATCTAATCCGGACTGTATACATCAACATACCAGATTCCTGAAAATTCTCAGGAATAACAAATCTGCACAAATGTTAGATCAGTACATGATGTATTAACATTGGTTATGACAACAAGAATCCTGCTCACTCATTTTGGTAGAATGCAATATATCTGATCATTGCTTAATGATCATGCTAAACACTCATACTGAGTAGTTCCTGTATGACATTCTTATCTGCAGAATGTACCTTTATCCCAGAATGTTATGACATCAGTCATGACATTCACAAATCTGGTTTTACCAAAAAAATGCCAACAAACAAACACTTACAAACTCCCCCTTTGGAAAATTTTTGGCTAAAACCCCTAAACAATCAGAGATTAGAAAGCAGCATAATTTTTTACTAACAACTACCAATATCTAATTCTACCAAAATTATCATAATTTCTTCTCCCCCTTTTTATCCATAAAGAGGCCAAAGATACTTGTACTTTTAAGTTGTACAGTCATCCAAAAGGAAAAAAAAACACAGAAATAATAAGAAGTCATTTGGCAGCAACAGGTTCCAGCAGCAATCTTTTCAACAACACTGACCTTTAGGCATTGTAATCCTCCGAGGAAGCACTATCTTCTGCATTATGCTGGTCTTCATCAGCATCCTCTTCCCTTATTTATTCTTCATTCTCCTCCTGTTCTAGTCTAGCAATCAGCTCTTCAAGAGTCATTTTTCTTGTATCAAGCTCTCTGCAGGTCTCTTTTAGCACAGCTATAACATCAATTTTCTTGGAATGAGATTTAACAGTTGATGTTTCAGTAGATGTCATAACAATGTCAGGGACATGTGTTCCCTGAAACAGCTTATAGTGAAAACCAAGAGCAGGGGTTCTTTTGTATACAGAGTCTTTTTCAACCAAAATATCAGGATACTGAGCAATGATTATACCACACAGGAGAGAGGGAAAATCAATAGGGCCTTTAATAGCACAACTTCTAGGATGTTTCAATGTTTGATCAAAGATGTACTTGCCATAATCAAAGTTTGTCCTAGTTCCAACAACATAGATAAATCTTCCTAAGCCTGTGGAAATGGTGGATTTATGGTTGGTGGGAACCCAGTTAGCTGCACCAATTTTGTGCAGTATGGAAAACTTCATGCTCAGCTTGCTTGCATTTAGCTTCCCTTTCAAGGGACAATTCTTGACTTTCTTGGCAGTGATGGTTTGACAAACTTGGTTGTCAGTAAATTCCAACTTAGGACAAGCATCATCAGACCTTCCTAGGAATTTGTTTATTACATAAGGAGAGAAATTTACCTTCCTTCCTCTCATATACACACTCTTAAAATCAGCTGACTTTCCATCAGCACAACCATCAGATAAATTTACTATGAATTCTTTGACAAGAATCTCATAGCAGTTGGAAAACTTGACCACAGTTTTCATTAGGCCAGCAGTCTTGATTAGATCCATGATTTCCTTACACTCAATAGCACTGTTGTTCAGCTCTCTCTCCAAGGAAATCCTTTTCAGAAACACATACTTCCACCTGTTTGCATTTTCTGGATGGTGAAAGGAGATGTTGTCAATGTCAACTTCAGGGACTTTAGGCATTTTGCTAGAAGAGGGTTTCTTCCTGAGAGGAACATTGCTCTCAACATCAAACTCAAAGTCTGATTCCTCATCAGATTCAGAGGGTTCAGGATCTTTCCTTTTCTTGGCTATTGGTTGTCTCAAAGGTTTTGAGAGACTACCAACAGGTACTCTAGCTTTTACCTTCCCCTTCCCTTCTGACATTCCAGCTTTTCGATCCTTCTCAGCTTCTACTCTAGTCTTGTTCTCAGACCTGGTTTTCTTATGAACAACTTTAGTAGCCTTCTCTTTGGAGGGGCTTTGGGCAGCATCCTGCTTTTATTTTCTGCTCATCATCCTTCTAGCTATGATAGGGTTGATATTAGCAATTAAATCATTGTTAGAGTATTCTTTACCAACATCAATAACCGGGGGTTCAACAGCCTTGTCAGTAGGGTTCTGGTGATCATCATGTTTTTCTGGAGATTTCCTAATGTTGTCATCAGGTATCTCAACATTCTGAGTCACATATGGATTCATTTCTACATTAGGACTAGGAGTTTCTTGGTTCAAAGGTACAGAAATGCCAGGAACAGAGTGATTCTCATTAAGAATCCTAGTGACTAGTCTGGCAATAGCTTGATGTACATAAGCAGAACCTTCCCTATTTGCTATCTCTGGAGGAACATAAGATGATGGTTGAGAAGATTTACCAGATGGTGAGGCTTGTGATCTTGTTGTATGTCTGGTTCACAACTTCTTCACCTTAGTGGGATCAGCTTCCAGTTCACGAAGAGGAGTTATCTCAAGAACATCAGTATCCATGCAGTTTGTGATTGCCCTAGGTTCGCTGTTAGAGGATGCGGAAGAAGCAGTCTCCTTTGAAGAGGATGATGACATGGATTGTTGAGACATTTTGAGTGATTTAGAAAACAAGTAACAGCGAGAGTGAAATCTTCGTTTGAGAGAATGGAGATTATTGCAGAAACGCGAGAGGAGGGAGATATACGAATGTTTATTCAACTTCTTAAAATTTTGGAAAGAAATAGGGAAATAAATGATTAGCCCAATCAGAATAGACTTAACTAAAATATCTCTTTCATCCCTTGTTTTAAGCAAAATTAATTTCTACATCTCTTCATATTGGCAAATACCCAGCTTGCCACTCAAATTTTCAAATTGACTAGCATCAAGTGCCTTGGTAAAAATGTCAGCCAGTTGTAGTTCAGTGGCAACATGTTCCAGCTTAATCACCTTTTCCTCCACAAGATCTCTGATGAAGTGATGCTAATGTCAATATGCTTAGTCCCGCTGTGCTGTATAAGATTCTTGGAAATGTTGATAGTACTCAGATTGTCACAGTACAATGTCATGACATCTTGTGTGACATTATACTCAGTTAGCATCTATTTCATCCAGATCATTTGAGAACAGCTGCTACCAGCTGCTGTGTATTCAGCTTTAGAAGTAGATAGAGACACACAGTTATGTTTCTTGCTGAACCAAGAGACAAGATTATTTCCCAAAAAGAAGCATCCTCCAGAGGTGCTCTGTCTATCATCAGCACTACCAGCCCAATCAGCATCACAGTAACCAGGAAGAATTGGTTCACATCCATGAGAGTACAGTAAGCCATAGTTATAAGTTCCACTCACATACTTCAGAATTCTTTTTACTTGGTTGATATGGCTTACTTTGGGTTCAGCCTGGTATCTTGCACATACTCCAACTACAAAAGCAATGTCAGGTCTGCTGGCTGTTAAGTATAGCAGACTTCCTATCATGCTTCTGTACAAGCTTTGATCCACATTTACCCCACTTGTGTCTTTGGAAAGCTTTAAATGAGTAGGTGCAGGAGTCCTTTTGTGACTGGCATTCTCTATTCCAAACTTCTTGACAATATTCTTTGCATACTTGCTTTGAGACAGAAAAATTGAGTCTTCCATCTGTGTGACTTGCAGTCCAAGAAAGTAGGTCAATTCTCCCATGAGGCTTATTTCAAATTCAGATTGCATCTGGTCAGCAAAATGTTTAACCATTTTATCTGACATTCCCCCAAACACTATGTCATCAACATAGATTTGAGCTACCATTATCTTCCCTCCTTCATTTTTGACAAAAAGAGTTTTATCCAAGCCTCCTTTCCTGTATCCTTTGTCAGAGAGGAATTTTGTCAACCTGTCATACCAGGCTCTAGGAGCTTGTTTCAGGCCATATAAAGAAGCTTTCCTCAATTTGTAGACATGATCAGGGCAGTTTGGATCCATAAATCCTTTAGGTTGTTCCACATATACTTCCTCATTTAAGTACCCATTTAGGAAGGCACTCTTTACATCCATCTGAAATAGCTTGAACTTAAGGAGACAAGCAATTCCCAATAGGAGTCTGATTGATTCTAGTCTAGCTACAGGAGCAAAAGTCTCATCAAAATCAACCCCTTCAACTTGAGTGTATCCTTGAGCAACAAGTCTTGCCTTATTTCTGGTGACAACTCCTTCAGCATCTGATTTGTTCTTGTAGATCCATTTTGTGCCAATGATGTTTGTTCCTTCTGGTCTAGGAACTAACTCCCATATTACATGTTGCTTGAATTGGTTCAATTCATCTTGCATTGCTTCAATCCAGTATTCATCAGTCAAAGCCTCCTTAACATTTATTGGTTCAATCTTAGATACAAAGCAAGAGTTTGTGATGATTTCTCTAGATCTTGTAATGACTCCACTGTTAGGATCTCCTATGATGAGTTCCTTAGGATGATCTTTCTGAATTCTGATGGAAGGATCTTTGTTAGCTTCCTTTGATTCAGACTCTGATGAAGTAGTTTTAGGTACATCACCCTTTTTAGACACTTGAGTTGAAGTCTCAAAGAATGTCTCAACATCATATGGGACATTTGTTTCCTCATGGTAATCATCAACTATGACATTTATAGATTCCATCATAACTTTGGTCCTGGAATTGAATACCCTATATGCTCTGCTGTTGGTAGAGTATCCTAGGAATATTCCTTCATCACTTTTAGGATCCATCTTTCTCCTTTGTTCACGATCTGTCAGAATATAGCATTTGCTTCCAAAGACATGGAAGTACTTCACTGTAGGCTTTCTTCCTTTCCATAGTTCATAAATGGTGGATGATGTTCCCTTTCTCAAGGTGACCCTGTTATGGACATAACAGGCTATATTCATAGCTTCAGCCCAAAAACGAATAGGAAGTCTTTTGGCATGTATCATTGCTCTGGAAGATTCCTGTATAGTCCTGTTTTTCCTTTCCACAACTCCATTTTGTTGAGGAGTTATGGGTGAAGAGAATTCATGATCAATTCCTTCTGAGGAACAGAACTCATCAAACTTACTGTTTTCAAATTCCTTGCCATGATCACTTCTGATTCTGACAATGCATCCTTCTTTTTCTCTTTGAATTCTTTTGCACAGTTCCTTAAATACATCAAATACATCAGACTTTTCCCTAATGGAGTTAATCCAGGTGAATCTGGAAAAATCATCCACAACAACATATGCATATCTTTTTCCACCAAGACTTTCCACCTGCATTGGACCCATCAGATCCATATGTAGAAGTTCTAGCACCTTAGAGGTGGTCAGATGTCTTGTCTTTGGATGTGACATTCTAGTTTGCTTTCCAACCTGACATTCACCACAGACTCTCCCTTCATCAATTTGAAGCCTTGGAATCCCTTTGACTACCTCCATGGATATGATCCTTTTCATCCCTATTAGATGTAAATGACCAAGTTTTTGGTGCCATAGTTTCACTTCCTTTTCTTCTTTGGCTATAGAGCACACAGAAGAATAATTAGTGTTCTCAGACTCCCATAAGTAACAGTTGTCTTTTGATCTGACTCCTCTCATTACAACTTCTTGTTTTTTATTAGTTACAAGACATTCAGACTTGGTGAAGTTGACCTTGAATCCTAGATCACATAATTGACTGATACTTATGAGATTAGCAGTCAAGCCTTTTACCAGCAACACTTCATTTAGGTTTGGAACTCCAGGGCAGTCCAAGTTTCCAACTCCTTTGATTTCTCCTATAGCACCATCTCCAAAAGTTACATAACTAGTAGTATGAGGTTTAACATTATTCAGAAGATTCTTGATTCCAGTCACGTGTTTAGAGCATCCACTATCAAATTACCAGTCTTCCTTTGCAGAGACTCTAAGGGAGGTGTGAGCTATCAGGGCTGCAGACTTTTTCTTCCACTGTTGAGTATATGGTGCCTTGTTAGACTTAGGTTTGACAACTGGGGTCTGATTAGGATATCTATATAATCTGAAGCAGAATGGCTTTATGTGACCAAACCTTCCACAATGATGACATCTCCATCTTTGATACTTTTTCTTCATATTTCTCTGTTCTCGATGTTGAGTGTTATGTTGTGACATCTGCTTTGACATTTGTTTATCAGGCCTGATCTTCTTCTTGTCTACAGTAGATTTCTTTGCTGCCACAAATCCTAGACCAGACTTGTTTCCCACATTTTGTCCAGCCTGAAGGATTTCTTCTAATTTGTCAGTTCCATTTGTCAGCATCTTGACAGACTTGGTCATCTGATCAAGTTTTGAGTTTAGCATTTGAACTTCACCTTCGAGATGACTTATAGTATCAGTGTCTGCCTTCTTCTCAGCCTCCAACTTTACTATGAGTTTTTTTTTGTCTCTCATTTTGCTGATAGACTTCAGCACTTCTGATACATAGCTTCTTGTAGGAGTTAGCCAGTTCTTCAAATGTCACTTCCTCATCACTAGAGTCACTATCAGAGTTACAAATACCAGCTAGTGCAGTAACTAGTTTGGCAGATTCTTCTTCAGAGTTACTTTCTGAGTCACAATCAGACCAAGTAACATTCCTTTCTTTTGTTTCTTAAGAAAGGTAGGACATTCAGCTCGAATGTGCCCATATCCTTCACATCCATGGCATTGGATTCCTTTGCTTTGATTTCCCTTTTCTTCAGACTTTGGTCTTCTGCTGGAGTCATAGGATCTGTTAATGTCAGAGGGAATGTTCTTGACATTTGACCTTGACTTTGGGTCCATTCTCTTGATGAGTTTGTTGAACTGCCTTCCAAGCATAGCTATAGCTTCTGAAATATTCTCTTCATCATCCTCCTTGTTTTCATCTTCAGTATTGGATACAAGTGTTATGCTCTTGTTTTTCTTATCAACATTTTCACTGATCCCCATCTCAAAAGTATGAAGTGACCCAATGAGTTCATCAACCTTCAAGTTGCAGATATCCTGAGCTTCCTCTATAGCAGTTACCTTCATTGTAAACATTTTAGGCAAGGATCTGAGAATCTTTCTCACCAGTTTTTCTTCTGACATCTTTTCTCCCAATGCTCCTGAGGTGTTGGCAATTTCCAAGATGTTCATGTGAAACTCATGAATGGTCTCATCTTCCATCATCCTTAGGTTCTCAAATTTTGTAGTAAGAATCTGAAGTCTTGACATTTTTACTTTGGATGTACCCTCATGGGCGGTTTTGAGAGTGTCCCAAACATCCTTGGCCAGTTCACATTGATGTACTAGTCTGAATATGTTTCTATCAATTCCATTGAACAAGGCATTTAATTCTTTGGAGTTACCCAGGGCTAACTCATCTTCTTCTTTGCTCCATTCTTCCTCAGGTTTTAGACTGTTCGTCCCATCTTTCCCAGTTATGGTGGGATGGTTCCATCCTTTGTCAGCAGCTCTCCAAGCCTTTTTGTCCAGTGACTTCAAGAAGGCAATTATACGAGGTTTCCAGTAGTCATAATTTGATCCATCCAGAATAGGTGGTCTTTTCCAAAATCCTCCTTCCTTGTCCATAACGCCAGAAAATAATATCCCTAGATCTCACCCAGTAAGACAGGCAGGGTGCCTGCTCTGATGCCAATTGAAATTCTTGCAACAGATACTCAATGTCACAGTGAATGTTATGACATCGTATCTGACACACTTCAAGACAGTAATTTTAAAAACAGTAAAGAACACAATCAATTGTTAACCCAGTTCAGTGTAACAACACCTACTCTGGGGGCTACCAAGCCAGGGAGGAAATTCACTATAAGAGATATTAATTTAGGAATAAACCAACCAGTTTATCTCCTTCACTTAAGATCTACCCAATGCAACTTCAATCTAAGTTCAACTTAAACCTGAGTTCCTACTCACTCCCCCTCAATCACAGCAGTGATACTAAACTATTGATTAATGAGATTATGAAGACACTCTTCAGTACACACACTTGATTTTGCTTCACAACTTTAATCAAGTGACAAACACTCGTGCTTCAAAGCTTTGAGTGATAAACAACCCTAACTTGATTTTGCTTCAAAGCTTTAATCAAGTAACACAAACACTCGTGCTTCAAAGCTTTGAGTGATACACAACCCTACAATCAAATCCTACTCCAAGTCACTTATTACAATGATAATTGCTTGGCTCACAGTAGTTACATCTATACAATCCCTTATTGATCTTCTGTCAAAAAGTGTTCTTCACCAATAATCTTCATGAGGAATATACAGGCAGGCTATTCTTCAGTTAGGGCTTCCATGAAAATATCTAGGGTTAATTAAAGTTAACCTCAAGACTTGGTCTTAGGTTTTCATCATACCAGATTAGGGTTAAGCAAGGTTAACCTAATGTCCACGTGAGCATCTGATCTGGACTGTAAACATCAACATACCAGATTCCTGAAAATTCTCAGGAATAACAAATTTGCACAAATGTTAGATCAGTACAAGATATCTTAACATTGGTTATGAAAACAAGAATCCTGCTCACTGATTTTGGTAGAATGCAATATATATATGATCATTGCTTAATGATCATGCTAAACACTCATACTGAGTAGTTCCTGTATGACATTCTTATCTGCAGAATGTACCTTTATCCCAGAATGTTATAACATCAGTCATGACATTCACAAATCTGGTTTTACCAAAAAAATGCCAACAAACAAACACTTACAGTAAGGTATCAAGTCTCCGATGAACGCTTCCTCTTTATGTTGACATATGCATTAAGGCTGTGCTCTTCGTGGAGTCGTTTTGTCAGCTCCAATACTTTCTTTTCACTAGCATAGTACTGAGCCTCAAAGGTATCCCTTTCTTCCTTGAGTTGAATCTAGGACTTTTGTATTTACTCGAAGTCAGTAGGCATATCGGGATGAAGAATGGTATGAGCAACATCTCCTTCAACAACAGGCTCTACGATCACTGGTAGGATAGCAGGATATGGCACCATAGATTTTGAGCACGAGACTGCACCCATCTGAGGTAAGGTTCCAAAGAAATGGAGTTCCTATGCCCCAAAGTCTTGCTATAAATCTTATTGATCATGCCCCAAGCAAAGATAAACCTTTGACAGTAACTTTGAGGATCATTCTCATAGTCGAATACAATACCCTAGATGAGCATATCATGAGGACGGTCTCTTCGAGCATAACCAAACTGATGTATTGCTAGAGAAGGGTTGTAAATAATTCCTCCCCTTTGCCGAGGAGTGGTACATTAAGGAATTCCCCACAGAAGTCAATTATGGTGATATCTTCCTGAGATCGGGAACACCAATGGATATCTGAATGAGCGAGTAAGATCAACCTTTGAGACCACCTCAAACCTTGTTCATTATTCATCATTGATCGGGGCAGGTGCGAAATAAACCACCTTGAAAGTAAAGGTATGCAATACATGAGAGTCCCTCATTACCTTATAGTAAAAATGTTGTACCCTAAATTTTCCCTCTCATTTTAAAATCTAATTATTTCAAGAGATCTCCTCATCTTTCTAGGGTTCTCAATTGCTCAAGATTATTCAAGGAATTGATCAGACATGTCTTATCCTAAGCAATTAGCTTACAACTAGGGGTTCATCTTTCACAAGGAAATTTGGGTTTCAAATACCTCAAGTGATTTTCATGGGTCCTCATATTTATTCAATAGTGCTCATACTAAGTTTCATGCCTTGTATCACAAGTTTGCTCGGTCAATTGCTCAGATGATGGAAAATCAACTATCTTGGTCCAAAAGTCAATAATGGTCAACATACAGTCAAACCTTAATATTTTTTTGTCAACATCAAGAATTTAAAGTCACATTCATCATTTGATCAAGGGTTGATCATGATTCCTCGAGAAAAGCCCTCAAATCATCAAAAGTCAAAAGTTTCTAAATTAGGGTTTCCTTAGGAGAAGTCAACTGAACTTTGACCAAGCATAACTTTCACATGCTTCATCAGCTTTTCCCCAACTAAATCTCATTTTTAATGGAATTCAATTATTTAAAACTTTGTCTCTCTAAGCTCAAGTCTAAAATATGCATCATTTGAGAGATATAAGCCAATACATTACAGGATATTTCAAAAGTCAACAAAACACACTTTTTGTCAAGGAAACTTGCATCAAGATAAAGTTTTCAAAAGCAAAAATTATCAACAAAGAGATTGAAGAGGATATCTTGAGATTTTAAGAAATTCCAAGATCAACTTCATATGATGAAACTTGAGTGAGATATGATTGGTGCAAGTTGAGCAATTTTGAAGAATGTTCAATTGGATGATGTTGAATTTTTGGGCTATTGGGCCTAGTTTTGAGGTTCAAACATGTTCATGACTTGTTTAAAGACCCCTAAATGAATCCATGCATTATTTTAATTTTTTATTTTATTTATTTTGATTTTCTTCATTTAAAATCAAAATAAAATCAAATAAATATTAGATAAATGCACAAAACATGTAAGGCTTGAGATCTGAATCTTTTGAAGGCCAAAAGCTCATGGACAGCTACCATAAATCGTGTGTAACAAGAGGGAAATAAGTATTCATGTTTTGGAAAGTTTTGAAACATTATTGGAAATAAATCAAACTTTGAATGCACATTGTTTTCTTCCAAGAATGTTGACCTAAATCCATTCATTATAAATAGAAGACATCATCAGATCTCAAGGACACAAAAAAGTTGCCTCAAACACACTCCTAAAAATTCTCAAATTTTCAAAGAACTAGGGAAAAAGAAAACCCTTATCTCCAGCCATTCTCAATCGATTTCAAGTATCAAATCACCTTCCTGAGACCCCCAAGAGTTGATCCAAGTCTGTAGCCAAGCCTCTCAAGCAACAAATCGTGATATCTAATCAAGTCCGATTGGTAAGCATTCTTGCAATCAGATTTTTTATTTCATGCGTTATTAACATTTTTTGCTTTCTCAAATATGTTCAGGAAGACGTTTGGAACAGGTTGAAAACATTGCATGAGGCTTATAACATTAGGATCATGGTTAGTCGTTTATGAATCGTGTTAGGGCTTTTTCTTCGAAACTCAATCTACAGGGACTTATAGGTAAAACTAAGCCCATATTTAGATTCGGGAGGGTCGAATTAGGGGGTTAGGATGTTTCTGGACCATTAACGTTTTGATTTTGTAGGTATTAGAAGAAAAAGGTTACCGGAGAAGATGGACGGAGCTACGGCTTCGACGCCTCTTCGGTCAATGAATTCAGGCATATATTATAAATTATTTGAATCAATTGTATAAACAGATGTATAGCCACCCCAACGGTAGAAGCGAGCGTGACAAAGGCCTTAGTACACCAGTGCACGAGTTTGATCCCTGCCACTGGTATTTTATTTTCACATATTCTCTTATTTACAGATTCTATGTGAGCTAGTACGATGCGCTCACCATGCGCCTCACCTGATCACTATCAGATCTCCACAGGATAAAATCTGACACCCATAATCTACTGGCCCATGTTGAACCCTCCCATGAAGCCACACTAGATCACGCAGGTATCATGGTCTTGTTGTTTGGGCCTAGCGAATTGCTTTTCCACACTCCCCCGATTTACTTCATTCAGGCCCAATCTTTTCTTTTACTCTTTTTACTTTCTATTACTTTTTACTTCTATTTATTTCATTTAATTAAAATACAAAAATTTAATTTTATTTTAAAAAATAATAATTATACTTCGGATTTATTTTGTCAATTAATTTTTATTAAAAATAATTAAACATTAGGTTTTTTTTTATATAATTAACTTATTTTCCTAAAAAAAAGAGAAATTAAAAATAATTAGGTTTTAATTATTTTACCACCACTTTAATTATTTTTATAAATTAAACATCAAATATTTTTCTATTAAAACATCACAAAGCAATTTCCTTTCCCGTTTTTCTTTATTGTATGATCTTCGCGAACCTTATTATTTCTGTATTATTTTCCCAATTTATGTAACTTCTAATGGGTTGTAATAGTTTTAATTAGGGTTTACTGTTTTCCCCCGATTTTTTGGTTTGTATCCCCTTTCCTGAAGCCCTATAATAACTTAGATTTACTTTCCACACCTTTACTTTCCATAATTTACCGCTTTCCTCATGACTGTATAGTAACTAGGCAAGTATGGGAAGATCTAAAATCAATCGTTAGATCACCCTAATCAGGAAAAACATAATTGAACTGAATCACTCATGCAAACATACACCTCTAGGGTATCCTCTCCCTGTTTCCTTTGGAATAACAATGGTCATGTCCCTTGAACATAGGGATACCATTAGCAAAGACCCTCAGTTAAAGTCATCATAAAGATCATAGTCCTGCGATGTGCCTCGAAGTTGCCTACGAGAAATGATCTTGTCCCTCGATGTTTTCTATGAACATATGATGATAATCCCTTCGAATTGCTAAGGTATCCCTATATGTTGCCTTCTATAACCATAACGACGACCCTACGCCTGTCCCTTCACATGCAACGGATGGGGCTACCTACCAACTAATGGTATGGATATCACTATCACTAACGGAGAAGGAAAAGGATAACGAAAGACCTTTCAGTAGGTAAGATACCCTTAATTGCTTGCTCATAAACTAAAATAATTTTCACACCTCACACTTTCAAAACAACTACTTTCAAACGCTTTATAAACACTCTTGAGGACTGATACAAGGGTTATTATAAAGCAGTCTGCCTTACACTGGCATTGTCAAAACATTTTCAAACAAGTTACACACAAAACAAATTAAAGTGAACTAAGAAATTACGAGTCCGTAGATAACTACGGATGAAAAGGGTGATAATACCTTCCCTTTTAATAACTTACCCCCAGAACTCAAAATCTTAAAAAGTGTTTCCTGTTATTTTCACCTTTTCCTTATTGGATAAAAGAAAAGTCGGTGGTGAGTCTTGCTATCTGCAACATTTGTGATAAAATGCAAAAATCAGTCAATTCTCCCACCATATTACAGAACTGGCGATTCTGCTAAGGACATACCTAAAAAAGAGGGGTTACCTTAGGGATATATCACTTTTACTTGCTTTGTTTATCTGTTTGCTTTATATTTTGGGTTTTTCCCGGATTTAATTTCTTACAAAGATCCTATACCCGGATCTAGGGACATTTTAGATAAGTAGCAATAAATCATGGAAATTGTACGGCGTAGACCGATATGGTTGAAGTGATGGCTATTTTAGTGCGACACATTGGTTTGTACCGGCGTTCCTTGAGTCAGTCGAGGATAACACTAGGTTGCCTTGTGGTGTCATACGCACTAACTAACCTTTAGAAACTTAATTGACCCAACTTAGCCATTAGAAAGTAGTGAGATGGCCGAGTTTGGTGCAGTCCAAAGTTGGTTGATACTCGATGCTACGCTCATTGAGATTCGACTCTCGGGATGTTTTGGTGGCAAGTCAGTTGCTCTTCTGAAACAATGCCTGAGAGAAATATCGGTGATATGAGACTCCTAGAACTCGGTTACTATTCTTAGGGCAGGTTGAGCCAACTAAACTTCAAGAGGGTACTTACCTATGAACCTCATGCAAGCCTTTAAAACTAAGGCCTTTTGTGTGATTATCTTGTGCTTGCTATCTTGTTTAAACATAACATCATAACATCATCACATCATAACATAGCATTTTCAATGACCATTTCAAGGACCGAGAGATTTATCTTTGTTCTGTTTTGCAGGCTATGGCCTCCGCTCGCAGAAATACTATCCGGATCAACTTCATGGGAATACCTTCCAAACTCAAAGAATTGGTCACAAAGATTCCCAAAAGCTCTCAGTTCAGCAAAAGACATGGTCATTTGCTCAGCTTGGTTATCTCTGGTTTTGAAGAAGACATGATGAGTGTTTTATTCCAGTGATTTGATCCTTAACACCATTGCTTTACTTTCCCTAATTATCAGTTGGTGCCCATAATGGACAAGTTCTTAAAGTTACATGGAGTGCCTATACTGGATCAGATACCCTTCACTGTTTTAGAGAAAGATCCAAGACCTGATGATATTTCCACAACCTTGCACCTGAAACTGTTCTACATTGCATCTAATTTGGATGCCAGGAGTGGGGCTAAAGGCCTCCTTGCAAAATTTCTGATAAATAAAGTTCAGTTGTTTTTAGATTCCTTGAGTTTTCATGCTTTCGAAGATGTTTTAGCTTTACTAATCTAGGGTTTGGTACTATTCCCTAATTCAGACCAACTTATAGATGTAAACACCATCAAAATTTTCCTCACTCATAATCCTGTGCCTACCTTGATCGGAGATATTCTACATTCTCTTCACACTCGTGCCATGAGGAAGCGAGGAACTCTCATGTGTTGTATAACTATGCTATCCAGGTGGTTTATTTCGTACCTTCCCTGCTCGATAATGAAGAATGAACAAGGTTTGAGGTGGTCTCAAAGAATAATGTCACTCTCTCATTCAGACTTTTATTGGTGTTCTCGATCCCAGGAAGACATCAGTATTATTAACCGCTATGGGGGATCCCTAATGTGCCACTCCTGGGCATAAGAGGAAGCGTTACTTACAACCATTCTCTAGCTTTATGTCAGTTTGGTTATGCTCAAAGAAATGGTCCTCATGATATGCTTATCTGCGGTGTTGTATTCGACTATGACAATGATCTTAAAGGTTACCGACAAAGATATATCCGCGCTTAGGGTATGGTCAATAAGATTGATAGCATAATTCTGGGGCTTAAGAACTCCATCCCCGTGGATCCATATCTCAAATGGGTACGAGCTCGTGCTCAAAACCTTATGATGCCATATCCTACTGTCCTACCAGTAATAATGTAACCTGTTGTCGAAGGAGACGTTTCTGACACCATCCTTAATCTAGACATGCCTACTGACATTGAAGAATTGTAGATGTTCTGGATTCAACTCATGGAGGAAAGGGACACCTTTGAGACTGAATTCTATGAAAATGAGAAAGAAGTGTTGGAGCTGACGAAGCAACTTGACGAAGAGCAGAGTCTTAACGCATATGTCAAGATAAAGAGGAGGCATCCATGGGAAACTTAAAGCTTTAAGAGTTTTTAATTTATTCCTTTGTAATATTTTGTTTTTACATAAACTTAGTAATAAAAATCTTTGTTTTTGTATCCTTTTGGTTAAAAAATTTAAATCTCATAAGGTCCTTGAAAACATTGCATATACATATTATGCATATCACTACATGACAAGAGTTTCAAGACAGGTTTCTTATCTTTTTGCTGTTTATTTCAGCAAAAAGAATGGATCTTGAACAAATAGTTAAGGATCTCCAAGCTCAGAACGCCAAGTTCCAGCAAATGTTCCTGAATCTAGCTAAGGGCCAGGAAGCGCTGAAGGCCCTCATCACTAAAGAGAGGGAGGGGAAAATCAAGAAACCAGCTGGCATCCTCAACATGGGTAGGAGGCTCAAAGGTCCATTCAAGCGAGCTTTGGAGTTTGAAGAAGAAAATGATGACCAAGAGGAAGATGATAAAAGTATGAAGGCTGAAAAGAATAACAACCAGAATTCTGACGAAAAAGAAGCGGACTATTCAGATGAACAATATCCTCCAACTGAAGACAAATACAAACACGTGGAAGATCGTCTCAATGCTATGGAGATCCAGAGAGTTCATGGATTAGATTTTGAAGAGCTGGGTATTATCAAGGGGTTTGTTATCCTTCACAATTTCAAGGTCCCCCCGTCTTTGCCAAACACGACGACGTGTCTTGTCCTAAGCTTCATCTACAGTCTTATGTATGGAAAATCCAACCCCATACTGCTGATAGAAAGTTATGGGTTCACTTCTTTCAAGAAATCTTGTTGGGGACATAATTAGAATGGTTCTATCAACTGGAAGGAACCAATATACGTACTTGGGAAGACCTGGATGCTGCCTTTTACAAACAATACCAATACAATGCTGACCTTGCACCAACTCGCGTGCAATTACGGAGTATGACTATGGGCTCAATTGAAGGCTTTAAGGAGTAGGCCCAGAAATGGAGAGATTTGGCTGGAAAAGTGAAACCTCCTTTGTCTGATAGGGAGATAGTTGATATGTTCATGGGAACTCTGACTGGGCCTTTCTTCAATCATCTGATTGGAAGATCTTCAGCCGGATTCATCGAGCTGGTATTAACTGAAGAACAAGTTGAAAGTGGAATCAGAAGTGGGAAAATTCAGCTGGTTATATCTTCAAATGATGTGAAGAATTCTTTCAACAGGAAGAAAGAGGCTAATGCTGTGTATGGCCAGTGAAACCGCCGGCCGGAAATCATCGGAACAATGAAGTCGCCATCGAACGTCTTTTATCCCGTCGAGAGGGAAAGGTAAACATCGAGAAAACCTGGAAAGGGAGAAATCACGGTCTTTCGACCGAGAGATCAGGTAAGGGAGCCTGTTACGCTAGGGGAAGGTATTAGCACCCCACACGCCCATAGTACTCTACGGTATCCATTCTTGTTGTCTAATCTAAATGGGTGTGGTCAAATCCTACGTCTATGGCTTAAAACTGAATAGGGAATGCATGCGAAAGAAAAAGAAAACAATGTAGGGAAAATAAAAGATATGCTCGGTTGGGCCCTACCCCAATGACTACGTATCCCTTTTAAGGAATTAGAGCAGCCATCGTTCGGTTAAGTGTTTTGGTTGGTTTGTGATTTTTAGTTAAGACGAATAAAGATAGTTAAGATGGCAAAACATCAAGTAAAACAATCAAACAAATGAGATGGTAAAACATCGGATAAATAATAACATGATAACATGTCAAAGATGGCGAAACATCAAATGGTAAATGAATGACAAAACATCACACCTAGCAATGATATTAGGAATCAAAGTAGGATAACAAAATGTGCGATGGCGAAACATCGGCTTCAAAAAAATGTGTAATGGCGAGACATCGATTAAAGGATAACAAGAAATCATGGCAAAGATGGCGAAACATCAATAAAATAGATGACGAAACATCACACCTAACAATGATATTGAGAATCAAAGCAGGATAACAAACATGTGCGATGGCGAAACATCGGCTTTAAGATAACAAGATATCATGGCAAAAGATGATGAAACATCGATAAAATAGATGACAAAATATCACACCTAACAATGATATTGAGAATCAATGTAGGATAACAAACATGTGCGATGGTGACACATCGGCTTCAAGATCACAAAATATCATGGCAAAAGATGACGAAACATCGATAAAACGGATGGCAAAACATCACACCTAACAATGATATTGAGAATCAAAGTAGGATAAAAAACATGTGCGATGGAGAAACATCGTCTTCAAGATAACAAAGTATCATGGCAAAAGATGACGAAACATCGATAAAATCGATGAAAAAACATCACACCTAACAATGATATTGAGAATCAAAGTAGGATAACAAACATGTGCGATGGCGAAACATCGATTCAAGATAACAAAGTATCATGGAAAAAGATGACAAAACATCGATAAAATAGATGACAAAACATCACACCTAACAATGATATTGAGAATCAAAGTAGGATAAAAAACATGTACGATGGCGAAACATCGAATTTAAGATAACAAAGTATCATGGCAAAAGATGACGAAACATCGATAAAATAGATGACAAAACATCACACCTAACAATGATATTGATAATCAAAGTAGGATAACAAACATGTGCGATGGCGAAACATCGGCTTCAAGATAACAAAGTAAGATTGGATTGTATCTTTTACTTTGAAGAAGAGTTTGGGTTCATTAGAGGTGTCTTATGATTTTCCAAGAAAACAAGTTTTTGTTTTAAGATGCAAGATGCAAAGAGAGAAAAACAACCAAGGGAAACTATCCTAGTACTATCCCTAGTGTTATCATACAATGGTTGACCCTAAGGTTGAGGTTAAAGGAAAATCCTATCCTATGTTAGCATACATGGATTCCTACCTTAATCAGCATGTCAAAGAAAGCTTAACAATACTATCCTATAGGGAATATGCAATGAGAGCGAAGTCGTGATCTCAATATCTAAATTGAGTGACTCATCAATCGACAATTAAAGAAGAAAAGCAATAAACATCCTATAGGGAGCATGCAATGACAGCGAAGTCGTGATCTCAATATCTAAATTGAGTGACTCATCGATCAACAACAAAAGAAGAAAAGCAATAAACATCCTATAGGGAGCATGCAATGAGAGCGAAGTCGTGATCTCAATGTATAAATTGAGTGACTCATCGATCAACACAAACATAACATATGTATTAGACAACAAAAAACAGAGGGCCTCCTGACATATATCAGGAACAGAGATCCCATCATGCAATCAGAGAACTATGCAAAATGAAAATGGAAGAAAGGAGATAGTGCAATACCAAACAGATAACAATCCGTAGCAACTGAGCAAGAATAAAAAGTAACCCAGAGAACTTCAAGCAAGCTGGCATCAGTAGACAAATCAAGTCAAAAATTACGCCATAAGGATGTAAGTAATGAGATTATCAGACATGAACAGATCCCCATGGGCAATGTATGGTATTCACAATATCATGTATATATCCTGCATGGAGTATCAAACATGCCAAATACAAAGCAGTGTCAGTGGAATAAGTTGTGGTCCAAAAATAAAGTGGAACACAGTAGCCTCAGGCCAAAAGTGGGATGCTATACATTGTCACAAAGTCTCCAAGATATGCCAAGGTCTCTAATCCTAAGTTCAAGAAAAATTCTCATGCTCCACAATGCTAAGGATAGTAACCAAATAGTCCAAGTATTATTAAAGTTTTTTATGGTTCATGTTGATTATTAGGTGTCTTTAAAAGGAAAAGAAAAGCTCAAGTGAGCAAAATAAAAATGACATAAAAATAAATGCTCAAGTGAGTAAAGATGAAAATAGCATGAAATGTAAAATTCTAAAAGTAAATGGTACACAAAGCATAAAAAAAAATATAAAAAAACATAAAGTAAAGCTAATTGTTAGAAATTAGTGGTTAGTTGGATGATCATCTTGAAACTTGCATTTGGAACTCATTATAGGATTGGTAGAGCCAAAGCCTCCACACAACAAGTTGCATTTGCTTTTTGTCAAGTATATCATCCATTTTGGAACTCTCAAAAGGTAACATTTAATGATCAACGATGTTTAAGTGATCTGCATTAACCAAAGGTGTTGTAGATCCATTAGAGGATTGGTAGAACCAAAGCCTCCACACAATGAATCTCAAGGTTATTGGATCAAAGAGATCAAATTAACATACTTGGGGTTGCAATCATAAGTTTGGGCCACAAATGATCATTTATTCGAATCGGGACAAAATTTAGCGCTATGTTAAGCAATCGTAAGTGGACTTATGTAGAAGTCACACTTATTTTGAGGCCGGTCAATAGAAATCTATGTACTTCATGTTTGGATAAATGATATAGAGATCACCATCTATTAACATGTAGCACAATTAAAAAGAAAGGGATAAATTGAAGAGGGAGGGGAATGATAAGCTAATTTGGATCACCATTTAAAAATTCTTTCATCTTTAAATTCAACCACTCCTCTAGATGGATTAAAGCACTAAACATATCATTAATCCAAAGCACCAAAAATGAATTAAATAATTCATTCTTAGATAGATTTGCATTGATGAACATTTATCCAACTTCATCTACATCACAAAGTCCATTGAGTTTAAAAACAAATTGAACATTTAAAATTGCAATCCAAATTATCCATCAAAGAGAGTGTGCAGAAAAATATTTGAGTCAAAACAGCCCCAAAACAAGGCAGAAAAAGTATTTGTGGCACTGTTGCAATGAATTGTGCCTAGACAGCAACCTATTGCATCAATGTAGTTTTTTATCAAATCAATTTTTTGTGACAATCAATTGCAATGTTACAACAATTGATTGCAACATGTTAAAAATTAGTAGAAAACAACATTTCAAAGATCAAGTTCTTGTTCCAACTTTTCATCAAACACCTTATGATCATAGATCCAATTGAGCATGAAAATTCCAGAAATTTTGAGAAAATATCATTAATGGAGTCATAAAAGCAGTGCTCAATGAATCAAAACCAGAAGTCCACAAGAGATCACATTATGAAAGATGATGATCCAACTTACCAAAGGTAGAATTTGAGAATTATCAATCAACTTCAGAATTTGATTCAACTCAACCACAAGAGTCAATTAATCAAGCTTGGATTAAGAGAATTGATGGAGAAAAAGTGTTTGGATGAAGGTTTAGCTCAAAGATTAGTAATCTTCAATGCAAAGCTTACTATCTTTTTGAAAATGGAGCTTTGAGTGAATTTGGTAGATGGAGAGAATTGAGAGATTTTTTAGCAAAGTGATTTTTGCTATCAAAAGCTTGAAATTTGAATGAAATGAGGGATTTATTTATAGAGTTTTAGGATTGGGATTAGTGGTAATTTGATAATTGATTCTTGGAGCCAAATTTGAATTAATGATATAATTTCAAATTATGCAGAAAAAATTGGAGCCAAAATGATAAAAGTTTGAATTTGCTGGCTTTTTCAAAAAAACACGTGCATTTTTCTGTTATGTGTCGATACATAGGTGGTATGTGTTGATACATCCTGGCTGTATAACACAGCATGTGTCGATACATGCCTCTATGTGTCGATACATACTGTTAATCCAACTCATTATAGAACCACACAACTGCATGAGTCGATACATAACACGTATGTGTCGACACATGCAAGTTATTCAAACAGAATGAGTCGATGCATACATGCATGTGTCGACACATGCTAGTTTTTCAAGCAGGATGAGTCGATACATACATGCATGTGTCGACACATGCTGGTTATGCACAACAAAATGAGTCAATACATAGGTTTATGGGTCGATGCATACCTTCTTTTGCCACAAACAGAATCAAATCAACTTTGCATGAGCTTATTTGTTGGATACTTGGTACCTAAAACACAATTTTGAAAAGACAAAGACCAATATATATATTTTTTATTTTGATTAGAAGTTAGTCAACAACACATAAACAAAATACACAACTAAAGTGCTTGGAGAAAGCTGATCAAGCTTCAAAACCCCAATTTGACTGGTGAATCAAAGGAGTGGTTCAAACACAAACTCCAATCCTTTGAAGATCCAAAGAGATGGATGAAACATCTTGAGATATGAAATTAAGTCTGAGCTTGAAAGATCTAGAGGTTCAAATGACAAGGTTCTGCTTGAGCAACTTGTCAAAGAAACCAACCTTCAAAGGTTGAGGAAGACCTGATAATCAAGGTACTTTGATCCCATCACAATGTGTGAATGCAATGCAATATGATATTCATGATGAAACATAAGCCTAAATCAAGAGGGTAAATTTTGGGGTGCAACAGCTGCCCCTATTCAAATATCTTCAACATGATAAGTGAGAAAAGTGACAATTTTCAAGCGTACAAGGTTGAAGATGTTTGAATACGAAATAACCCGAAAATTTACACTCTTGAAGAAAAAAGAAACAGAAACAAAAAACTGCCAAGACATGCGTCAAAATGAAGCTATAACGCAGGTTGAAACATAACAAAAACAAAGAAGAGTAGACGCGACTAAACTTCCCGACAGATGTGCCAGGGCAAAATTGGGCTTCAAAAGGGACGAGATAAAACTCAAACCACAGAGTATAGGAGAAACTAAGCTCTGGAAAAGAAAACGTACGCGGGTGAGGAGGCGAAACTCTGAGCTCGACCCAAAGCAAAGTGGCTAGAGTGAGCGATTCTAGGAGCACTTGCTAATCTCAACTAAGATAGACAGTATGAAGGAACTGAAAGAATCTCAGAAATGAGGAACAAAAGCGAGACGAAACTCGACTCAATAACCGGTTAGACGAAACTAAACCAGATGAGTACCAGGACGAAACTGGATTTCATGCACGGGTAACGAGGCGAAACTCGACCCATAACAAAGTGATGAGAGTGCATGTTTCTTAGAGCACCTGATGGTCTCAGATCAATGGATAGACAGTGACAAAAACTGATAGAAGAACCCAAGGAAAAAAAGAGACTGATTTCGAACCAGGGACGCAGTACGAACACTGCACTCGGTAAACGAACATTGTCAAAGGGTCCAAGGTATGAAAGCGAAAACGAGACGAAACTCGACTTAATAACTAGTTAGGCGAAACTAGACTAGATGAGTACCAGGACAAAACTGGATTTCATGCACAGGCGACGAGGCGAAACTCGACCCAAAGCGAGAGTGATGAGAGCACATGTTTCTCAGTGCACCTGCTGGTCTCAGATCAATGGATAAACAGTGACGAAAACTGATAGAAGAATCCAAGGAACAAAAGAGACTGATTTCAAACCAGGGATGCAGTATGAACACTGCACTCGGTAAACGAACACCGTCAAAGGGTCCAAGGTATGAAAGCAAAAACGAGACGAAACTCGACTCAATAACCAGTTAGGCAAAACTAAACTAGATGAGCACCAGGACGAAACCGGATTTCATGTGCAAGTTGAGGAGACGAAACTCTGAGCTCCACCCAAAGCAAGGAGATTAGGGCGTACACCTAAAAACCTACTTAAAGCGAGTATCAGGACGAAACTGGTATTCAAAAGGTGCATCAGTAGACATTGGAATGAACCAGAGAGGGTAGTGAAGACTAAACCCGAGAAGACCGCGTCACGGCGAAACTGAACTACAATCAAGAGTAGACACTCAAATAAACAAAAGATTGTCATCAAAAGGCTATTGGTATGGGGAGGAAACTAAGATAATGAGGACAAAGACCTCGCTGGGGATTTAATCCAAAGTAATAGCTGAATCACTGGGGATGACGAAAATAAAAATGGCTTATATTCCGATGCATGTTTGAATTCTTTTTTATAGCGTAATGCTCCATATAATGGAAATGCTACGCGTTTTGGTCGATGCAAATGTAATGATGCATGTCTAAAAGTTTCACTGGGGAATGGCTAATTGAGAATCCAAATAACCAAGAAGTCAGGATCTGACATGACTTGCAAAAATAAATTGCAAAATCCAAAGGAGAGGAGAAAATATGGGGAACCACTAGAGAGGGAACCTTGAAGAGATGAAGCTTTGCGGGGAATAACAACTGAGCAACTAGTAGAAACGGGGCACAAACATTGAGGGGAGCTGCAAAAATAAATTGCAAACTCCGGGGAAAACCAGGTCGACACTGCAACTTCCGGAAAAGGACGAAAGCTTTTTGCTGGGGAACAAAACTCTACTGAAGAGGTGGGACTTCACCCGGGATACAGAACTATGCTGAAGAGGTGGAACTTCACCGGGGATACAAAACTCTTGCTGAAGAGGTGGAACTTCACCAGGGATATAGAACTCTTGTTGAAGATTATCTTGCTGGAGAGATATTCTCTTGGAATGTAACCAAAGGACGAATCCTGTAGATAGTCACATGGTAACAAGACCTTACTGGGGAATAAAAGCAGACCCTTAACAAAGGATTCCCCGATAAACAGATCGGCTGGGAAATGAAAGGTCAAAGCGAGGGCTTCCGGCTTAACGACTCCATTGGGGATAGGCGACACATCCAAACTTGAAGTCTTGGAGCAAGGATTTTAAAAGAAGATTCCTGGGGTAAGAAAATTTTGCTGTAGAAATGAAACTTCATTGGGAATATGAAATTCCATCGGGGAAACTAAACTTCACTGGGGATAAGAAACTTCCCTGGGAATACGAAACTCCACTGGGGATACGAAACTCCACTAGGGATAAGAAACTCCACTGGGGCTAAGAAACTTCACTGGGGATAAGTAAAGTCCTAAACATACATGGGTCCTGTCTAGCAGAAGAAAGTCGAATTCCCTTCTTGACAATCATTAAGCTCTTTACAAGTGTTCAACGTGTAAACTCTCTTTTGATGTCAAAAAAATGTTTTGCATGCGGGAAGATGTTTATATTGAGAACGACAGACCTGATGCGATGATTATTTAAGCCTTGAAGTTGAAAACTTTAACAAAAATGTCGCATCTTTATTGTGAACGAATCACTGGCTAGAGTGAAAAGAGGTTTTAAAACTTTTTCTTCTTCTTTTGAAAAAAAACAAGTCAAGATACGGGTGATAAGATACCAACATGGCCATGCAACACATATTTGGAGAGTTTAGGAAATACTATCCCGTTGTAGTATGCTTTTGAGTTAAACCCTTGTTTCAGTTAGGACTTTTAGAGGTTGTAATGTGGCCTGGTTCAAGGTTCTTTTGAAAAAAGTTTTCAAGGTTCAAATTATTTGGTGCCCACCCCCTTCGTGATATTCTCTTGTCCTAAGTTCAGCTGACTTATCACAAGCATTCATCTTTCAAAAGGTTTTGTAACAGTTGAGTGATCACGACAAATTCTCCAACTTTTTCCTGGACAAAAATCTCTTGAATTTCCATTTTTGGGAGTCCAGCGGGATGCCCTAACTTTTGCCTAAGCGACTTGTTTTCAAGTTTTGACTTAGTGGGGCTTTTTGTTTCTTCTTTTTTTTATTCATGCTTTTCACCTTGAACAAGTTAACATGACTTTAGGTCTTTGAACTTTTTCTTTCTCTCTCTTTTTTTTGTTTCCCACTTTGAACAAGTCAATGTGACTTTAGGTCTTTGAACTTTTTATTTCTTTTTCTTTTTTTTTTGAAGATAACAAATGCCTTATTCCTTGATCGGAGAGGGATAGCCATTATTGTATCGGTTAGATCTCGACCTCAGGACTTTGTGAGGAAATGAACATTGTGGTTTAGACACACATCTCTTTTTTTTATCTCATGATGTGAAAGATAAAATGTAGTGATCCTCAGATGGGACATTCCTTCTGAAATTTGAATGCTTGGGCAAATCAACTGAACATCTACCCTACCCCTGGTTAAAAGGTTTTGTTTTAGTTTTTGAATGGAAAAGAAACTCCTACTTCGAAGGCTCAGAGGGGTTAACGAGGGTCTAACTCCCTTATATCTCCGGTGTTTGGGGATTGAAACAATGCATGTACATCGTCAAAAGGGTTCTACTCAAAAGCATACCACTACAGTCATTGTTTTTTAACTAAACTCCTTCCTCTAAACTTTTGGCTAAGCAAAAGAATTGGCACAACTGGTATCAAAATGCCCACAAAACAATTGAAGAGTGATTTTGTATGAAAAATTCTTTCAAGGCAAAAAAATTCAATGCATCAAGGCTGACATTTAGCTATAAACAAAATCCTATATGCAAACAATGCTAAAACAATCAATCAAGATGACACATGGAAGTGCAGCAAAGAAACGTAATAAAAGCCATTATAGGGAAACAGTGTCTCCATCCAGGTTTACCGGTCTTGCCGACCTGCCGTAACCTTGATATTTACCCTGACTCACGACCTTTACCGACAACACGGAGTTGTGAAAAAAATGGCACGACACCCGCCAGTAAAGTGAAAGGGAAGTCCATCAAACAGAGAAACAAACATGCCCCTTGCGCAGTGGATATTGCATTTGTTATCCGTATTTCAAGCGATCAACCAATCGTGACTTAGATTATCATATCTATGTAAGGGCCACGAAGTTTATATGCACATGCTTATCAAAAATATTGGACGTTTTTGCAAACAAAATAGTAAAAAGAGAGCAAAGAAATGCATTCGCATACTTGAAATACGATATTTTAATGATTTTGAGAGATCAACCTGTGAAAAAGGCATTTACATTTGGAAGCAAATAATTTTAAAATCAAAACAAACAAGTGTTTACAAATGGCAATGTGAATGTGAATATCCATCGAGTCCCAACTTTGCTATGACTCTGATGACTCTCATCTTCCTGCTTTCAGGCGAATCATACTTGAATTAGCCTCGAGCTTATGCCAGGTGAAAGAGTGAAGGAAAGAAACAAAGGATCCCATGCTGAGCGTAGTCATTTGCCTTAAGTCCCTAACTTTTTCCTGAATCGCCCTTTCGGGTTTTCGATTCACCAGGACACCCTCTTTTTGCCTAAACCTCCCTTTCGGGTTTTCAGTTTAGCGGGTTTTTATTATTTTTTATGCAAAGTATTTTTTAACTACGTCAGCATTCACAGGGAGAGGGAAGTACTCTCCATCCATAGTCGTGAGCATCATCGCCCCTCCAGAGAAAACTTTTCGGACCACGAAAGGACCTTCTTAAGTCAGAACCCACTTGCCCTTGGGATCTCCCTGGGGAAGAATTATCCTTTTGAGCACAAGGTCGCCTGGTTTGTAACACTGAGGTCACACCCTTTTATCGAAATCTTTTCTCATCCTTTGCTGATATACCTGACCATGGAAAACGGCCGTCAATCTCTTTTCATCAATGAGTTCCAGCTGATCTAGCCGATTCTGTACCCATTCACTTTCATCCAGCTCAACATCTCTCATGACCCTAAGAGAGGGAATCTCGACTTCTACCGGCAGTACCGCTTCTATGCCGTAGACCAATGAAAATGGCGTTGCCCCAGTCGAAGTACGCACAGTGGTGCGATAACCATGCAAAGCGAAAGGTAGCATCTCATGCCAATCTTTATAGGTCACCACCATCTTCTGCATAATTTTCTTGATATTTTTATTGGCCGTTTCGACAACGCCGTTCATCTTTGGTCTATATGGGGAAGAGTTATAATGCTTGATTTTGAAGGACTCACAAAGCTCCATCATCGTCTTGTTGTTCAAGTTAGACCCATTATCGTTAATGATCTTTTCAGGCACCCTGTAGCGACAGATAATGTTATGCTTAATGAACCGAGTTACCACTTGCTTGGTGACATTGGCATAGGATGCTGCTTAGACCCATTTGGTAAAATAATCGATGGCAACTAGAATGAAATGGTGCCCATTGGATGCAGTTGGTTCAATCTTACCGATCATATCAATTCCCCACATCGCAAACGGCCAAGGGGAGGTCAGGACATTCAAAGGAACTGGAGACACATGCACCTTATCGGCATAGACTTGACATTTGTGATAAACCCGTGCATGATTATAACAGTCAGTCTCCATGGTGGACCAATAATAACCTGCTCGCAAAATCTTTTTAGCCATGGTATGCCCGTTGGAATAGGTCCTGAAATTACCTTCATGTATCTCCTCAATGATTCTAGCCGCTTCATTCTTGTCAACACATCTGAGCAGTAGGCCATCATGATGCCTTCTGTACAACACACCACTACTGAGAAAGAACTTGGATGGAAATCTTCTCAAGAACTTCTTATCTGTGACGGATTCCCCTTCAGGGTACTCTTGTCTCTCCAGATATCAATTACCATCATAAAACCAAGGATTACCATCTGACTCCAAGCTGGCCTCAAAACAAAAAGCTGGCTCACTCAAACTCCTAATAGTAATGGAAGTGCCTCATTAGCCCACTTAACCTTGAACATGGAGGACAAAGTTTCCAGTGCATCAGCTAGATTGTTTTCTTCTCTGGGAATGTGCTCAAACATGATCTCTTCGAAGTACAGAATCAACTTCATAACATGCTCACGATAGGGAATTAGGTTCTGATGGCGAGTCTCCCAAACTCCATTGATCTGGCTAATAACGAGATTGGAATCCCCGTAAACTTTCAAGAATTTGATGCATAGGTCGATCGCTGCTTCAATGCCATAAATGCAAGCCTCATATTCGGCCATGTTGTTAGTGCAATCAAAACAAATACGATCTGTGAAAGGAATGTGGTATCCCTCAGGGGAAGTGATAACAGCCCCGAAGCCGTTGCCCATGGCATTAGAGGCACCATAAAAAACAAGCATCCAACATGATCCCAGCTTGGGTCCTTCGTCTGGGTCTGGTATGTTACAATCCCGAATATACACAATTTCCTCATTTGGAAAATCAAACTTCATTGGTTCGTAATCATTCATGGGCTGATGAGCAAGATGGTCAGCCAATACACTACCCTTAATTACTTTTTGAGTAGTGTATTGGATATCATATTCAGTGAGTATCATCTGCCAACGGGCTACCTTGCCTGTAAGAGCTGGCTTCTCAAAAATGTACTTGATAGGATCCATTTTGGATATCAAGTAGGTGGTGTGAGTTACCATTTATTGCCTCAAACGTTTAGCGGCCCAGGAAAGTGCACAACAAGTATTTTCCAGCAATGAGTACCTTGACTCGCATTCCGTAAACTTCTTACTCAAGTAGTAAATGGCCTGCTCTTTCTTCCCTATTTCGTCGTGTTGACCGAGGACACAACCCATTGAGGTCTCTAACACGGTTAGGTACATGATTAGTGGCTTTCCTTCCACGGGCGGCATGAGTATCTGATGTTCTTGCAAATATTACTTTATCTTGTCAAAGGCCTTCTGACAATCCCCATTCCATTTCACTGTCTGACTTTTCTTCAAAAACTTAAACATAGGTTCACAGGTGGCTGTGAGATGAGAAATAAATCTGGAAATATAGTTTAACCTCCCCAAGAAACCACGTACTTCCTTCTTTGTCCTAGGTTCAGGCATTTCCTGTATCGCTTTGACTTTGGCTGGGTCCACCTCGATACCTTTCTCACTTACAATAAAGCCCAAATGCTTGCCGAATCTCACCTCGAAGGTGAACTTATTCGGATTCAACCTTAGCAAGAACTGCCTCAATCTCTCGAACAATTTCTCCAGATGAACAAGATGTTCCTCTTCCGTGTCGGACTTACAATCATATCGTCTACATATACCTCAATCTCTTTGTGAATCAAATCATGAAAGAGTGTGACCATGGCGCGCTGATATGTTGCCCCGACATCTTTCAAACCAAACGACATCACTTTATAACAAAAGGTTCCCAAAGGCGTGATGAATGTTGTCTTCTCCATATCCTCCGGAGCCATCTTAATTTGGTTATAACCCGAAAAATGATCCATGAACGAGAACACTTTGGAATGAGCAGTATTATCAACCAACACATCAATATGCGGAAGAGGGAAATCGTCTTTAGGGATGGCCCTGTTCAAATCCCTATAATCCATGCACATCCTGACTTTACCATCTTTCTTGGGCACAGGCACAATATTTGCGATCCATGGTGAATAATTGACAGCTTTTAAGAAATTTGCGTCCAACTGCTTCTGGACCTCCTCCTTGATCTTCTTGGACATCTCAGGATGAGTTCTTCGGAGCTTCTGCTTGACAGGAGAACAACCTTCTTTAAGCGGTAGTCGATGCACCACTATGTCTGTATCCAACCCAGGCATATTCTCATAAGAGCAGGCGAAGATATCAGAATACTTACGGAGTAGCTCAATCAGTCTGGCCTTTACACTGTCTTTGAGATCGGCCCCTATCTTGACTTCTCTTCTTACCTCTTATGTACCAATATTCACCACCTCAATTGAGTCCTGATTTGGCTGGATAACCTTCTCTTCTCGTTTCAATAGTCTTGCTAATTCCTCAGGAAGATCACAATCTTCATATGCTTCTTCTTCAGCTTGATAAATAGGAGTATCAAAGTCATAATGAGCCATAGCAAAGTCGTTGTCAATAGAATCGGGGGTGGAAGTGCATCTGCATGAATGACATTTTTTGTGTTTTTAGTGACTGTGTGTGGAAAGAGAAACATTGCCATTTTAAAAAAGAAAGAAAAAAGAAACAAGATTTTGAATGCAAAAACGTCCTTTATTTCATGATAAACTTGCAAAATAAACATGGTGGCCCTACACAAATGATTCACTACGCCTTGGGCAAAGCGTAGGAATTATGATATGATAATTAAAGAAACAAGAAAATTACTCCTCAATGCTTGAAACTTGGATAACATCCACAGAAGTCCAATTGTTGAGCGTCTGTCCTGGAACGCTAGGATGAATCCAATATTCAACATTGTAGCCATCATCCCTATCATCGCCAACTGCATTGGCGTGTCCTTCTCGAGTAGCACAAAGACGGGAAAACTTCACACGAGTAGATAAACCGGATGCTCTGGGAGCTGCACTTTGCTGACCTGGGCTAAAACCAAGACCAAATTTATCAAACTTCGGAGTAACGTCCAGCACCTGACCCCAACCCTCAGGGTCACCACCTTTCACTACAGCTTTCACATCTTTGAGGGAAGACATAACAATTTCCGATTTCTTTTTCTGCTCTGGAGAAGGAATATTGACAGCATGAACTGTCTCAAATGCCTGAAATGGAGTTTCATGAATTTCGCCTTCAACTTAAACGTAGCAGAATGATGTCAAATGACTAATGATGTACTCTTCTTTGCCGCATACGGTTATCACCTTTCCCTCCAGAGGATACTTGAGCTTCTGATGAAGAGTAGAAGTGACTTCTCTTGCTTTATGAAAAACATGGCTGTGAAGGTACGAGAACTAACCTTAATAGGTAGCTCCATTTCCCCAAACACTGATCTTCGAGACCCATCAAACGCCTTCACCATCAAGTCGCTTGGGCGCAACTCCAGCCCAGAATAATCAATCTTCATCAATGCTGACTTGGGCAATACATATAGAGGTGATCCCCTGTCTACCAAAACCCGAGATAAAGTAGTGCCTCTGCACTCCATTGAAATATGCAACACTTTGTTATGGTCTGGTCCCTCTGGAGGAAAATCAAAATCGATGAAGCCCAAACCATTCCCGGCGGATATATTGGCACAAACATTTTCGAACTAAATGACTGTTATCTCATGTGGCACGAACGCATTCTTCAACAACTTCATCAAAGCATTTCTTTGAGGTTCTGAATAAATCAACAGGGATAAGATAGACATCTTGGACGGAGTATGGCTCAAATGATCAATTATGCTATAATCAGTCTTTCTGATAATTCGCATCAACTCTTCAACCTCATCGGGAACTGAAGAAGCTTCTGTTATCGGAATTGGTTAAGTCACATTGGCTGGCATAACCCTTGGATTGCCAACCATTACCTGTTGTTTCTCTTTTTCTCTTGCAGAAGCATCTGCCGCATCTTGCACATTGGAAGGACCAAATACTCTCTCGCTTGTAGTCATTCGACCCACACCAGAAAAGTTATGGACTTCCTCTTCATCACCTTTAGCATGTTCTTTCTCAGACAAATGAGCATTAACCTCCTGCTTTACCCCATGGTAATAAACATTGGCACCGTAATGCCACGGGACAGCCTTCTCATTAGTATACGACATAGGACCAGGTACCGTAATCATCAGAGGGGGTGCCCTCGAAGGGGAAGGAATGCGCGCAAGGGTGTAAGGAATAGAGATAACAACAACATCTTCTTCAATAATATTGAGGTAGCTCGGTCTTCTATCAAATTGCAGGGAGCCCTCACTTATCAACAACTGGATACCTACTTTCAAATCATCACATCCCTTCAGTTGCTCTCTACAATTGACACACTCAGAAGTACAACCTGGGAAAACAGAATTGTCAAGCAAATACCTCTTAACACAACTCAACGGAGTAGTTACTTGTTCCACATCCATGATTAAATTCAACATTTCACCATTATCATCAATCATGTTAACAACACCCCCTCCATGCCTTGGCATTAGGTTTTGAGTAACATTCGGACCGGTCACTGAAGTAAACTCAATCGACTTTGCATCCAACAAGTCTTGTACTTTACATTTCAACGCAAAACAATTGTCATTAGAATGACCAACTATGCCTGAATGGAATTCGCGTATTGCATTAGCATCATAATTAACAGGGAGTCTTGCAGGTGGTGGTGGCATATTTCTCAAACTGATCAACTTTAAATCAAGCAGATGGTGGAGCGCTTCAGTAAGAGTCACCGGCAAAGGGTCGAATTTTCTGGGTTGTCTCTGCTGCTGGTTATTATACTAACGGGGAGCATCTTGTTGCCTTCTTTATTGAGGCACTACATTTGGTCTCTGCTGTGGAGGAACATTAACAGGAATAAAAACAACATTGATTTGTTAATACTGACGGTCCTCTCTTCGTCCTCTATGGGAGTAAACCGCGCTTGCGTCGCCTTCCCTTTTCTTAGGGTAATTGTTGAATGGTTTCTTACTGCCCCCTGACGAGCTGCTAGAACCTCCAACCTGAATCCTTCCCAATTTCAAACCCACTTTAATTCTTTCACCAGCCGTGACTAAGTCTGCAAATCCTGCCGAAGTGCTTCCTATCATGTGCTCATAGAAAGGCCCTTGCAGGGTACTCATAAACATATCAATGAGTTCTCTCTCCATGAGTGGACGTTGAACTCTCACATCCAACTCACGCCACTTCTGAGCGTATTTCTTGAAAGATTCTTTTGGTCCTTGCGACATATTTTGTAACTGAGTGCGATTAGGTGCCATATCCACATTATATTGATAATGTTTGAAAAAAGCCTGAGCAAGATCATTCCAGCAGCGAACACGAGTTTTTTCCAGCTTCATGTACCATTCCATGGATTCCCCAGACAGACTATCCTGGAAAAAGTGAATCAAAAGCCCCCGATCCTCTATATGCACTGACATCTTCCGAAAATAAGCAGTTGCATGAGTAATAGGACAGGACATCCCTTTGTAATTTTCAAAAGTAGGAGGCTTAAATTTCGGAGGAACCTTCACCCTAGACACCAACCCAAGATCATTAGCATCCATACCAAGGACTCCTTGGCCTTCCACAGCCTTCAGACGCTCTTCCAACAAACGATGCTTCCTATCCTCAATCTGAACCCCCGGCTCTAAACGCCGCACAGAAAACTGATCTTCATCCTGGTCAAAGTCAAAATCCTGATCCTGATAATTCCTTACACCACCTTGATTAGCTCTCATGTTCCCCACAAGACAGGGTCCAGGATATGGAGGAAACTGCCCTACGTTGCGCACAAAAGGATTTCCCAACATCCCGTGAAAATTTGCAGCTGGATGATCTTGTACGTCCCCCATTCCTACAGAGATATCCTGATAAAGCCCTTGATTTCCAACATCCCCTGGATGGCGGTGTTGGTTGCTGACAATAGCAGCTAGCTCTTCCTGTCGGCGATTCACGTTGGTGATGACCTCCATGAACTGAGTCATCTGAGTAGCCATCTGAGCCCTCATTTCAGCGAGTTTAGATTAAACTTGTTCCATCTGTCTTGGCAAGTTGGTTCTGGTGGAATATCGATGAGTAGTCGTCTTGAATTCTGAATAAGAAAAGCAGCAGAATAAGAAAACTGTCTTGAGATAACCTGTAATGTTATGAAATGCATGATGTGCATGATATGTTTGTCATTTCCAAGTATCCAAGAGTCCTTTTACTCATCAGTCACGGCGTGCAACCATACAATCAAAAATAGAAAGGATAATAAGATGAACACTTCAATTATTTACAAACAAAAAAAAACGACGTCTAAGTGTCTTCGGACAATTAAGAGTAAAATGACAAACAACTAAATACATGTCTTAAAAATAAAGCAAAAAGAACTGAATAATAACAACAATCAATTGGCCCCTTCCAACAATTCTGGGGGTGACCAAATACACGAAAATTAAATAACAGAACTAAATCTCCGGAACTAAGCGCGCTTCAAGGTGTTGACAGTACTCTTCAAGTCTGGCTTTCTCCTTCAAGAGTTGAGATACAACTATTTTAATTTCTTGGAACTGATCTTCCGCGACACACTTCTGGGTCATTTCCTTCTCAAGCTGAGCGTCTTTGTCCTTGAGTTGTTTTTCCATGTTATGAATCTTCTTCTTGTAGCTATTTTCTGAGGCCTGAAGCTTCCGACACTCTCGCTAAATCTTACTCAATTCTTCTTCCATTTCAGCATGAGACCTCTTCCTAGAACCGGTTGCATCAGAAGTTTTCCCTTGAGCTTCTTTGAGTTTACGAGCTAAGTCAGCCCTTTCTTGATCTGCACAATAAAGTTTCATCCCCGCCTCACGGTCTTTTGCACGAAGCTGAATATTCTCAACATGAATCTGGGTAAACATCTCAGTAGGCACAGTGTTACTTAGAACATTAGGAGGTTTCTCGTATAGAGGAGCCGACCTTGCAAATGGTAATCGTAAGATCTTAACCCTGGCTTTAACCCACTCCATGTAAGGAACCCTAGCAATAGGAACCTTCTTACCCAAAGTAGTTCTATCCTTCCTGTGAATGCCTTTCCAAGCACTTGTCACTCTCTTCAACATCTCAAGATCACTTCCTCTGGCGAAATATACTGATTCAGACACCTCCTTAACCTTTGGCGGTCTATCCATTGCATATCCCAATTGACGATAAGCAAGCACCGGTTTATAGTTGATGCACCTCTTAGTTCCTATGAGGGGAACATTAGGGAAATCTTCGCAACTAGTGACAACACTTCACACTTCCCCCATATCACAATTCCACCAGATATCAAAATAAGTAAGGTTAACAAGCCTTAATGACCATCGGAGAGAAAGCCTGGTATCCATGAAAAGGGCTACTCACTGGTAGATGCAACTTAAGCCATTGATACAACATCGAATGGTATAAACTTACATTACCACCTTTTATGTGCCTGGAATGAATGGTGTAAAGAGTGTCTGCCAGGAGTGTCGGTATTGGGTTCTTGTTTCTGAAAACACAAATAGCTGTCAAATCCATAAAATTTCTCTTATGAGGGAAAAGGATAATCTCGTATATCATGAGAGCGAACCAAGAGCTGAAGTCACTCCAATTGCCTTTCTTTGCCCAATCTTCAGCTTTATTCACTAAGAAACCCAAATAAAGTCCTGCAATACTCTCACTGGACTTCCAATTGTCTTTCACCTCTTTCAAACTCAAACGAAGAATCTCAGCGACAACTTCAAACTTTGGCTTTTCCGGCACTTGGATAAAAGGAACTTCTTCGGTCAATCTGATATTAAGCAGGTGCACATACTCTTCTAGGGTAGGAACCAGTTGGTAATCATGGAAAGTAAAGCACCTTAATTCTTTGTCACAGAACTGCAAAAGAGTGATCAAAGCCATCGGGTCAACCAGAGTGTTAAGGACTAGTAACAGGTTGCCATAATTTTTACTGAAGTTGTTCATAACATCACCCTTCAAATAAGAACTCAACCTCTTCAACTCGGCCACATCAACGGTAGGAATCTGATAAGAGAAGGTATGCCTGGTAAGCTCTTTAACCTGAACTGAAGCGGACTCAACTGGAGGGAGATCAGCCATTCTGACGGAAAGAAAACTCTTGAATGTCCCTGGAAAATGACATGCGCATGCTAGTTATTTTTTTTACATCATTTTTTCAGAAATGAATATGCTATGATGCAGTATGACAGGATCAAAGTTCACACTGGATCGTGGCTGGACCATTACAGAACAACACCCATCAAGATCAAAGGAGAACCTTGAAGCTTCGAAACTAACATGGTAACCTGAATCATCTTCACAACACAGAGTCACCAACAATACCTGTACCTGTAATGAAAAGTTTTCCCGCCCCTTTCACGGGTGTAGTCTAGGTCAAGGTAACGTTAAAATCCAAATCAGAGTACGAGAGCTCAAATGTTGGTATTATCATCCGATAACACCTATTCGAACTACCTCCGAAGTCATGGATCTCATGGTCAGGTCTACAAAGCATCCGCTTCATAGCTGCCATGGCCACTCTATTCCTAGATCCTATGGGATTCACTCATAGCCTGGGTATGAGGCCTTTTACCTCATGGAACAACCCACCCACCAAGAAAATCCAGAAACCAAACAGTCCAGCCAAATCCAGTATGCAGAAAGTAAAGCGCACATAGGATGCAATGCAAACAGGTAAATATGCAAAGCGGTAAATAAACACCCAAAAAGAAAATAAACAAGAGCTATGATCGACTCCGGGATGGACCAGCAATAGGTCAACCTGTCCCCAGTGAAGTCGCCAGCTGAAACCGCCGGCCGGAAATCATCAGAACAATGAAGTCGCCACCGAACGTCTTTTATCCCGTCGAGAGGGAAAGGTAAACATCGAGAAAACCTGGAAAGAGAGAAATCACGGTCTTTCGACCGAGAGATCGGGTAAGGGAGTCTGTTACACGAGGGGAATGTATTAGCACCCCACAAGCCCGTAGTACTCTATGGTATCCACTCTTGTTGTCTAATCTAAATGGGTGTGGTCAAATCCTACGTCTATGGCTTAAAACTGAAAAGGGAATGCATGCGAAAGAAAATGAAAACAATGTAGGGAAAATAAAAGATGTGCTCGGTTGGGCCCTACCCCAATGCCTACGTATCCCTTTTAAGGAATCAGAGCAGCCGTAGTTCGGCTTTAGTGTTTTGGTTGGTCTGTGTTTTTTAGTTAAGATGAACAAAGATAGTCAAGATGGAAAAACATCAAGTAAAACAATCAAACAAATGAGATGGTAAAGCATCGGCTAAATAATAACAAGATAACATGTCAAAGATGGCGAATCATCAAATGGTAAATGAATGACAAAAAATGACACCTAGCAATGATATTAGGAATCAAAGTAGGATAACAGAATGTGTGATGGCGAAACATCAGCTTCAAACTAATGTGTGATGGCGTGACATCGATTAAAGGATAACAAGAAATCATGGCAAAGATGGAGAAACACCAATAAAATAGATGACGAAAAATCACACCTAACAATGATATTGAGAATCAAAGCAGGATAACAAACATGTGCGATGGCGAAACATTGGCTTTAAGATAACAAGATATCATGGAAAAAGATGACAAAACATCGACAAAATAGATGAAAAAACATCACACCTAACAATGATATTGAGAATCAATGTAGGATAACAAACATGTGCGATGGAGACACATCGACTTCAAGATAACAAAATATCATGGCAAAAGATGACGAAACATCGATAAAACGGATGGCAAAACATCACACCTAACAATGATATTGAGAATCAAAGTAGGATAACAAACATGTGCGATGGCAAAACATCGGCTTCAAGATAACAAAGTATCATGGCAAAAGATGACGAAACATCGATAAAATAGATGACAAAACATCACACCTAACAATGATATTGAGAATCAAAGTAGGATAACAAACATGTGCGATGGCGAAATATCGGCTTCAAGATAACAAAGTATCATGGAAAAAGATGACAAAACAAAGATAAAATAGATGACAAAACATCACACCTAACTATGATATTGGGAATCAAAGTAGGATAACAAACATGTGTGATGGCGAAACATCGACTTCAAGATAACAAAGTATCATGGAAAAATATGACGAAACATCGATAAAATAGATGACAAAACATCACACCTAACAATGATATTGAGAATCAAAGTAGGATAACAAACATGTGCGATGGAGAAACATCGGTTTCAAGATAACAAAGTAAGATTGGTGTGTATCTTTTACTTTGAAGAAGCGTTTGGGTTCATTAGAAGTGTCTTATGATTTGCCAAGAAAACAAGTTTTTGTTTTAAGATGCAAGATGAAAAGATAGAAAAACAACTAAGGGAAACTATCCTAGTACTATCCCTAGTGTTATCATACAATGGTTGACTCTAAGGTTGAGGTTAAAGAAAAATCCTATCCTATGTTAGCATACATGGATTCCTACCTTAATCAGCATGTCAAAGAAAGATTAACAATACTATCCTATAGGGAACATGCAATGAGAGCGAAGTCGTGATCTCAATATCTAAATTGAGTGACTCATCGATCGACAATTAAAGAAGCAAAGCAATAAACATCCTATAGGGAGCATGCAATGAGAGCGAAGTCGTGATCTCAATATCTAAATTGAGTGACTCATCGATCAACAACAAAAGAAGAAAAGAAATAAACATCCTATAGGGAGCTTGTAATGAGAGAGAAGTCGTGATCTCAATGTCTAAATTGAGTGACTCATCGATCAACACAAACACAACATATGTATTAGACAAAAAAAACAGAGGGCCTCCTGACATATATCAGCAACAGAGGTCCCATCATGCAATCAGAGAACTATGAAAAATGAAAATGGAAAAAAGGAGATAGTGCAATACCAAACGGATAACAATCCGTAGGAACCGAGCAAGAATAAAAAGAAACCCAGAGAACTTCAAGCAAGCTGACATCAATAGACGAATCAAGTCAGAAATTACGTTATAAGGATATAAGTAATGAGATTATCAGACATGAACAGATCCACACGGGTAATGTATAGTATTCACAATATCATGTATATATCCTGCATGGAGTATCAAACATGCCAAATACAAAGCAGTGTCAGTGGAATAAGTTGTGTTCCACAAATAAAGTGGAACACAGTAGCCTCAGGCCAAAAGTGGGATGATATACATTGTCACAAAGTCTCCAAGATATGCCAAGGTCTCTAATCCTAAGTCCAAGAAAAAGTCTAATTCTCCACAATGCTAAGGATAGTAACCAAATAGTCCAAGTATTATTAAGGTTTTTTATGGTTCATGTTGATTATTAGGTGTCTTTAAAAGGTAAAGAAAAGCTCAAGTGAGAAAAATAAAAATGACATAAAATTAAAATGCTCAAGTGAGCAAATATGAAAATAGCATGAAATGTAAAATGCTAAAAGTAAATGGTACACAAAGCATAAAAAAATATAAAAAACATAAAGTAAAGTCAATTGTTAGAAATTAGTGGTTAGTTGGATGATCATCTTGAAACTTGCATTTGGAACTCATTAGAGGATTGGTAGAGCCAAAGCCTCCACACAACAAGTTGCATTTTCTTTTTGTCAAGTATATCATCCATTTTGGAACTCTCAAAAGGTAACATTTAATGATCAACGATGTTTAAGTGATCCGAGTTGACCAAAGGTGTTGTAGATCCATTAGAGGATTGGTAGAACCAAAGCCTCCACACAATGAATCTCAAGGTTATTGGATCAAAGAGATCAAATTAACATACTTGGGCTTGAAATCATAAGTTTGGGCCACGAATGATCATTTATTCGAATCGGGGAAACATTTAGCGTTATGTTAAGAAATCGTAAGTGGACTTATGTAGAAGTCGCACCTATTTTGAGGCCGGTCAATAACAATCTATGTACTTCATGTTTGGATAAATGATATAGAGATCACCATCCATTAACATGTAGCACAATTAAAAAGAAAGGGATAAGATGAAGAGGGAGGGGAATGATAAGCTAATTTGGATCACCATTTCAAAATTCTATCATCTTTAAATTCAACCACTCCTCTAGATGGATTAAAGCACTAAACATATCATTAATCCAAAGCACCAAAAATGAATTAAATATTTCATTCTTAGATAGATTTGAATTGATGAACATTTGTCCAACTTCATCTACATCACAAAGTCCATTGAGTTTAAAAACAAATTGAACATTTAAAATTGCAATCCAAATTATCCATAAAAGAGAGTGTGCAGAAAAATATTTGAGTCAAAACAGCCCCAAAACAAGGCAAAAAAAGTATTTGTGGTAATGTTGCAATCAATTGTGCCTAGACAACAACCTGTTGCATCAGTGCAGTTTTTTATCAAATCAATTTTCTGTGACAATTAATTGCAATGTTACAACAATTGATTGCAACCTGTTAAAAATCAGTAGAAAACAACATTTCAAAGATCAAGTTCTTGTTCCAACTTTTCATCAAACACCTTATGATCATGGATCCAATTGAGCATGAAAATTCCAGCAATTTTGAGAAAATATCATTAATGGAGTCATAAAAGCAGTGCTCAATGAATCAAAACCAGAAACCCACAAGAGATCACATCATGAAAGATGATGATCCAACTTACCAAAGGTAGAATTTGAGAATTATCAATCAACTTCAGAATTTGCTTCAATTCAACCACAAGAATCAATTAATCAAGCTTGGATGTAGAAAATTTATGGAGAAAAAGTGTTTGGATGAAGGTTTAGCTCAAAGATTAGTAAGCTTAAATGCAAAGCTTACTATCTTTTTGAAAATGGAGCTTTGAGTGAATTTGGTAGATGGAGAGAATTGAGAGATTTTTTAGCAAAGTGATTTTGGCTATCAAAAGCTTGAAATTTGAATGAAATGAGGGCTTTATTTATAGAGTTTTAGGATTGGGATTAGTGGTAATTTGGTAATTGATTCTTGGAGCCAAATTTGAATTAATGATATAATTTCAAATTATGCAGAAAAAATTGGAGCCAAAATGATAAAAGTTTGAATTTGCTGGCTTTTTCAAAAAAACACGTGCATTTTTCTGTTATGTGTCGATACATAGGTGGTATGTGTCGATACATCCTGGCTGTATAACACAACATGTGTCGATACATGCCTCTATGTGTTGATACATACTGTTAATCCAACTCATTACAGAACCACACAAACTGCATGAGTCGATACATAACAAGTATGTGTCGGCACATGCAAGTTATTCAAACAGGATGAGTCAATGCATACATGCATGCGTCGACACATGCTAGTTTTTCAAGCAGGATGAGTCGATACATACATGCATGTGTAAACACATGCTGGTTATGCACAACAAAATGAGTTGATACATAGGTTTATGGGTCGATGCATACCTTCTTTTTCCACAAACAGAATCAAATCAACTTTGCATGAGCTTATCTGTTGGATACTTGGTACCTAAAACACAATTTTGAAAAGACAAAGTCCAATATATATTTTTTATTTATTTTGATTAGAAGTTAGTCAACAACACATAAACAAAATACACAACTAAAGTGCTTGGAGAAAGCTGATCAAGCTTCAAAACCCCAATTTGACTGGTGAATCAAAGGAGTGGTTCAAACACAAACTCCAATCCTCTTAAGATCCAAAGAGATGGATGAAACATCTTGAGATATGCAATTAAGTCTGAGCTTGAAAGATCCAGAGGTTCAAATGACAAGGTTCTGCTTGAGAAACTTGTCAAAGAAACCAACCTTCAAAGCTTGAGGAAGACCTGATAACCAAGGTACTTTGATCCCATCATAATGTGTGAATGCAATGCAATATGATATTCATGATGAAACATAAGCCTAAATCAAGAGGGTAAATTTTGGGGTGCAACAGCCAGAAGAGTCATGGTAAAAGAAATCGTCAACGAGTTGTGTCAGCGGTAATGATTTCCAATCCTGCACCAATGCAACAACAAAAGAATTAGCACAGACAAGATGAACCCAGGAGACCATTTACTAAGATTAATATGCCTTTGTCTCAAGCATTGCAACATCTATTGAAGGCGGAAGTGATTACACTAAGGTATCCTCCTCAGATTTCCAACACTTCCTCTCCCAAGTACAATACCAATGCTAGATGTGCTTATCATTCCAATAGTCACGGGAACGATACGAACAATTATTGGACCCTGAAGAACAAAATCCAGGATATGATTGATACGAAAGATATTGAGTTGGTCCTCCCGACACCCCTAATATGAGCACTGCACCTATGCCCAGTCATAGTAATGGTGTTAATGCTATTGACGATGTTTCTTATGTCTCCACCATAAGTGACTTGACCACTCCCCTGACAATCATTAAGAAGAATCTGTTGCAAGCCAATTTATTTCTGAGTTTCCTTCAAAATTATTACCAGTGTGCATCCCAATCTAATGGATATATATGGGTGAAGAAGGGTATTTAGCATTTGAGTGATAGCCGTGAAATTCTATTTCAGAAGGCTACGTTCACGAAGAGTTTGCATGAAAGCATGTCTCAAGAGCTTAGACTTGAAGATGTTTCTATAATCCCAATTTCCAATACTCTTGTAAGGATCACCTCTAAAGGTCTTGTAAAGATTACTGCCAGCACTAGGGTGGCTCCCCTAATCATTACTGTACCAAGTCCAGTCTCGTTTTCCTCCTACAAGGTTGTTCCCTGATATTATGGAGCTGAAGTTTATTACCATGGTGTTAAGAAAGAACTATGGATTGTTGGAGATGAATATACTGAAGTTACTAACCTCAATGTTAAAAATATTGTTGGGACTAGTAAATTTACCCGAACGGGAAGGGTCTTCTCTCCAGAGATCTCTCCACCAAAGACTATTACCACACTAATTTGTATTTGTGATGCTGAGTGAACTACTGACACTCAGGGCAAAGAGAAGATGACTGAGCCTGCCCAGATGGAGGCATCCTCAAAATATGTTACTGTTGAAGATACTTCCAAGCAAGAGATGGAGGAAATACTGAAAATCATCCACAAAAGTGACTACAATATTGTTGAACAGTTGGGGCAGACGCCTTCCTAGATATCCATGTTATCCTTGTTATTGTGCTCCGAAGCTTATTCTCAGGCTTTGGTAAAATTTCTGAAGAATGCTCATGTACCATAAGAGACCTCTGCTGACCAGTTTTTGAATTGTGTTGCAAGCCTAACAGTTGATAATGGATTAGGCTTTTCTGATGCTAACTTAACTCCTGTAGGGAAAGATCATAACAAGGCCATGCACGTCTCTATTGAGTATAGGGGCACTACCTTGGCGCATGTGCTGTTTGATATAGGTTCCTCATTAAATGTATTACCAAAAGGTGCTCTAGATAGAGTAGACTGTGAAGGGGTTGTATTGAAACCAAGTTATATTGTGGTAAGATCCTTTGATGGGTAGGGGAGAATGGTACATGGAAAGGTTAATCTTCTGATCAAAGTGGGACCCCAGGTCCTTCACTCCACCTTCTATTTGATGGATATTCGTTCGACTTATTCCTGTTTGCTTGGACGCCCCTGGATTGATGGGGCATGGGTTGTTACCTCTACCTTGCATCAAAAATTAAAGTATCATGTGAAAGGGAAAATTGTTACAGTTTGTGGAGAAGAAGAGTATATGGTGTGCCATTTGAATTCATTAAAATATGTTGAGATGAATGGTGAATTCATTGAGACCCCCTTCCATAACTTTAAAGTGATACCTCCGACAATTGTTGTAGCTAAAGCTAATCCTTCTACTCCAAAGATTACCAATGATCCACCAAGAATGGCTTCTCTGAAAGATGTTAGGGCTGTGGTAGAAGAAGGTGGTTGGACTATTTAGGGTCAGCTTCTTAACATTCCTTACAAGTCCAACAAATTTAGTTTGGGTTTCACCTCAGAGGCTCAAAAGGAGGTTTGTTGAGCTCGTGCTGGGAGACCACCTTTCCGCATCAACAATAATGAAGTCAATGTTATAGAAGACACTAATTGTGACTGTGATTTAGAAAACTGTATCTTCTCTACTACTGGCAGTGGACTCAACAAATGGAAGCCTAAAGACTTTATACCAATCTACTTTAGTCAGGAGTAATTTCCATTTCCTGTTTTATTGCTTTCAAGTTTTTGGGATATATAATTTTAAGCAATAACTTTAAGCCTTGTGCCTTACCCGAGGCACAATGGTCCACTTGTTAGGGTTGTTATATTTCATCCACATATGCTCATTTAATAAATCATCGGACGCTTTGCATTCAAATTTTGTGCTATCTTTCTTTTCATTACTTTATTAATTTCAACATAACTATGTGTTTCTTGCACACACCCACATAATAAAATGCAGATCCACATCCACTATGAATCCCATTGATGACATTTCTGCTATTGCCAACAATGACTTTGAAAATCCGATCTACCAAGCTGAGGACGAAGGTGAGGAAGATTGTGAAGTACCTGGAGAACATGCTAGACTATTACATCAAGAAGAAAGAGCAATAAAACCACATGAAGAGCCAGTCGAGGTTGTGAATCTGGGTACTACAGAAGACAAGAAAGAAGTCAAGATAGGTGTCAATCTAGTGGATAATGTCAAGAATAGATTAATCCATATGCTACATGACTATGTTGAGATCTTTGCTTGGTCATACAATGACATGTCGGGGCTTGATACTGACATTGTACTTCACTGTCTTCCAATGAAAGAAGGTTGCTCTCCTATAAATCAGAAAGTTCATCGTATGCGTCCAGAGATGTCTGAAAAGATCAAGGCTGAAGTTATGAAACAATTTAATGCAGGTTTCTTACCTATTACATCCTATCGACAGTGGGTTGCAAATGTGGTGCCAGTACCTAAGAAGGATTGCAAAGTACGTATGTGTGTAGACTACATGGATCTGAATAGGGAAAGCCCCAAGGATGACTTTCCGCTTCCACATATAGATATTTGGTTAGAAACACCGCTTAACATAAAGTATTATCCTTCATGGATGTTTTCTCAGGTTATAATCAGATTAAGATGGTTCCTGAAGACATGGAGAAAACAACCTTCATCACACAGTCGGGCACTTTCTGTAACAAGGTTATGCCTTTTGGGTTGAAGAACGCCAGTGCAACTTATTAGCATGCTATGGTAGCTCTGTTCCATGATATGATCCATCATGAGATAGAGGTTTACGTAGATGACATGATGGCCAGGTCTCAGACTGAAAAACGACATCTCTACCATTTTGCACAAGCTATTTGAAAGGTTGAAAAATATAAGTTGAGACTGAATCCAAACAATTGCACCTTTGAGGTGAGATTAGGTAAACTCCTGGGATTCATCGTTAGCGGTAAAGGTATTGAAGTCGATCCCGCTAAAGTTAAAGATGTCCAAGAAATGCCAGCTCCCCGTGCCAAGAAGGAAGTCCGAGGTTTCCTGGGATAATTAAACTACATTGCCCGATTTATTTCCCATCTGACTTCTACTTGTGAGCCAATCTTCAAGTTATTGAAGAAAGATCAGGTAGTGAAATGGAATGATGATTTCCATATAGCTTTTAACAAAATCAAGGAGTACCACCAAGAACCTCAAATTCTGATGCCACCAATTAAAGGAAGACCTTTGACCATGTACCTAACAGTGTTGCTAATCTATGATTTGGTACTATTCCCCAATCCGGACCAACTTATAGATGTAAACACCATCAAGATTTTCCTTAATCATAATCCAGTGCCTCAGAGATATTTTTCATTCTCTTCACACTCGTACCATAAGAAAGCGAGGAACTCTCATGTGTTGTATAACTATGTTATCCAGGTGGTTTATTTCGTACGTTCCCTGCTCGATAATGAATAATGAACAAGGTTTGAAGTGGTCTCAAAGGATAATGTCACTCTCTAATTCAGACATTTATTGGTGTTCCCGATCCCAGGAAGACATCATTATTATTGACCGCTGTGGAGAGTTCCCTAATGTGCCACTCTTGGACATAAGGGGGGGGGGGCTTTACTTACAACCCTTCTCTAGCTTGACACCAGTTTAGTTATGCTCAAAGAGACGGTCCTCATGATATGCTTATCCAGGGTGTTGTATTCGTCTATGACAATGATCTTCAAGGCTACCGAGAAAGATTTATCCGCGCTTTGGGTATGGTCAATAAGATTGATAGCATGATTCTGGGGCATAAGAACTCCATCCTTGTGGAGCCGTATCTCAAATGGTTACGAGCTCGTGCTCAAAACCTTATGATGTCATATCCTACTGTCCTACCAGTAATCATGGAGCCTGTTGTCGAAGTAGACGTTTCTCACACCATCCTTCATCCAGACATGTCTACTGACATTGAAGAATTGTAGAAGTTATGGATTCAACTCAAGGAGGAACGGGGCACCTTTGATACTCAATTCTATGCAAGTGAGAAGGAAGTGTTGGAGCTGACAAAGCAATTTCACGAGGAGAAGAGTCTTAACGTATATGTCAACACAAAGAGGAGGTGTTCATGGAAAACTTAAAGCTTTAGGAGTTTTTAATTTATTACTTTGTAATGTTTAGTTTTTACATAAACTTAGTAATAAAAATCTTTGTTTATGTATCCTTTTGGTTAACAAATTTAAATCTCATAAGGTCCTTAAAAACATTGCATATACATATCATGCATATCACTACATGACAAGTTTTTCAAGATAGGTTTCTTCTCTTTTTACTGTTTATTTCAGCAGAAAGAATGGCTCTTGATAAAAAAAATTAAGGATCTCCAAGCTCAGAACGCCAAGTTCCAGCAAATGTTCCTGAATCTAGCTAAGGTCCAGGAAGAGCTGAAGGCCCTTATCACTAAAGAGAGAGAGGGGAAAATCAAGAAACCAGCAAGCATCCTTAACATGGGTAGGAGACTCAAAAGTTCATTCAAGCGAGGTTTAGAGTTTGAAGAAGAAAATGATGACCAAGAGGAAGATGATAAAAGTATGAAGGCTGAGAAGAATAACAACCAGAGTTTTGACGAAAAAGAAGCAGGCTATTTAGATGAATAATATCCTCCAGCTGAAGACAAATACAAACACGTGGAAGATCGTCTCAATGCTATAGAGATCCAGAGAGTTCCTGGCTCAGATTTTGAAGAGTTGGGTCTTATCGTGGGGGTTGTTATCCGTCACAAGTTCAAGGTCCCGTCGTCTTTGCCAAATACGACAGTTGTCTTGTCTTAAGCTTCATTCGCAGTCTTATGTCCAGAAAATCCAACCCCATACTGCTGATAGAAAGTTATGGGTGCACTTCTTTCAAGAAAGCTTGTCCGAGACACAATTAGAATGGTACTATCAACTGGAAAGAATCAATATACGTACTTGAGTAGGCCTAGTTGTTGCCTTCTACAAACAATACCAATACAATGCTGACATTGCACTAACTCGCATGCAATTACAGAGTATGACTATGGGTTCAAACGAAGGCTTTAAGGAGTATGCCCAGAAATGGAGAGATTTGGCTGGAAAAGTGAAACCTCCTTTGTCTGATAGGGATTTGGTTGATATGTTCATGGGAACTCTGATAGGGCCTTTCTTTAATCGTATGATCAGAAGCTCTTCATTCCAGATTCACTGAGCTAATATTAACTGGAGAACAAGTTGAAAGTGGAATCAAAAGTGGGAAAATTCAGGTGGTTGCGTCTTCAAATGCTGTGAAGAAGCCTTACAAGGGGAAGAAAGAGGCTAATGTTGTGTACGGTAAGAAGAGTCGTGGTAGAGGAGATCATCATCGAGATGTGTCAGCAGTAATGATTTACAATCATTCACTAACGCATGAACAAAATAATTAGCACAAACAAGATGCACCCAGGAGACAATTTACTAAGATTAATATGCCTTTGTCTCAAGCATTGCATCATCTGTTGAAGGAGGAACTGATCACACTAAGGGATCCTCCTTAGATTCCCAACACTTCCTCTCCCAAGTACAATCCCAATGCTAGTTGTGCTTATCATTCCAATATCACGGGCATGATATGTACAATTATTGGACACTGAAGAACAAAATCCAGGATATGATTGATGCGAAAGAGATTGAATTGGTCCTCCCGAGACCCCTAATATGATCATTGCACCTATGCCTAGTCATAGTAAAGGTCTTAATGCTATTGACGATGTTTCTTATGTCTCCACCATAAGTGACTTGTCCACTCCCCTGATAATCATTAAGAAGAATCTGTTGCAAGCCAATTTATTTCTGGGTTGCCTTCAAAATTGTTACCAGTGTGCATCCCAATCTAATGGTGGTATGTGGCTGAAGAAGGGTATTCAGCGTTTGATTGATAGCCATGAAATTCTATTTGAGAAGACTTCGTTTGTGAAGTGTTTGCATGAAAGTATGTCTGAAGAGTTGAGACTTGAAGATGTTTCTATAATCATAATTTCCAATACTCCTGTAAGGATCACCTCTAAAGGTCTTGTAAATATTACTTCCAGGCCTAGGGTGGCTCCTCTGATCACTACTGCATCAGGGCCAGTCTCATTTTCCTCCGACAAGGTTGTTCCCTAGAATTATGGAGCCAAAGTTTATTACCATGGTGTTAAGAAAGAACCATGGATTGTCGAAGATGAAGATACTGAAGTTACTAACCTCAATGTTAAAAATATTGTTGGCACTAGTAAATTTACCAGAACGGTAAGGGTCTTCTCTCCAGAGATCACTCCTCCAAAGACTATCACTACACCAGTTTGTATCCCTGCTACTGAGTCAACTACTGACACTCGGGGCAAAGAGAAGATGACTGAGCATGCCCAGACGGAGGAATCCTCAAAATATGTTACTGTTGAAGATACCTCCAAACAAGAGATGGAGGAAAGACTGAAAATCATCTGCAAAAGTGAATACAATATTGTTGAACAATTGGGGCAGACGCCTTCCAAGATATCCATGTTATCCTTGTTATTATGCTCCGAATTTGATGCTCAGGCTTTGGTAAAATTTCTGAAGACTACTCATGTACCACAAGAGACCTCTGCTGACCAGTTTGAGAATTGTGTTGCAAGCCTAACAACTAATAATGGATTAGGATTTTCTGATGATGACTTAACTCCTACAGTGAAGAATCATAACAAGGCCCTGCACGTCTCTATTGAGTGTAGAGGCACTACCTTGGTGCATGTGCTAGTTGATACAGGTTCCTCATTAAATGTATTACAAAAATGTGCTCTAGATAGAATAGACTGTGAAGGGGTTGTATTGAAAACTAGTGATATTGTGGTAAGATCCTTTGATGGGTCAAAGAGAATGGTACAAGGGAAGGTTGATCTTCCGATCAAAGTGGGTTCCCAGCTGTTGTACCCCAAAATTTTCCCTCCCATTTTTCATAGAAGATACAACCCTAGGGTTTCTCGGATATTCAAGTTGGCTCAGAAATCGACCAGACAGATTCTCTTCTGTGGCAGTAAACCAGCAATTAGGGTTTTTTGCAATTCTCAAAAGAAAATGAGTTTTCAAAGATCCAATTGACTTTCATAGGTCTTCATGCTTCCTCAAGGTTGTATTTATGATTTCTTCAAGCTACAAGATTTTGAGACGATTCTGTCTGTTCATGGTCAGATGTGATGTCGCTCACGGGTTTATCTTCAAAGAATCGGAAGAAATTTGAGTTTGGAAAACTTTAAAATTATCAAATCATCGCAAGGCATTTGATTGATTTTGAATTATCATAAAACGCAGTTTACTGAAAGGATAATGTTTGTTCTCAGAGCATGATTTGTTTGGGACAAGAGATGGAGGATAAGACTGTCATTTAGGACAATCATGATTATGGGATCCAGGTTGACCAGATGATTTACGTCCTTATAACAATTTTTTGGTTAGGAAATGGAATATACAGTGCGTGTTTGTTTGAAATGCAGTTACAAAGTTATTGGGATTTCTTGGAATTTAAGTTACCAGACAGGAGTATTTTATTTCAAATATCTTGATTGGGAATTTCAAAAAAATCAATTAGGATGCGAAGAGAAATTACAAGTTGTTGTTGATAAAGGATTTCAAGTTATAAAAGGACACCAGAATACTTCATGCTACAACTCAAGATTTCCTCCAATTTCAAACATTGTTACAAAACAATTTATTCTTTCAATACTTTATGTTTTACAACTTATTGTATTTAAAGATGAATTGGTACTATTGGATACAATACATCAAAATACCAGAGTAATTTTTCTAAGTTACAAAGAAAATCTAAATGAATGTTTGGCCTAGGAGAATTAATCTATGTCTAAGTTGTTTGAAGATTGAAGTCGTATCAGATTTCTTTGCTTATCTCCAAGACTTCTACGCTTGCCACAGATTTCTTGTGTTTTTTGCTTGGTAATATCCAATTTTGCTCACATGAAGACAAGAGAAAGAAAATATGATTAGTGCAAATTATATGGGTGTTGTACCCCAAAATTTGCCCTCCCATTTTTCATAGAAAACACAACCCTAGGTTTTCTCAGATATTCAAGTTGGCTCAGGAATCGATCAAAAAGATTTTCTCATGTGGCAGTAAACCAGCAATTAGGGTTTTTCTTGCAATTCTCAAAAGAAATGAATTCTCAAAGATCCAATTGGCTTTCCCATGTTTTCATGCTTTCTCAAGTTTACTGAAAAGACAATGTTTGTTCTCAGAGCAGGGTTTGTTTGGGGCAAGAGATTAAGACTGTCGTTGGGACACTCATGATTGTCTGATCTAGGTTAACCAGATGTTTCGCATTTGCTTGGTTAGGAATTGGAATATACAGTGCGTGTTTGTTTGGAATGCAGTTGCAAGATTACAGAATTATTGGAATTTAAATTATCAGATGGGAGCATTTTGTTTCAATTATCTTGATTGGGCATTCAAAAATCAAAGAGGATGCAAAGAGAAGATTACAAGTTATTGTTGATCAAATATTTCAATGGACACCAGAATATCTCATAAGACTTTCTCCATTTATTTCAAAAGTTGTTACAAAACAATTTATTATTTAAATACTTAAAGTTATCAACTTATTGTATTTAAAAAAATAAATTAGCACAATTGTTGAATGTTTCTCTCTAAATTACAAAGAAAATCTAAATGGATCTATGCCTAAGGGTGATTGAAGTTCCTTTTCTTCCATGCTTGCCACAGAGTCTCTTGCTTTCCATGCTTTGTCCTCTCCATTCTGCTCACATGAAAATAAAAGAAAGAAAAAGTTAGTACAAATTAATTTGACATGAGCAAGAATTTTCAAAAGAAAAAGTGTTCATCATTAAAGTTTGCAATTTGGAATCAGAAGGCTATTTTTAATTCATCACATTTTTATTTTCTCTATTTGCAAATCACAAGAGAATTATTCTTCTTGGTTCACAAAAAGAAGAAATGTAAGCAAGCTATCCAAACAAGAGAAATGCAGCAAGGCTGTCCAAACAAACAAGATGCCCAAACAGCAGCCAAACAAATATTCCAAACAGAAGGCGCAAAACAGAGCCAAACAAGCAGCAAAATGGCGAGTAACCAACAGCAGCGCAAAATGGGCAGCAGTACAAGCAACATAGCAGTAGAAAGCAGGAAACAAAAAAACAAATGTATAGCATATAATATAATAAGTCAAACAAGCAAAGGCTTGTTCAAGGAGCTAAGTCATCATTTTCCATTTATTTGCAAACTTTTCAGAAAAAGGCAAAAGAGTAATTGACTCTTAGTGTCATTGAGAGAGAAGAGAGGAAAGAAGTCACCTAGGGATGCACAGCCATACTGCCTTGATTGTCACAATTGCATAAGAGTTGCTAGAAAACAAAAACTACAACAAAAAGAGCATAAGAACAATATGCCAAAGTATTCAAAATTGGATGGTTTTCCCACCATTTTGAATAAGAATTCAACCAAAAGCAACATCAATATAACAGTAAAAACTCTCAAGCAGGTGGAGAGAAAAAACATTTTATAAAACTCAGAAAAATCTGAAAACAAGTCTCCAACCCTCAAAAACCTGTATAACTAAAAACCTCCACAAAATTGTCAAACCAACCTTCAAACTGCCATCAACCAAAAACCTGATCTCAAGCCAAGCAGAAACAAGTCACAAACCTATAACAACTCATCAAACCTGTAACAAACTGTCAAGGCATCCAAAACTGTCAAAGGCTAAACTGTTACAAATCCAACAGTAAGAACCAAATCCAAAACCCCCAAACTGTCAAACAGTTCAAACTAAAAATCCCAAACTGTCAACAAAATCAATAACCTTCAAAACCTGTCAAAAAACTCAGAAAATCACCAACCATCTCAAACTCATCAAATTTGTTAAACCAACAAATCTAAAAAACCAGAAAATCACCAAGCCTCAAAATTGTTATAAAGCCAACAGTAAGAACCAAATTAAACCTCCAAAATCTAAGAGTTTCAAACTGATAAACAATCCTCAAACAAATTCAAAACTAGTCTCAAAGCAACCAACTCAAAACACCATTAAATAACCATCTCAAAAAACTGTTACAAAACCAAAACCAAAAAAAACAGTAACAACCTCAAAATACCAAAACATATCCAAAACTAAAATCCAACAAAAACCATCATCGAAAACCAGTCTCAAATCAACCAAGTCACAACCATCATCAAAAAAATTCCAAAAAAACTGTTAACCACAAAATCCAGAAGCACAACATCATCATCATTCAAAATCTTTGAGATATATTGGGGGAGAGATTCCACTGAATGTCTGGTATACCGCCGGGGAACAATCTTAGATCAAGACTGCCGGGGATGCTTGTTAAGAATATATGTATAATGCGCTGGGGAATGTTGAGGTCTGCTGGAGGATACCCAACTTCCTTAAGGCTGATAGGATAACTCTGCTCGGGGAGAGTGTATTGCCTTGTTGGCTCACTCTCTGGGGGATTAAGATATCTTGGTTACCTTCTTCAGCTGATCATACCTTGTATCTTGTGGACAGAACAATTAGATCGCTTGGACGACTCATTACTGCCCCTGTTTTTGTGGGAGAAGATACTGGTGGAGTCTTGATAACTTCCGTTCGACAAACCTTCTTCTGATAGGCAAGTGACGAGGCGCCGGGACATAGTCGTACGCTTTTGATCCCTAACTTTTGCCTGGACCGCCCTTTCGGGTTTTCAGTCCACCGGGATATCCTTTTTTGCCCAAGCCGCCTTTTCAGGTTTTCGACTTGCTGGGTGTACAGATTTTCATTTCATCCCTCATTTTTCCCGAACCCTTTTGGTTCGCCGGGAAGCCCTAATTTTTTCCTAGGTGTGTCAACCTAGCGGGTCTTTGATTATGCGTAGTATTTTTTCGACTATGTCCATGCTCTCAGGATGTAGGGAGTTCCCCCTGTTGTTGTGTTTCCATACCACCAGAAGATCTTCGTTTGATCGTCCAATGCCCCAAGTGATGGAGATTTGCCCCAAGCTGGTTGGCCTTTTTGAGAGATTCTCCGAATCTTGACTTAACTGCCCCAGATGACAGACAAGGATCATGCAATGCCCCTTGATTGGAGGTGCTTTTGTTCATTAGATATTCTTCGTGCAAACTTCTATGTTGTTCAAAAAAAAAGTCATATGCAAACAAATTTATGTTAAAAATGCAAAGCTTATGTCTGTCTTGAAGATTTTGAAAATGCATTCTTTTTCATAAAACAAATGAATGTTTGTAAAACGTGATGTCAACTCCGTATTTGCCGTAGGCCTTAAGGAGTCAGGATACCTTTGTAACAATATGCTTTCGAACTAACCCATTCTTCAGCTAGGACTTTTTAAGGGTTATAACGTGGCCTGGTTCATGGTTTAAGAAACAAAGGATAAAGGCTCAAATTATTTGTACCCACCCACTCTTCGTGATATTCTTCAAACCTAAACTCAGCTAATCGTGCATTAGACCTTGTTGAGTCTTTGCTTTGATATACCAGTGATGGTTCGGATACTGACGATTTATTTTGATTAGGCAGTCATTTCCTTTTTTGTTGAGGGTTTGTAGGACCTCTTTCTTTTTCTTTCATTATCCCTGTTTTTTGCCTGAACTGTTTCTTTTTGGAATTACAGTCAGCGGGATGCCCCAGTTTTGTAAGTCTCCTTCATAGGTTTTGACTTAATGGGTTTTTATTTTTGAGATATAATGACTGCCTATCCTTATGATTATTCGGAATCATCACTGTCTTTTTTTTTTGTAAGGACCTCTTTGGTGCCATTCGTTATGCACTTGGATCAACTGAGAGACTACCCTGCCCCAGGTTATGATAAAGGGTTTTAATTTTCGAAAAGAAAAACTCCTACTTCTTTGGCTCAGAGGGGTTGACGAGGGATTATCTTCCTTATAACTCCAGTGTTTAGGGATTGAAACAATGCTTGTACCTCATCAGCAGGGTCTGTTCAAAAGCATACTGTAAGGATCGTGGTATCGTTTTCGTCATCCTCCCTTAAGAGGCTTAGAATTTTCAATCAAGAGTTGATCATCACAAAAATATGAAAACATTTTGCATATAGTGAATACGAAATAATTATTCAAAACAGACATGTGCGGTGCATTCATGAAATAACAACGTTTGATATGAATAAAATGTTTGAACAATTAAAAGAAAATTACAACTTGAAAGATCCTAATGAACAAAAAGTCCTTTCATCTCAGGGCTTGTTATTTCAACTGGTGAATCCTGTAGGGATGGTAGAAGTGCTCAGCCTGGCCATCTTGGGTGAATTCCACAGCTCCTTCATCAATTAGGTCCTGGATCTTGTTCTTCAAGGTCCAACAATGCTCTGTGGCATGCCCCGGGCTGTCGGAGTGATAAGCGCAGCGGGCGTTGGGGTTATACCTTGAAGGTGTCCTGTTAGGATTCTTAGGAGGATCCCTGAGAGTTACCAACTTCAACCTCAACAGTTGTTGTAGAGCTTGAGGCAACGACACACTGAGCTTGGTGAATTGCCTCTTGGGCTTGTCTGCCTGAAGCTGGTGAGGTTGATGTTGAATCTGTGACACTGGAGCCATTTGAGGAGCTTTCCCCTTATCTTCTTGTCTTAAAGGTGGTTGAATGATGACTGGCCCTCCACCCTTAGATGTTTTCCCCAGTTGCTTACCCCGAAGCAGTTGGTTGACGAGAACCCCGAGCTCTTCTTGTCTTTGAGCTAAGCCTTGAATGGTAGTCACCTTCCCCAGCATCTGGGCCTTCATTGCATCCACCTCTGTTTGCAGATGTTTCAGCCGTTCACCCTCAGCACCGTTCCTGACCAAAGTCCCCATGAGAAGTGTTCTCAGCTCTTCCTGCCCTTTGGATAGATTCAGGAGGATTTCCCCGAACCGAGTCTCTTGAGCCTGAAGGTCCTGGTTGTAATGTTGGGAAGCCATTGCTGAAATAAACAGCGCAGATGGTAAGTGACCTGTAACAAGGGTACCTGTAATGCAATGACATGTTTGATATGCATGTAATGTTTTCGAGGATCTCGCGGGGTAAACAAGAAAATTGTTAGAGTTGGAAACTGGTAACTTGATTGAAGGAACTTCGTGTTGTTGAGAGTCCTTCTTCAAGGGTCAAAGGCTCACCATATCCAGTGGGTCATAGCCCCTGACTTTAGTCATCATGTCTGGTTTTGATTTCCAAACAACCTTGGTTAGGGGAACCTTTTTCAAGAGTCAAAGCTCATCATATCAAGTGGGTCATAGCCTCTGACTCCCTTGGCTAGAGGAAAATAAATCCCCTTTGCTAGATAACTGGCTTATCATGACCTGCACCACAGACCCTTGAGATCCTTGAAATGGATTAGTGCTTATGCAGGATGTATGCAATGGTATGATGGTATGTTATGCATGGGGTAATGTAAGTAACCCTGTTATGAGTCCAGATTAAGGACTGTAAACAACACCTGCAAGAAACTCAAGTGTCAGATAACAAGCATGCAAGTAGTCAGGTACGAAGGCACACAAGTCACACAAAAGAGCCCTTAGATTTTAGGCCAGCATGGGGTCTAGGTATTACCCTCTTTCAGTTTGTTGGTTCATACCTGTCCTATCAAAAGTAATCGGGTTCTAGAGGATCCCAATATCACTGACTACCCTCAATCGGTCATAACTCCAGCATCGCAACCTTTTCTTGCAGCCAGAACCATCACGAGAGTTTAGCCTCAATGGGCGTAGCATACTGCTACTGTTCTATTGGCCAAGTTGGGTCATTTAAGGTTCTAAGGTCGGTTGGTGCTTAATGACTCCTCAGAAGACCCATATTCTCCTCGTTGCAACACAAGGGATATCGGTACAGACCAAGGCGCCACACCAACATAGCCACTGCTTCACCCATGTCGGTCTACACCGGACAGGTCCCTCACAGCTTATGCTACCTAACAGGGTATCCCCAGATCCGGGTTAGGATCTATGTAACTCCGATGCAAACCACAATTTAAAGCAAACAAGTCAAAACAATTGAAAACACAGTTATGAACTATCCTAAGGTACACCTCACTTTAAATTATTCCCCAGCAGAGTCGCCAGTTCTGTGATCAGTGGATCTGGAACTGACTGTTTAACGCTGGTTCGCAAAATGTCGCGGAAGTAAGAGTCGTCACCGTCTTTTATTTTCTCCAACAAGGAAAGGACAAAAGCACAGAAAAATTCCTTATGAGATTGCTCTCGGTTCGGGAGGTAGATTTATAGAAAGGAAAGGTGTTAGCACCCTTTCTATCCATGGTTATCCATGGGCTCTTAGATACTTACTCATTGTGTTTTCAAAAGTGTTTGCTTTTCAATTGTGAGTGAGTTTGAAGAAGTTTCGTTTAAAGTTTCAGATCGACTCTTGTATCAGTCCTCAAGAGTGTTTGAAAAGTTGCTTTTGAAAGCTTTTTGCAAAGTGTCGGTGTGAAAAGAAGTTTTTGATTTGTTTTTGAATTAGAGCAAGTATCTACGAGTCATCTACCTACCCTAAGGAATTAGGCTGTGTAAATGTCCTTAAGGTAGTGACATCCCACCATTGAGAGATAGGTAGCACCACCGTTGGAGGTGTTCGGGTCAATTCGAGTTTAGGGACAGTGTGGTCACCAGAGCAATAGTAGGACACCTTAGAAGCTACCCCCGTGCCATGTTCATGGACATGAGGACTTACTAAAACGTCCTCTACTCGACGACCACGTTTCGAGGGGCAAGGCAACAGTGAGGCGTACCCTAGGAGTGGTGTGTGAATTGTGTGTCATTTTCAGTTATATTTTTATCTTGTCATGCGTTGAGTGAGCTACGCTTTGATTTTGTTTGGGCATACATTCTTTCATGTGATTACCAGTTTAAAGGTGCGGAAATTTAAAATGCGAAAAAATAAAGGTCCTACACTATTACAAGGCGCGGGTCTATACATCGCCAAATTAAACAAAGACCCGATTTGAATAAAAGTGCGGAAAGTAAATGTCCTAATTACTATTACAAAGCTTCTGGGCAATTACATAAGATTAAAAAGAAAGATAGAAGCAAACGCGCGAAAAGGAATTATAATCGAAGGTGCGAGGGCGTTGGACCCTTTAAGGAAATTGAATTGAAATTAGAAATTAATTAATGATTAAATAAAGAAAAGAACTTATTTTTTGATGTTTTTATGTTTTTTTGTATTTAATGGAAATAAAGAGAATTAATTGGAATTAAAAATTAAATAAAACCCTAATTCTAGTTTGTTTTTAATTATTAAAAAAAAATGTTTAAGTTTTAACCTAATTTACACTAATTATTTAATTACAAGTTTATTTACAAAATAATTAAGAATTAATAATAATGAAAAAAAAGTTATTTATTATGAAAAAGAATAAAAGTACTAAAACCCTAATTTCCACATTTTTAGTTTATTTAAGAAAAAAACATTAAAATTAAACCTAAAATTAAACTAATTTGATTATTAGAATTTTATTTACAAAATTGATAGAAATTAATATTAATAAAACATATTTTTATTTTTTTACTTTTCTGATTTTTTTGTGTTATAAAAATTATTTGGTGAATTAATTAAAACAATTAAAATAATTAAAATAAATAAAAGAGAATAAAAAGAGGGAAAGAAAATACAAACAAAAGGGGTTTCTGGCCCAATTATGGAGGTGTAGGCAAGGAATTTAGGCCCATCAGAAAGCTGGCCACGTTGACTTTTCCAGCTTGAATGCTCCTTCATGGACTGAGGCTCATGGTAGACGCTTGTTGGTAGCCATTAGATTGAATTTTTGGGCGCGTGGCCAACCAGGAGATGGAGTTGTATGGTGGTCTCTTGATGAAACTCTGCATAGAAACATGTTACAAGAAAAAATATGGAGGAAATATGGGGAACCTGGGAATCGAACCCAGGTCCCAGTACATGCATGCCAACACATCCACCAACTGAACTGGCGCGTCACTTTGTACATCTAATGGACAATGATCATTAAGAGAGAGAAAGCAAGTATTAGTGGGACTTTAACAAAACGTGCGCCAGGATTTGAACTACCCAGTAGCGTTATGACACCTATGCGTCGTCTTCATCTCTTTGCCTGTAAAAGAAATCAAATAGCGGGGGTTTTAAACCCCCACTAACTACAATATACAATAATAGCGATTAGAGCATGGTCCATCATAAATTGAGCGCGAGGTATGGTTTTAAATCGTCAGAAAGTCCTGATTCCAATGGTATAGGTGTGATTGGCCAATTTTTCCAGATGAATGAACCCCTCTTTTGGAGCTTCTAAAACCCTAGAAAATTTCCATGGCAACTTTGGATACAGGTGATATTAATTCAATTAAAAGACACTAATAGATTCAGAGAGTTCAAGTTAGTATAAATCGAATCATTAAAATGCATTAATATGGCATGAAATTCAAAGTACGATTATGCAAATTTTCATGAACCGGGCGATGACGTTCTACCTATTCTCTGCGCGTGGAAGCTTGGTTTCAATTGTAAACGCCTCCTGGATGTCTCAGCAAGCCTTTGGAATAGTTTTGAGACCTTGGATCACACTGCAACTATGAAAACAGTTTTAACTTTTTTTGTAAAAAATGCAAGTTTGTTCTTGATCTTGCAGCGCAGCTTTCTTGTTCTTTGCATTAGGGTTATGTTATGCTTATGTATGTGAATGATTTAGGTTAGAAAAATCAAGCCCAAAGCCTTGTATTCAATGATTTTCAATATTTGATTTTCATGATCTTTTTCAATCTTTTCTTGCCATGGAACTTGCCTATTTGCATAGAATCTTTCCTTTTTGATTGTGCACGAAATCTTGAGGTCATGATGGATAAAAATGCTGCATAAAAAGATTTGAAAGGTGGCATTTGATATTTTTGTCATATTTAATTTTAATTAAGTGAATTAATAATAATAAAAATTCAAATAATTAATAAAAAATGATGAAATAACTCCCTTGGATGTCAATGGGTCGTGCATAGCTTTTGGGTGATGATTCTTGGAAGAAATTGTGGCCCATTTGCAATTTTGAGGCATTTGAAGCAAAGTTGACTTTTCAAAATTCCCAAAAATTTCCAAAATTCCACAAGGTATATCTTGCTCAATGTTTAAGCTTTGATGATGTTCGTGGACATTTTGGAAAGGTCTTGAAGTCCTCTAACCAATGCCTTTGGTCCCATGTCATTTTGATTTACCAATCTTAAGTTATGTTCTTTGACTTAAAGTGCCTTTTTGTTGACTTTTGAAAATGACCTATAATGTTGAGATTGATAACTTTTTGTGAGAGCATTTCTTGGACTTGAAGTGTGAAGATGAGTTGTAGGAAATGTCATTCTCTTCAAAATGAGCTTTGGATGGAATTTTTATGATAAACCATGTGGAAGTTATGCCCTAGTCAATTTGCAGTTGACTTTTCCAACTGTCCAAAAATAGAAACTTTTGCATCTTGAGACTTTTTGAGCCATGCTTTGAGAATCATGATCAAGAATTGATCAAATGATGTTTGTGGCTTCAAAATAAGATGTTGACCAAAAATTTTGACTTTTGACTGTCAAATGACCATTTTGCCCCTGTAGTTGACTGTGAAGCAATTAGGGTTTCTGACTGTGCAATTTTGTGATGTGAGTCTTGAAACTTGGCATATGGATGCTTGACAATGTTTATAGGCATTTGGGACTTGTTTGGGCCCTTGGAAACTTCAACTTCTTTGACAGAACCAAAACCCTAATTTTTGACTGTTAGGAGGCAATTGGACTGTGCAACTCTTGGGAGATTTTGAACCTTGACCTTGGCAAATCTTGAAGAATATGGGAGGGCAAATTTTAGGGTACAACAGACGCGTTCAACTGTAATAGCGTAGCTTTATTTTTTCCTCTTTTTTATTATTATCATGTAATTGCTTCCGGGATGTAATAGTTTTAGGATTTCTTTTCCGCACTCTTCACTATTATGTAACTGTCCCAAAGCTCTGTAATAGCTTAGGTTTACATTTCCGCCTTTAGCTCCTGCTACTATATTTTATGCAATGCTTATATTAATAGGATTGTATGGAAAGATAAAACTGAACGATAGAAAACTCTGATTGTAAGATAAATAACTGAATTAAATCATTAGCACACTTGCACCCCTAGGGTACTCCTCACTTGGTTGCCTCGGAAAATAATGGTTATGTCCCTCGAACGTAAGGATATCTTAGCAAAAGACCCTCAATCTAAAAGTCATCATAAAGATCATAGTCCCTCAATGTCCCTCGAGTTGCCTAAGAGAAATTATCTTGTCCCTCGATGTTGCCTACAAATATATGATGGCGGTCCCTTCGAACTGCTAAGGTATCCCTATATGTTGTCTTCTATGATCATAACGATGACCCGCGCTTGTCCCTCACACATCCAACGATAGGACTACCTACTCACTAATAGTAGGATAGCACTGTCTAAAGGTTAGGAGGAAAAGAGCAACATTTTCATGTATAAGTAGATAAGTTCTTATATGCTTGCTCAAAACAACTTTTTGCACCTACACAAAAATATTTCACAACACTTTCAAAAACATTCGCCTTGTCAACACTCTTGACGACTAATACAAGAGTTATTACAAAGCGAATCGCCGCACTAAGGCATTTTCAAAACAATTTTCAAAACACACAAAGCACAAGCAATTTTAAAAACATGAGCTAGCATCTAAGAGCCTGTAGAAAACTACGGATGGAAAGGGTGCTAACACCTTCCTTTTCCATAATCTACCCTCCTTACTCATAAATCTCGAAAAAAGCTCTTTTTCTGTTCTTTTCACCCTTTCCTTTTTGGATAAAAGAAAAGTCGGTGGCGACTCTTGCTTACCACGACATTTGCGAACAAAAAACGCAAACTAGTATAACAGTCGGTTCTGCCACTGTATCACAATTAGTATGAATAATAATAATAATAATAATAATAATAATAATAATAATAATAATAATAATAATAATGATAATAATTTTAGTATTATTAGTATAAAAGTTTTTAGGAGTTTTGTAATTAGAAATAAGCATTTAGATTATTAATTAACCGGAAATAGTCGTAATAGTCCGAATAATTACGCGGTTTGGTTGTAGTAAATTTTGGTTGATTTGTGGTATCGTGTTCCTTGTTGAACAATGCGAATTTGTAGGTGATGTTGTATCTTGTTGAATTTCCTCTATTTATGGGCCAAATATTAAGTTGTGGGCTTATGGCCAATGTTGGTTTGTTGTTGTGTTGCTATGGAATTTCGTTGTTGCTATCTTGACATTCATATTGGGTCGCATACATAGCATATAAAGTTGGAGCTAATGCTAGGTAAGTTGGTCTGGTTTGGAAAATTAAGTTGAAGGCGTATGCCTTGTTGATTCCTCAATTAATTGGCAGATTTCTAAGTTGGGAGTTTTGCTCCATTGGTACCACATGCATGTGCGTTGTAACGAGTCGCATTTTGTTTTGCATATTTAACATGTTGTGTTGTTGACTTGTGATGATTGATGTGGTTGAAAGTTGTTAAGTGGTGATTTTATATAATCTGATCTAATAAATAATTTATCATACACTCAATTATATGGTTCAATATCTCACCCCTTCTATTTGAATGTTTCCCTCTGTTGGTAACATGCAGGTAATCAAGAAGGATAGTTGTTACCTTTGTTAGTTTGAGTCGGTGTTGTCTCTCTGATACGTACCACTCGGAGGGATGGACACTTGTTTTCTTTGTTGTTGGTTTTCGTTATGTTTCTGAATTTTGAAGTTGTTTTCATGAAAGACTTGTTGTCTTAAAGCTGTTTTGAGTTTGACAAGATGTTATGGTGTTTTCAGTTAAATTTGTGAATCTGCTGAGTAGAAACGAAAGTTGTTTTATTTTTAAAGACTAAACAGGTTGTTATCGGTTCATCCAAATTTTATGTGTTATGTATCTGAACTATAGGTGATTGAATTTTGTTGTTTCTAAGTTGAAAGTGTAGCATTCCATTTTATTGTTGGAAATTTTGTAACTCTGATTTTATATAATTAATTGGGTATAAATAGGGTGTCACATTAGTGGTATCAGAGCAGGTCGGTCTGTTCAACCAAGTTGTCGAGTCAGTAGAGTAGTGTTATAGTTGAATATTATCAATGTGTTATTTCTTAGTATGTGTGTGTGACATACTGCCGGAACTTGTTTGCTCTTCCAATCGATTGTATGCAGGAGTTGGTTTGAATATAAGTGGGGGAGAAGCTTTAGTTCTCGTATATGTTTTGTTTGTAAGATGTTAGTTCAGTATGTTGTTGATGGCGGCAGTGCAAATACTGTTGAAGTTTTGTTGTTTCCTGAATCTGAAGGTGACATGGATTCAAGATTTTGTTTGTTAATCAAGTTGGAGCGTCATGAGGGAGGATGATAAGACATTGTTGATGTTTACTTATTGAAGGATTGAGAGCAATGTAATTGTTGTTGATATATGAGTAGAGTGTAAATCCTTGATGTTTCTGAAGGTGATTGTTAAATAACAAGTATAAATTTTAGAAGATGGAATTTAGAAAGTAGCAATGTTTCAGCGCTATTGGTGGACTGTGAAGTTGTCGGTTTGGGTAGCCCTTATGTAAGATGTCGATGTTTTAATGGTGGTAGAGTAACAGATTGTTGTAGACCTTGTCGTTGGATCCTTGTGAGTGATTATAAAAGTTGTTGAAGTTGTTGGAATGTTTTGAATCGCGAGTCGGAGTCGTAAATTCAGGGAGATGAGTATGATTTCAAGAATGGTAAGTGTTGGTAATGGTACAAAGGAGTTTCTTTCTGATGTTATTGTAAGGTGTGTAATAGTATGCTGTTGCATGACATCAGTGTTTGCATTTTTGGATAACTTTGGAAATTCATATCTTGTGTTCTGAGTATCGGATTGATGTTCTGTTTGAACCTATGAGGAGATAAAAATATATTATATCCTATGAAAATATTTTCAAATATGGTATATGCATTCCTATGTGGAAGGACTCTGAAGTCGGTTATGGAACTAGAGCTTTTTAGGCATAAATGGTTATTATCGCAGTTGTTCGAGACGAGGTCAAGCGTAATATGTTGTTGGCAAATAAGTTGAGAAATGAGATGTTTGACATTAAAAAAGATGTGAAAGTTTTGGATAAGCGCATAGAGATGCAGCTTATGATGATTAACAATGATTATAATGAAGATGTCCTTTTAAAGGAAGATGCTTTTAAGAGGAATTAGAGTCGTGTTTATGATGCCAAGGTAGTGGCGTGTGTAAAAGAAGAATTGGGGAGGTTCTATCACCAAAACGATGTGGAACGACATTATTGAGATTTCAAATTAGAATGAGACGACGTGTAATGTACTGGTAGAGTAGTAATTCTTGAGTTGGAAAATACTTAACTTTCTTGTGAGGCTAAGTGAGTGTAATGTGGATCGTGTAATATATTGAGCGTTGGTGTCTCATCGACAAGATCAAATGAGAGGGAAATTATGGGAGTATTTGTAAACCTCATTGGAAATTATTGAATTATGGTGCTTTAGGTGACTTTAGTACAAGTTCTAAGGGAACATTATTATAGTTTGGTAACTATGATTTATACTCCATTATGGTTATCGGCTATCTATTGACAAATTAAGGAACTTATCACCCTTAATCTTTTGTTGATAGTAGACGAGATCGTGTTGGATGGTATAGACTTCCCTTGCTGTCTTAACGGTGTGTAAAGTGATTGATGTTATATCGTGAGGATAGTCTCTCACCAGTTTGTGTGAATCAACAGAGGAGTGGCTAGGAAAGAATTGAGATGTATTGAACAATTCAGAGTAGCAAATTTATATGCGAGCTAACATCACAAAGTGAAATATTGAGAATATCAAGTGAACAACGATTTAATGGTGGATGTTAAAGAAAGTCTGAAACTAGGTTGAAACTTGTAAACCATATATTTGACCAAAATTTTAATGAGGACGGTGATGTAAGATGGATGATCAGAGTTTCGCAGTTGAAGTGTGATGTGGTGTAGTTGTTATGCTTGTACGACTCGTTAGAAGTGAAAGACTAAATATCAGAAGCTTATGGGAATGATATGTCTTGATCTACATGTTTGATTTGGTGGATTGTTGATATATGGATGATGTGCCAGGGTACTGTGTTTTCTCGTAAATATTTGATGATTTTATAAGGATATTAATATGGTTGTTGGTTGATGGTGAGTTGTGTGTATATTTGTTAAGTTATATTGTTAAGTTGGCGTTATAATGATTGTTTCCCTGTTGTCGTGATGTTTTTGTTGGTTACCGTAAATGATGAATAGTACTCCATAATATGACGAAGTTGATTATGTTGGCTATGTTGATGTCATTATAAGGATGATAAGACGATATGAATAGAGTTGTTGATATTATTTTGATAATTGACATATATATATATATATATATATATATATATATATATATATATATATATATATATATATATATGGGAATGAAATTGTGTATGTGTTTTGGTGTTGAAAATGTTGTTAAGACGATAATGTGATGTTGTGTATCCAAGTATAAGTGTGTTATGATTGTTACTGCTTTAAATGTTGATATGTCAAAATATTGTTGAAGTGGTTGATAAGTTATAAATGATTATGTCGTGAAGGCGTTGAATGATTAGCATAAGTGTATTTGATTTAAATCGTGTTGAGTTATTATTATGTCGAGAAAGTAGTGGTTAAAGTGTTGCCAAACGCGACTTGGGGATCAGAGGGTGAGATGCGAAATTTGTGCTAAGAGTGGTAGTATTGAGTATATTTTTGAGGACGAAAATATTCTAAGTGGGGGAGAGTTGTAACGGCCAATATTTAATTAATTATTTAATTAAATATTTTTGAATATTTTTCCGATTAAATTTTTGAAGTTGTGAAATGTTGATTCAAGTTGTGTCATTCTTAGTTGAATTAATTAGTTCATTATGTTGTAAGATTAATATTGTATAATACTATTATTTTTTATGTGGGCCTATTTTAATATTAGAAGTAGTAGAGAGGGAGGTGTAGAAATTTAAGCCCAATAAGACAAAATAAGAATAATAGTCTAGTAGTTATATTATTATATTAGTTATTTGAGAAATAATAAGAAGTAGAAGTATCAGTAAGAGGAGAAAGAAGAATAGGTTTTGGCAGAAGAATAAAATAAGGATTTCGAAAGAGATACGTAGAAGTGAAAAGAGAAGGCAAAGCTATATTCAATCAGAGAGTTAGAGAAACCTTCAATCCACGGTAAGGGTGGGGTTCAATCCACGGTAAGGGTGGGGTTTTGACTCTATAATAAGGTATATAACAAATGGTATATGGAATTGGGTTGTAAAAATTGTTTTTGTTTGTGTTTGAAATTTATATATTGGTGAAATTGAGAGTTGATTAAGAATATAATTTAATATATATCGGTATTGTAGCATCACTTTCATTATATATGTACATATGAAATTGATAATGGAGAAAGACATACATAGTAGTTATTTTCTGTGTATATTCCTTCGATGTGATGTAGCGTCATTCTACTATAGCATCATCACTTGCTGCATATATTACTTTCCTTTGGATAAATATTTTTATATAGAAAGCTTCACTATGATACATATATAAATTATGGTATGTACTGTATTGAGTTAAAATTGAGAATAATAATATATGTTAATATACTGTATCGGCAAATATATATATATATATATATATATTATTTCACTTAGCAGTATGTGTAGTATTAATATAATAATAGACAATCATGTTTCTAGTTTTCTAATATATAATCTTTCATTACTAATAATAATAATAATAATAATTTAGTATTATTAGTATAATAATTTTTAGGAGTTTTGAGTTACAGAATAACATTTGGATTATTTAGCTAAGTTAAGTTAATTTCTATTATGTTAGAGTTGTTAACATAGTTCTTCGAGTTGTTAGAACTATCAATAGAGTTGTCAATTGAGTTTTCAATAGGATTGTTAGAGTTGTCAATAGTATTGTTAAAGTTATCAATAGAGTTGTTTCGTATTATTAAAAGTCACTTTTATTTGTTTTACGTAATTCTGACATGTTATAGTTCTTAGTGTAACACGACACATTTAAAGTTGATTTGAGAATAGAGACCTATAGTTACTGTGTACCCATGTTTTAATGGATATTATAATACGGTCGGAGAACTGAATTGGGTGTTATGCGTTTTATCGCAATTATTGCAGATAGCAAGAGTCGCCACCGACTTTTATTTTATCCAATAAAGGAAAGTGTGAAAAGAACAAGAAAGACCTTTTGAGAATTTTATTAAGTTCGGGGGGTAGGTTATGAAAAGGGAAGGTGTTAGCACTCTTTTCATCTGTAGTTATCTACAAGCTCTTAGTTGCTAGCTCACTTTGAAATGATTTGTTTTAAATGTGTTTGTGATTGGTTTTGAAAGTATTTTTGAAAAGTGCCATAGTTTTGCCAAACTTTGTAATGATTTTCGTCTCTATAAGAATGCATGGAAAGTGTTGACTTTGAAAAATATATCATTTGAAAGTGTTGGTGTGTTTTGAAAGATGTTTTGAAGATGATTGTGAGCAAGCAACTATAAATGTTCTACCTACTTAAAAAGTCTTAGTTCTTTTCCTCCTCTTTTAGATATTGTTACCTTACCATTGATTGATAAGAAGCCCTATCTTTGGATGTGAAGGGACAGGTGTGGGTCATCGTGTAATCATTGAAAGCAATGTTGTGATATACCTTAGAAATTTTGTAAGGATCTAAGATCATTTGTAAAGGAAACATTTGAAGCGTCATCGAGGGACTATGATCTTGTATTTTTTTGTTTTTGCTAAAGTATCCCACATGCGAGACATGAATATTTTATTCTCAAGAAAACAAGTGTGGGTTAACCCTAAAGGTGCAAGTGTGCGAAGTGTTTATTTTTCATGCATTATTTGTCTTGTATTACGGTTTGCTATTTGTTGATTTTAGTCTTGCCATACAAACCCTAATTACTACCATTTATATTGAAAGTGATAAATTGCAGAATGTAAAGATTCTACGCTATTACGTCATTGGGGATGGGGGTACAAATTTACAAATGAGGAATAAAGGAAATTAAAGTTTTTTTTACAAATTTACAAATATACAAGAATAAAAGTGATATGTAAAGAAAAGAAAATGTTTTTTTTTAGTTTTTGTTATGAAGAATTTTTTACCTAATCAAATCAAAAGAAAATAATTAGTTAAATTAAGAAATTTAGACCTAAGTTAATCAAGAGAAGAAATTGGATTTGATTAAAGAAACGAGTTTTTTTTAGGGTTTTATGAAATGTTTTTAACCTAATTAGTCAAACTAAAATGAATGAGAAAAAGGTTAATTAAAATCTTAAGTTCTAAATTAATTAAATTAAAATAAGACCAAGTCTAAATTAAACATATTAAGAAAAAAAATTGTTTAAGAAAATGTTTTTTTAAGTCTTTTTGTTTTTTGAAAGAAAATAAAAATTTAAAAAAAGCCAAATTTTTAAATAATAAATATAGAATATTTTTGGTATTTTTAATTAATAAAAAAATAATAATAATAATAGTAATAATAATAATAAAGAAAAGAAAATAAGATAAAATAAAATAAAAATATGAAAATATAAGTTAGGGGATGTAAAAGTAAAGAGGGTGGTAAATGAGTAAAAACAGTTTTTTGTTGATAGGCCCAATGGCCTGTTTTTGAAATCAGAAAGGAAATAAAAAAATTATAGATGGGCTTAATGGAAAATGGGGCGCAAGGCCAAGTAGGGTTTGTTATTCTGCAGCATAGTGAAACAAAGGGTGGTATAAACAAAAATGGGCCAGTGTTGTTTTGGTTGTTACGGGCCTAGTTGTTAAACAAAACAACAAAACAAAAATGCATATGAGACCTTGTCTCATTTGGACAGATAATTCTCTCTCTCTCTCTCATCTGATCTCTCTCTCTCTCTCTCTCTCTCTCTCTCTCTCTCTCTCTCTCTCTCTCTCTCTCTCTCTCTCTCTCTCTCTCTCTCTCTCTCTCTCTCTTCTCTCTCTCTCTCTCTCTCTCTCTCTCTCTCTCTCTCGTTCTCTGAAACTCTCACTTGAGAGGAGAAAGAAGTTGCACTGGAAATCGCCCTTGCGGCGGCGATAACGGAAGTGAGACTCCAAACATGAGTTTTCTTACATTGCTAGCTTCGTCTTCTCTTGTTGATCACTAATCTATGGATAGTTTTTGCAAATTCGACCTGGTTTCGTGTAGATCTTGAAGGGGAAAATGAAACCCTAGTGTTCGAATTCGACGAATTTGGATGTTATTTTGGGTGAGATTTTCCTTCTTCTTTCTCTTTTTATAAATTTCTGAAGGGTTTCGGTTTTAAGAACATGGTGAGAAACTTAGGGTTTGTATTTTTATGTTTACCTATTTCTCTGTAAATGAATTTTTGAAAGGGATTTTGGTTTGCGATAATAATGATGGTTTAGGTTTTTTCTGTGATGGGAAAAAGAAACAAAGGTTTTGGGCTATGGATTTTTGTTTTTCTGTATGTTTGCTTATGAAATCTATTGAAAACGTTTTTTGAGGGAAAATGGATATTGTTGTTTCTATGAAATTGTTTTGAAAATGTTTATGATGATGGAAACTGAAACAAGGATTTTTTGGGTTCTCCTCCCCCGGTTTTGTCTCTCCATTTTGTGAAATGTCTCATTCCCTCTTTATACTATGATCTTGCTTGCTCATTTTGACTTGTTTTTCTGTAAAAAGCTTGGACATTGACTTTAGAGAAATTGTTTTGTCACTTTTGCTGAGTTTGATATGTCAACTTTATGTTATGCCTATTACTTGTTGGCCTTGTTGCTTGCTTTGAAACTATACTTGTACTTGGCTTTTGTACTCTGTTACTGGCTGATTTTGACTTTGCTTGCTGGCCTTTTTTGCTTTTGTACTTGTGTAGTACAATGTTTATACTTTTGTTGTGAACCAAACAAGCTTTTATATTTGTTTGATATTTGCAGTAAAGTTTTGGCCTATGACTTTATATTATAATTCTGATTTTGATTGAAACAAACAAATATGAGGCTTTTGGATTGTTTGCGTGGGAACATGGTGCTGAGTTTTTGGGATTCTGTATTGAGTTTGTCCTTTTAGCAACTTTTTTGGGTTGAGTTGAGGCATGACACTCTTTTTAATGTCTTTGCACCTGTGCAATAATTCTACTTTTCTGAAATTTTATCCCTACCGTGAACCAAGATTAGCTTTTCCTTGTGATTTGTAGTAGAGGTGATTGGCCTGTGATTTGATTTATGAATTCTGAATTTTTCATTGAAGTGAAACAACATGAATGTGATGCTTTTAGATTGTGTGAGAAAAATGATGTTAATTCTTATTTTTGAACATTTTGCTAATGGGCTGGAAACGTAATTGGAATTCTTTGAATTTGTTTATTGTGAACCAAGTTTTGTCTTGTAATTTGCAAAAGTTTTTCCTTCTCGTAAATGATAGAATTATGTTTTGTGAGGCTTGTACAATTCTGTTTTGTCTTTTGTCTTTTGTGAACCAAACTTTGATTGTATTTTGCAATAGACCTGATTTTGTATGAGGATGTTTGGCACAAAAACATGCTTGAAAAACATCCTTTTTCTGAATCCATAAACCAACCCTAATGATGACTTTTCAATATTTTCCTTGAAACTTTCTTTGTCCATATTCGATTTCTTTCTAATCAATTTTCCTTCTTTTGTTTCATGTACTTGGTATTGACATGGGCTTGGAAAGATGATAAAGGAGGACTTAAAGAATGTGGGAACAAGGCATTTGAAGATGGAGCAAGAGGAATTCTTCCTTTGTATAGAAAAATAATAGGGAAATTGTAGTTTGTATTGTAATTGAACTTCTAAGACTTGTAATTGGTAGGAACTTGTATGATTTGTAATTTTCAATAGCAATGAAACTCGTTTAGTTTTAAATTCTTGAGCATGAATTGAAAAGGTCTAGAATAACAAAATCTTTAATGAGTTATGGTGGAAAGTGTTTGGTTATGAAAGAATTATGAATAAATTTGGATTATGAACGAATTTTGATGGTCAATGATGAAATATTTTTCTAAGTTGAATTTGAACCATGCCAAACATTAAACACCTTTTGATTTATTTGAAAGCTTAAATTAACTTGAATGAATGCTATCAAACTATGTATCCAAATCTCTCCATTTCCTCAAAACAAAACCTATCTTCAAATCTCAAGCAACCAAATACTTGCATTACAAACAATGAAATCATCTTGATCAAAGTAAAACCACAAGATCATCTCTTGCATCATGCTCTATATTCACTCCTCTTTAAAAATGATGCCTTTAGATGATTGTCAACAAAAAATAAACCAGAAGATGAGCAAACCCTATCTCAAATCAAAATTCGGATAACTTTCTTCATAAGCAAACAACGTATCATTAAATAATCCTCAAACTCAACATATTTTATCATGAATCAAAACCTTAATTAAAGATAAACTCAAATGTAACCCTTAATATTGCGCAATCATTGAAGCATGAACCTTAATCTCAAATAAGTGTCATAACTTTAATAGTCAAAACCCTAGCTCAACACCAAAGGACAGGAGAAATTTTGAACACTTGCAGACTTAAACCTTTGATAAGTTAATTGACATGTCTTGAAGCCTGAGAAGCCTTGAACAGTTGAAAAACCATAGGAGAATATCTTAAAGAAAAGGGAGAGAAAATTTTGGGGTACAACAGCTGCCTCTGTTCAATCTTCTTAAACCTGAAGAGTTATATTGGCGATTCCGCCATTCGTGATTTGAAGGTGGAAGATGGTTGTACACTAAAGTGCCCAGAAATTTGCACTTGTTGATATGCGATGAAATGTTGTTGGTTGATTGTATCGGGAATGGGCTTAAAGATGCCATTTGGAGAGATAAAGAAGAGTTATCGGAGATGGGCTTATAGATGACATCCAATGAGATTGTTGATAGAGATCGAGAGAGGTATCAGAATAAACCTTTGATCAATTTATACTGAATCAAGAAGAAGTCTTGAATAATTTTAACTGTAGAATGAATCAGTATAAATCTTCAGAGTGATTTAACTGAACCAGAGAAAGTGTCTACTAGAACGGAATCAAGATAAATCATTGGTCGATTTAAACTGAACCAACAGAGGTCTTGAATAATCTTTAACTGGAGAGCGAATCAGTATAAATCTTCCGAGCGATTTAACTGAACCAGCGAAAGTGTCTACCAGAATGGAATTAGTATAAATCATTGATCGATTTAAACTGAACAAGTAGAGGTCTTTTGTTTGGTGACTTTACTGGGGAAATAATATTAACCAGAGGAGATTTGTTGATTGCCTATCTTTAATCTGGAAGAAATAAATCTAACCAGAAGAGGTTTTTGTTCGCCTGTCTTTAATCTGGAAAAAATAAATCTAACCAGAAGAGGTATTTTGTTCGCCTGTCTCTAATATGGAAGAAGTAAATCTAACCAAAAGAGGTTTTTTCTGTTTGTTGATTGAATTTTCCTGAAAGGGAGAGAGTTAGTTGCATGCATACGTGTGTATGGCATAATGATGTTCCTACAATGAATGAGGCTATGCTATATGCATTTGTCATATATTTGCTATGATGTATGAATGTGAAATGTTTATTGAAATGCAACTTTGTCTTGGATAATAAATCCTTGACAAATTGTTGGGGATCAATGGGAAGTTGAATCCCATACCACCACCGGAGATGAAGAGTATGTGTATCTTCAACTTTGTTTAGAATGCTTTCATTGGGGATTCCTATTTTCTTTTTGAGGAAACTCTGCGGGGAATATTAATTTCTGCTTGGGAAATAGAATTCGGGAACATGGGTTGTCCATTACTCTACTGGGGAATTTAATTCTTATTTACCCTAACTAGTGATAAAAGATACGGTTAAACTTTCGTCTTGGAGAGGATAGTCGACTTGTATTTGGTCGAAATCCAGGCTTTACGGAAACTTCTTGGGAAGATGAAGTTAATTATTATCTGGTCAGATTCCAGGCTTCGCAACAACCTATTGAGGTTAACTGTTATCTAGTCGGTTTCCAGGATTCGCAACAACTTACTGAATTTAAACTGTTATCTGGTCAGATTCTAGGCTTCGTAGCAAATTTTCTGAAGTTTACTGTTATCTAGTCAGATTCCAGGCTTTGCAGCAACTTTATGGAAAGGATGAAATTAACTGTTATCTGGTCGGGTTCTAGGCTTCGCAACAATTTTCTAAAGTTTACTGTTATCTGGTCAGATTCTAGGCTTCCCAGCGACTTTCTGAAGTTTACTTTTATCTGGGCGGATTCCAGGCTTCGCAACAACTTTCTGAAGTTTACTGTTATCTGGTCGAATTTCAGGCTTCGCATCGACTTTTTGAAGTTTACTATATTTGGTCGGATTCTAGGCTTTGCAAAAACTTTTCTAAAGTTTACTGTTATCTGGTCGGATTCCAGGCTTCGCAACAACTTTCTGGGGAGGATGAAATTAACTGTTATCTGGTAGGATTCCAGGCTTCACAGCAATTTTCTGAAGTTTATTGTTATCTAGTCAGATTCCAGGCTTCGCATCAACTTTCTGAGGATAATGAAGTTAACTATTATCTGGTCAATTTCGAGGCTTCACAACAACTTATGAAGTTAAACTATTATCTGGTCATTTTCCAGGCTTCGGAGCAACTTATGAAGTTAAATTGTTATTTGGTCGTATTCCAGGCTTCACATCAACTTAGATGAGGTTAAACAGTTATCTGGTTGTATTCCAGGCTTCACAACAACTTTCGGGGATAGTAATGAATCCGTTGGGGATTAGAGGTCTTGTCCATTGATTTGTAATAGTCTGAGAAAAAGACTTGTATTAGGGAATTTGTAGTTTGTTGGGGAAATAAACCCAGTTAAAGAGAAAATTTGACGACCTACTGGGAAATAAATTCTTTTGGGGAAGAACATTTGTAAGGTTTCTTTTCCAATTTTGGAAGGCCAAACATGGCTGGGGAATGTTAGAATGAATCCAAGCCTTAATTGTATCTGAGGAGGTATTGAACGAGTATCAGAATGACACATGTATCTGAATTGTATTGGGAAGAAAATCTGGAATGAGTTTCAGAATGAATCTGTATTTAGATTATACCTGAATTGTCTCCACAAGATAATCTAGAATGAGTATCAACATGAATCTGTATTTAGATTGTATCTGAATTGTATCTAGAAGATGATAAATCGTTTGAAATCACCCTTTGTTTGGGAACTGGCATGATATGTGTAATGTATTTTATGAAGATTACTCTATGGGGATAATCCATGGAGGTCGTCTTGTGGGGGATTTATGGACAACTTGAACCTTGTCTTATCTCCCAGAGTCTTTAGTAAATGCTCGATCAGAGTGAAAAATCTCTTACTGATAGACGAGTGATAAGATAACAGGTCATAGTCGTACGCTCGAATCCCTAACTTTTTCCTGGATCGTCTTTTCATATTTTCAGTCCACCGGGATACCCTTTTTTGCCCAAGCCTCCTTTTCAGGTTTTCAACTTGCCGGGTGTACAATCTTTTATATATATCCATAATTTTTTCCCGAACCTTTGGATCGCCGGGATGCCCTTATTTTTCCTAGGTATGCCAACCTAGCAGGTCTTTTTTCATGTGTAGTATTTTCGACTATGTCAGTGTTCATAGAGTATGGAGAATTGTTACTGTATATGGTAGTAAGTGTTGTGGAAATGATAGAAACTATTTTCTCGATCGCGCATGACTTTTCATATGTGGGAGCCTGTTTTCCCCTAGGGTTAGTCTGGTGCACTTTGATGTTTGAAGTTTTGATCACATTTCTTGTAGTCTTGAACTTCCTAGGTATCTTTTTCTAAGAACTATCATGGAAGAATCTGAAGACATGATACTGACACCATCTGATACTACTGGCACAGACAAGCAATTTTGTGGTACCCAAGATCTTTTGATCTCAATATTTTCTAAGAACTATTATGAAAGGATCCGAAGACATGATACTGACACCATCTGATACCACTGGCATAGACAAGCAATTTGGTGGTATCAGAGGTCTTTTAATTCAAATATTGATGTTTCCTAAGAACTTTCATGGAAGGATCCGAAGACATGATACTGACACCATCTGATACTACTGGCACAAACAAGCAATTTGATGGTACCGAAGATCTTTTGATCAAATTTTGGTGTTTTCGAAGAACTTTCATGGAAGGATCTAAAGACATGATATTGACACCATTTGATACTACTGGAACAGACAAGAAATTTGGTGGTATCGTAGGTCTTCATAGTGGATTTTGTTCAAGCCCATGATCAATGTAACATTCCCACCAAGTGATTCGGATGGAGGTCTGCCCCTGGTTATTCAGAACTTCTTGAGAGATTCTTTGAATCTCGACTTAACTGCACCAGATGGTCATGTCACGCCCCTTGATTATGAGATTTTTGTCATTGGAGGCATCTTTCTCTTTGAAGTGATTCTGTTTATTGAGAGATTTTTTGTTCATTGGATATTCGTCGTGTGAATTTCTCCATTATGAAACAATTGGCCATATGCAAACAGTGGTATTCAAACAATATAAAGTTTATGTATGTCTTGAGATTTTTTTTTTGAAAAATGCACTTTTAATAAGCAACAAAAATTTGTAAGAATATGAGTTCAACTCAGGATCTATAGTAAGCCTTACAGGAGTCAGGATACCTTTTATAACAGTATGCTTTCGAACTAACCCATGCTTTAATTAGGACTTTTTAAAGGTTTATAACGTGGCCTGGTTCACAGTTTAAGAAACAAAGAATAAGGCTCAAAGTTTATTTATCCCCAACCCGCTCTCCGTGATGTTCTCCATTCCTATACTCAGTTAATTGCGCACTTATCTCCCAATAGAATCTGGAACGATATCTTGATGATGGTTAAGTTTATTTGAGAAGGCGGTCATTTTTCATGTTGTCGAGGATTTTTAGTGACCTCTTTTTTCGATCTATTATCCCTAATTTTTCCTGACAGCTCTTGTTTTGATATTACAGCCAGCGGGATGCCCCAGTTTTTCTTAAGTCTCCTTCATAGGTTTTGACCCAGTGGGCTTTTCTTTTGAGAGGTAAAGACTGCCTATTTTATGGGGAACCAACACCATCTCTTGATTTAGAAGGAGGTTTGTGTATGAAGTGAAAGCTTACGATTGAACGCATATTTAAATTAACTGAGAAACTACACTGCCCCAGGTTTTGACTTAAACATTTTAATTTGTGCGAAACAAAAGAAAACTCCTACATCTTAGGCTTAACGGGGTTGACTAGGGATTATCTTCCTTATAACTCCGGTGTTTAGGGTTTGAAACAACGCATGTACATCGTTAGCCAGGTCTATTCAAAATCATATTGTATGAGATTATGGTATCATTTTCATCATCCTCCCTCTAAAGGCTTAAGGCTTATAGTCGAGAGTTGAATATCATACAAAAAGAGGTAAAAGCATAATTTCAGTATAGTGAAAACGAATGGATTATCTCAAGACAAACATATGCAATGCATTAATGAGAACAACCAAAGTCTGACATAAGGACAAATTTTTAAACAAATAGAAATTACAACTGAAAATTCGAATGAACAAAAATTTCTCCGCCTAAATTTCTCACTTCGGATGGTGTGCCTTTGAGGGGTGACAAAAAAACTCAATTTGACCATGTTGTGTGAATTCTAATGCTTCTTCGTCGATTAGGTCTTGAATATTGTTCTTCAATGCCCAACAGTGGTTGGTGTCGTTTCCCCGACTATTGGAATGGTATGCACATCTTTCTTCATGTCTGTAAAGGGGAGAAGGAATATTAGGTTTTTGAGGAGGCTCCTTCAATGCGACTATCTTAGCTTCCAACACATGATGCAATGCTTGAGCCAGGGACATGTTAATCTCAGTAAATTGTCTTTTGGGCGTATCTTGCCTACGCTGACTACCTTTTTGTTTTTGGCGAGGTCGTTGTTGGACTCGCGGTGTAGTAGCCATCTTGAAAGGTGTTCTCTCGACCAAACCAACTTCTTGTCTTATCGGGGGATGATTAATGACTTGATCCCCAATCTTAACTATTTTTCTTATACGGTTGCATCCGTCTTGATGAAGCTTGTTGACAAGAATTATTAACTATTCTTGTCCCTGAGCTACTACAACCATATTACTGTAGCGTGTTTAGCAATTAGTTTCAAGTTAGTAACATATACATAATTCATTTGTATGAATAATAATAATAATAGTGATAATAATAATAATGATAATAATTTTAGTATTATTAGTATAAATTTTTTTAGGAGTTTCGTAATTAGAAATAAGAATTTAGATAATTAATTAACCGAAAATAGTCGTAATAGTCCGAATAATTACGCGGTTTAGTTATAGTAAATTTTGGTTGATTTGTGGTATCGTGTTCCTTGTTGAACAATACGAATTTGCAGGTGATGTTGTATCTTGTTGAATTGCCTCTATTTATGGGCAAAATATTAAGTTGTGGGCTTATGGCCAATTTTGGTTTGTTGTTGCATTGTTATAGAATTTTGTTGTTGCTATCTTGACGCTCATATTGGGTCGCATACATAGCATATCAAGTTGGAGCTGATGCTCGGTAAGTTGGTCTGGTTTGGCAAATTAAGTTGAAGGCTTATGCGTTGTTGATGCCTCTATTAATTGGCAGATTTCTAAGTTGGGAGTTTTGCTCCATTGGTACCACATGCATGTGCATTGTAACGAGTCGCATTCCGTGACTTGTGATGATTGATGTTGGTTGAAAATTGTGAAGTGGTGATTTTATATAATATAATCTAATAAATTTTTTATCATACACTCAATTATACGGTTCAATATCTCACCCATTTGTTTGAATGTTGCCCTCTGTTGGTAACATGCAGGTAATCAAGAAGGATAGTAGTTACCTGTGTTAGTTCGAGTCAGCGTTATTGCTCTGATACGTAGCACTCGGGGGGTTGAACGCATGTTTTCTTTATTGTTATTTTTTGTTATGTTGCTGAATTTTTAAGTTGTTAAAGACGTGTTGTCTTAAAGCCGTTTTGAGTTGGACAAGATGTTATGGTGTTTTCAGTTAAATTTGTGATTCTGCTGTGTAACAATGAAAGTTGTTTTATTTTTAAAGACTAAACAGGTTGTTATCGGTTCATCCGAATATTATGTGTTATGTATCTGAACTATAGGTGATTGAATGTCGTTGTTTCTAAGTTGAAAGTGTATAATTCCATTTGTTTATTGGAAATTTTGTAACTCTAATTTTATATAATTCGTTGGGTACAAATGTAGTGTTACATAAGTACCCTCTTGAAGTTCAGTTTTCTCAACATGTCCTAAATAAGTAATTGGGTTCTAGGTATCTCAATATCACTGATCTTTCCCACAAGTTTCGTCTAGCACAACAACTGACTTGCCACCAAACAAAACTCGGGAGTCGAATCTCAATAAGTGTAGTACCGAGTATTAACCAACTTCGGACTGCACCAAAGTCGGCTATCTCACTACCTTCTAATACTAAGTTTGGTCAATTAAGGTTCTAAGGTCAGTTAGTGCTTATGACACCACGCGGTAGCCTAATATGCTCCCCGGCTAACTCGAGGGATACTAGTACAAACCAATGTGTCGCACTAACATAGCCATCATCTCAACCATATCGGTATACACCGTATATTTTCCATGATCTATTGCTACTTACTTAAAAGTTTCCCCAAATTCGGGTATAGGATCTTTGCAAGAAATAACCCAAACAAACCCCGAATTACAAAGTAATCAAATCGAACAAGTAAAACATTAAAAGTGATCTACTCTAAAGGTAACCCCACTTTTAGTTCTCCCCAGCAGAGTCGCCAGTTCTGTAATACAGTGGGAGAACTAACTTGGTTTTTCATTTTATCACAAATGTTACGGATAGCAAGAGTCGCCGACTACTTTTCTTTTATCCAATAAGGAAAGGATGAAAAGAACAGGAAAGACCTCTGAGAATTTTGAGTTCGGGGGGTAGGTTATGAAAAGGGAAGGTGTTAGCACCCTTTTCATCTGTAGTTATCTTCGGGCTCTTAATCGCTAACTCACTTTGTTTGAAAATGCTTTTGTGTATGTGTTTGAAAATATTTTGAAAATGCCAAAGTGCGGTAAACTTTGTAATGATTCTCGTATCAGTTGAGAATGCGTACAAAGTGTTTGTTTTGAAAATATTTCAGAGAAAAGGGTTGGTGAAAATATTTTGTTTTAGTGAGCAAGCGATTAGCAGTATTTTACCCTTACTCAAAAGTCTTTCGTGTTATTTCCTCCTCCTTTAGATAGTGCTATCCTGCCATTAGTTAGTAGGAAGCCCTATCGTTGGATGCTAAGGGACATGCACGGGTTATCGTACAGTCATCGAAGACAACTTGTAAGGACGCTTTAGCAATTTTATGGTAAGGTACTAAGATCGTTTACCAAAGGCAGCATCGAAGGGTCATCGAGAGACTGCGATCTTTTTTTATTGGAGGGACTTTGCTAAAGAATCCCCACACTCGAGGGACATGGTTGTTTTATTCGAAGGCAACAAGTGGGGTTACCCTAGAGGTGAGTGTGTGAAAAGTGTATCAAATTCATTTATTTTATCTTGTGATTAGGGTTTTCTAGATTGTTGTTAGTCTTGTCATACATACCCTAATTACTAACAGTTTATAAAGAAGACAATAAAGGCAGAAAATAAAGTCCTACGCTATTACAAAGCTTCGGGGAAGGGGGTACAAACCACAAAAATCGGGGGAGATAGAAATCGAATAAAGCCCTAGTTAAACTATTACATTCTATAGCAATTACATAATAGGAAAAACTAATGCGAAAATAATAAAACGCACGAAACGGTAAAAAGGAAAAGAAATAGAGAAATTGTTAGATTAAAAAAAATTATTGATGATTTAACCTAAACCTAATTGATTTAAAAAGTTTAAGCAATTAAATTGAGCAAACCATAAAGTCTAGGTTGATTTTAATTGAGAAAACCTAATAGGTCAAACTAGGATTTATTGATAAAAACCTAAAATAAAATTAATGTTAATTAAATAAAAGCTAAAATTGATTAAATTAAAAAACCCTAAAATTAATTATTTGAGTTTATTAAGAAAATACAAAGGTTTTGTGAAAAATGTTAGGTTTTATGAAAAAGGTTTTGTTAATTTGAAGGAAAAGAATGAGGGAAAGGGTTAGAAGAATAGAGAATTAAAAATAGAGAAATAAATTAGTGGTGGTGGGTGTTGAACCCACACCCTCAAGACCTTCACACTCCAAGCATACTACCAGGCCAAACACCCATTTGTGTTTAAGGAGTAGCATCAATGCCTTCTATTTTGTACCTGAAAAAACAAGAAAAATATAAAACTCAAAGTACCAGGGGTGGGTGTCAAACCCATACCCTTATTTGTTTTAATCGATACGTCCACCACCAGGCCAAGCGTGCCTTGGTGTTAGTAGCAGGCGCCTCCACTATTATTTTGCATCTGACTTTCCAAAACAAATAGAAAACCCCAATGGAATTCTGACACATATTAAGTTAATATAATACTGAAAAGTAGAAAACATCAAAACAAGAGATAGGGTTCATGATACCCATTCTCTTTCTAACTCTTTCTCTTCTCATATTCCCTTCACAGCGAGCCATCAAAACAAACACAACACCAACATTGTTCTTCCATACAACTTGATGATTCAACCATACAGGGCAACAAGAAGAAAAGAAACGAATTTGGCTGAAGGTGTCGAAAAGTATTTGCAGTGTGCGAATAGTATGTTGTTGACGTCATAGCAGGATCGACATGAATTTACGACTATGATGGTTGTTGTGCGGTCAGAATTGGAAGGGCTTCACGGCCGGTGGATTTGTCGTGTCTGGCCATTCGTAGAGATGGGTTGAGGAATCACTACTGGAGATTTGAATCTTCCTATTCTTCTTTTTCTATCCAGTGAGATCTTTCCGCTTTTTCACTCTTTTTCTTCTTTCAAATTTCTGAAGGGGTTTGATTTAGGAAGATGATGAGAAACAATAGGGTTAGGGTTTCGTGCAGCTTTTGTGTTCTTGGTTACAGTTGTTTTTCTGGTGAATGTGAACAGTTGCCTTGCTTTATTTCTGAAGGGTTTGTGTTTTTTGTGCAACTCCTGTATTGTGTACAGTGGCTTTGTCCTCCAAAACTGTGCAACGATTGTTGTCTTATATTGATACAATTTAGGGTTTCTGCATTCTGGAATTTCTGTGTCGTTGGGCTTTTGCTATCTGATATGTTTTATCTTTTCTGATATGTTGCTGCGATTCTGGGATCCGGCTGTGAAATTGTTTTTTGGGCTTTTACGAAACCATATGTGATTTTTTTGTGAATTTTGTATTGCTTGGGCTGGACTGTTGCGATTCTGAATTTGCTGCCAATGATGAAATCCTGAGTTTATTCTTTTTTAACCTCCTTTGTGAACCAAAATAAATTTTGTGATTTGCAATAAAGGTTGCTTTGGTCCTATGATTACTCATTCAATTCCTGACTTTGTTGTGAAAATGTATGAGGCCTTTACGTTGCTTGCAAACATGATTGAAATGACCCGAATGGTTGAACTCAAAACCCTCATATTTTGATTCCTATCATGACACCTTAATGATGAATTTGAAAAGAAACTTGCTTGAAAACTTTCTTTGCTTGTGCTCAAATTTAATTATTTTGATTACTTGCTAACATTTCTTTTTCTTTTTCATGTATGGTTAATGAGAGGAAGAAGATGGAATAGAAGATTCTTGGAGGGAAATATGAAGTGTGAAGCTTTTGAAGTCTCACCATAGAATCTCATAGGATATATTAGAATGAGTTTATAAACTCTCTTCATTTGCCTTATAAGAATTAAACTTGTCTTGTAATTTGAAGTGACTTAGGAACAAAAATCATTCCACCTTTCAATTTGTCGCTCTTGTAATTTTTCAAAATGGAATATGTAATACAAACTTTTTGCCAAAATTCTTGTAAGACAAGTTAAATATTGAATGAAAAATTTGAATGATTTTGGAAATGCTTTGAATAAAACTTGCCATGTCGAATGGTTTTGAGATAAACTTGAATGAATTTTGATAGAGATCTTTTAAATCATGAATGAAACTTGCAATCTTGAAATATTGATCCACTTGCCATGTTTGAGCCAAAATAATTATTTAAAGGAATTTTGAATGGAAATTTGAATGAAATAATACACCTTGCGATTTGAATTAGAACGATGCTTTGTAAATATTATCACTTGTTTCCAAAGAGATTAAACATGAACAATTATTTCGATCTCGTATGCCTAAAAATGAACCTTAATCTCTTTTAAGTCCAGAAAATCCAAATTAAATTGCAATCGAGTGACCAATTCCACTTTGACAAACGAAAGACAAATGACCTCAGGCCCATAGGAAGAATTCCTTGTTCACCAAGCATTAAAAACTCCATACCCTGCTTTCATAATTTGTGTTTTGCGGTTAAATCTAACAAGACATCTCAAATTGATAAGCAATTATCTTAAAACAAATGCCTTGAGGAAAACTTAGAAGATGATAAGGCTTTGAAGCGTGAAATCCACTGTTCTTCAATTAATGAATGTTAACCAAGCCAAGAATCCAAATTAATCTTCATTTCTCGAAGAAACCATGTCTTCAAACATCTCAATAAAACCCTCAAGCTCGTCTCCTAAGCCATGGTACTTGTATTTTAATCCAACTCAACAACAATGCCCTGGAGAGTCCTCGGGGATGGAAATGATACTTGAAGCATATAAGAACATCTCTAATGAACCTCAGTTAATGATTGAAGGTGTACTGAGACAAAATTTAAGATGATAAAGTTTTCCGAGATTTTGTCAAGGAAGACGTCACAAATTCAATAATCAACATCCCTAGCACAAGAGTCAATATATGGGAGAAACATGATTCAAGATCAGAATACCTGCAGTTTTAGTTCTCTGATGAAACAAAGAATCAGTGCGACATCTTGAGAACTAGAAAGCCTGGGTAGCCTAAAGCGGTTGAAAACCCTAGGATCATGAAGGGATATTCTTTAATGAAATAAGAGGGAAAATTTTAGGGTACAACAACATGCAGGTGGCACTGGTGGAGAAGTAAAGAAAGCTTGCACGAAATGATGAAAAGGCAGTAAAAGGAAAATGGCTCACTAAGTCTGGTAGCCCTCACCAAGTTATTTATCCCAAAGGGAGTTGATCTGTAAACATCGTCCAAGAAGGACAATATATAACTGCAAAGTTTGAAAATTTCATCAGTAATTAGCAGTAGAAAATAATGCTTATTTGGTGCCGAAACAACAGTAAATATTGATTAGTCTTGCACATGTGGTGATTATTGTTATTCCCTTTGCCTTAACTTGATTGTTCAGATTAAATAGGAGAAAAATAGGAAAGAGACTTAAGTATAAATCATAGTTAGAGAGGTATCCGAAGAGAAAGCTTGAGATTGAAAGGTTCCTACAAAGACTCTTCCCGTCATGTGATTTCCAGACTAACTACCTTTTGATTAATTTGAATGAATATCTCACGTATGAGTACCAGGATGCTTTTCTTTTTAGGATTTCTTGTAATGTTCGCTTGAGGTCAAGCAACAGTTTAAGTTCGGGGGAGTTTGATCAGTGGTTTTTACACAGATATTTACTAGTTATTTTAGTTATCGTTTCTTTTACTTATCGATTTTTTATTCTGTTTTATCGCATATTATGCTTTTGTTTTGTGTTTTAGTGTTTTCAAGTTCAAAAGAATAAAACAGGACAAATTTGGGCAGAAAATATGCATAATTCAATGTTTCGAAGGAAATGCTACAGGAGCCCCGACACGGGTGGTCGTGTCATATGACACGGGCCACGTCAGGGGGAAGACTTGGAATGCGTGGAAAATAGGGGCTGACACGGGCAACCGTGTCACCTAACACGGGCCGGGTCAGCATGCCTAGAGCAAAAAAATTCCTGATGGCTAACACGGGCGGCCGTGTCGCCTGACACGGGTCGTGTTAGCCAATGAGGCTGATGTTAAGTGCTTTCATGATTTTTCACTATTTGGGACCTAGAGGGGCGTTTTGGGAATTTCTGACCGAGACAAATGGATTGTTCATTATTTAGCCAAATTTTGAAGAGAAATTAGAAGACTTTTTGGCAGGAAAAAATAGTTTACACGACGGAAGATTGGAGAAATCAAGGTTAGACTGTGGCGAAAGTAAATGTTGGAAGAAAAGGATGTGACACCAGAAGAAGAGTGCATAACATCATATGACAAAGATGCAGTAAGAATAGAAGAATTTGAGGTAAACAAAAATGATGGGGAAGAAGATATAACGAAACTTGAAGATGATCGAGTTTTGGATGAAACTAAAAATTTTCCAATTTGTGAAGATGTGGACATGCAACCAGAAAATCTTCCACAAAAATAGTCCCCTGAAGAACTTTTTTCACAATAAGGCAGATGAAAGACAAGAAATTGATAAAGTATAGGATGTCATTTATGCCTTGTTCAATAAAATCAAGTTGAAAATGATTTAGAAGAAACATCATCATTACTTTAAGTTAATGGAGTTGCTTCCAAACAAAAGAAAGAAAAAAGATGATGTGTTCTTTGTGTCATATATGCCACCCTAACAAGGGGAATGAACCGTCGAGCCATGCGATGTTAAACGAAGTGCTTCGTGGGGAGGAAAACCACGCTTTTAATAACATAGTTTTCTTTTTATGTTTGTTTCGTTTTGTCTATAGGTAATAAAAAGAGAGTCCTACTGGTGAGAGCTAGGAGGTAGCAGCATGTGTTGCATTTCCCTGTGAGAGTCACCTTCCTAGAGCTTGTTCTGAAACATTGGGGTTAATGTTTCATTCAAGTTTAGGGTTTTTTATTTCTTTTCATTTTTAATTATTTGTTGGTTCTATGCTAATCGATGTGTAAATCCATGAGTTGAAGTCCTTCCCAAATTTTGCCAAAAATGTTTTTTGTTCAAGAACTTGTTCTCATAGAGTTCGAGAAAACTATATAGAGACAAAGGGATTATTGTTTGAGGGTGGGAAGTTTAGAATAACATGACATGAATATAAGTCTAATGTGTAGATTTGTACCATGGTACTTGAATCCTGAGAAGTACTCCTCGAGTAGTTTATTTATACAGTATGGCATAATCTTGATTAACATGCAGGTAGCATTGGTTGAGAAACATAGAAAGCCGGCATCAAATGACTAAAAGGAGGTAAAAGGAAATTGGCTCGCTAATTTGGGTAGCCCTCACCTGGTTATTCATCCCAAAAGGAGTTGATCCCCAAACGTCATCTAAAAAGGATAATATATAACTGAAAAGTTTGAAAATTTCATCAATAATTACCAGTAGCAAATGCTGCTTATTTGGTGTTGAAACAACAGGAAATCTTGATTAGTCTTATGCATGTGATGATTATCATGATTCTCATTGCCTTAATTTGATTGTCTGAATGAAATAGGAGAAAAATCGGAAAGAGAACTAAGTACAAAGCATAGTTAGAGAGGTATTTGAAGAGAGAGCTTGAGATTGAAAGGTTCTTACAAAAACACTTCACGTCATGTGATTTCCAGACTAACTACCTTTGATTAATTTGAACGGATGCCTCACTAATGAGTATCAGGATGCTTTGATTTTCAGAATTTCTTTTAATGTTTGCTTGAGGTCAAGCAACAGTTTAAGTTTGGGGGAGTTTGATCAGTTGTTTTTACACAGATATTTAGTAGTTATTTTAGTTGTCGTTTATTTTACTTATCGAGTTTTTATTATGTTTTATCACATATTATGCTTTGCTTTTATGTTTTAGTGTTTTCAAGTTCAAAAGAATAAAACAGGACAAATTGGGGCAGGAAATGCGCATAATTCAATGTTTCGAAGGAAATGCTACAGGAGCCCCGACACGGGTGGTCGTGTAATCTAACATGGGCCACGTCAAGGTAAAGTCTTGGAATGCATGGAAAGCAGAGGCTGACACGGGCGACCGTGTAACCTAACATTGGTCGTGTCAGCATGCCTAGAGAAAAAAAATTCCTAATGGCCAACACGGGCAGCCGTGTCGCCTGACATGGGCCATGTAAGCCAATGAGGTTAATTTTAAGTGCTTTCATGATTTCTCACTATTTGGGACCTAGAGGGGCGTTTTGGTTATTTCCGACCGAGGCGAATGGATTTTTCACTATTTAGCCAAGTTTTTAAGAGAAATTAGGAGACTTTTTGGCAGGGAAAAATAGTTTACACGACGGAAGATTGGAGAAATCAAGCTTAGACTGTGGCGAAACTAAAAGTTGGAAGAAAAAGATGTGACACCAGAAGAAGAATGCATAACATCATATAACAAAGATGCAGTAAGAATAGAAGAATTTGAAGTAAACAAAAATGATGGGGAAGAAGAAATAAGGAAGCTTGAAGATGATCGAGTTTTGGATAAAACTAAAAATTTGTCAATTTGTGAGGATGTGGACATCCAACCAGAAAATCTTCAATAAAAAAGTCACCCGAAAAACTATTTTCATGACAAGGCAGATGAAAGACAAGAAATTGATAAAGTATTGGATGTTATTTATGCCTTGTTCAATAAAATCAAGTTGAATATGATTTTGAAGTAGCATAATCATTACTTAAAGTTCATGGAGTTGCTTCCAAATAAAAGAAAGAAAAAATATGATGTGTTCTTTTGTCATATCTGCCACCCTAACAAGGGGAATGAACCGTTGAGCCATGCGATATTAAACGAAGTGCTTCGTGGGAAGAAACCCACGCTTTTAATAACATAGTTTTTCTTTTTATGTTTGTTTCATTTTGTCTACAGGTAATAAAAAAAGAGTCTTACTGGTGAAAGCTAGGAGTAGCAGCATGTGTTGCATTTCCCTCTGTGAGTCACCTTCCTCGAGCTTGTTCTGAAACATTAGGGTCAATGTTTAGTTCAAGTTTGGGGTTTTTTATTGCTTTTCGTTTTTAATTGTTTGTTGGTTCTATGCTAATCGATGTGTAAATTCATGAGTTGAAGTCCTTTCCAAATTTTTCCAAAAATTTTGTTTTATTCAAGAACTTGTTTCTCATAGAGTTCGATAAAACTATATAGAGACAGAGGGATTTTTGTTTGAGGGTAGGAAGTTTCGAATAACATGACGGGAATACGAGTCTAATGTGAAGATTTGTACCATGGTACGTGAATCCTGAGAAGTACTCCTCGAGTAGTTTATTTATACAATATGGCATAATCTTAATTCACATGCAAGTAAGATTAGTTGAGAAATAAAGAAAGCTGGAACCAAATGAATAAAAGGAGGTAAAAGGAAATTGGATCGCTAAGTTAGGTAGCCCTCACCAGGTTATTCAGCCCAAAAGGAGTTGATCCCCAAACATCATCCAAAAAGGACAATATATAACTGCAAAATTTGAAAATTTCATCAATAATTACCAGTAGCAAATTATGCTTATTTGGTGCCGAAGTAGTAGGAAATATTGATTAGTCTTGTGCATGTGATGTTTATTGTTATTCTCATTCCCTTAATTTGATTTTTCGAATAAAATAGGAGAAATATCGGAAAGAGACCTAAGTACAAAGCATAGTTGGAGAGGTATTCGAAGAGAGAGCTTGAGATTGAAAGGTTCTTACAAAAACTCTTCGCGCATGTGAATGCCATACTAACTACCTTTTGATCAATTTGAACGGATGTTTCACGTATGAGTATCGGGATGCTGTGATTTTCAGGAGTTCTTGTAATGGTCCCTTGAGGTCAAGCAACAATTTAAGTTTGGGGGAGTTTGATCAGTTGTATTTACATAGATATTAACAGTTATTTTAGTTATCATTTCTTTTACTTATCAATTTTAAGAATAAAACAGGACAAATCGAGGCAGAAAATGTGCATATTTTAAAGTTTCGGAGGAAATGCTACAGGAGCCCTAACATGGGTGATCGTGTCACTTGACACGGGCCGTATCAGAGGTAAGACTTGGAAAGCGTGGAAAACAGGGGTTGACATGGGCAGCCATGTCAGCATGCTTGCAGCAAAAACATTCCAGATGGCCAACACAGGCGGTTGTGTCGCCTGACATGGGCCGAGTCGGTCAGTGACACTGATTTTGAGTGCTTTCAGTACTTTTCACTATTTAGGACCTAGAGAAAAATGGATTGTTCACTATTTAGTCAAGTTTTGAAAAGAAATTAGGAGACTTTTTGGCATGGAAGAATAGTTTACACGACGGAAGATTGGATAAGTCAAGGTTTTCAGAGAGCGGGATATTTTCATGCGCGGAAGCAATTGAAGAGAAAAGTTCATTTTAATCCTTGTAATGTCTATATTTTATCTTGTGATTATTTTGAACAATATGAGTAGCTAAACCCCCTAATGCTAAGGGGTGTCCCTGATTTGACTCTATAAACGATTGTGATTCCTGAATTTCTTTTATACAATAGTCTTCTCTATTTGATTTAATTGTACAATTTTTTATGCCTTCCTAATCGAACAAATTAGGATTGAATTACGGTTAACAACCAGCTGAACCACAGTTGTTAATGTTTTTGTATAATTAATCTATAGTAGATATTACCTAGGACTAGAGATACCCTATAGTTATGGGATTTAACCCTTATTAAAATAAAGGCTTGACTCAATCAGATATCTCTAAGGACTTAGGATTTAGGATAGATGGTTAAAGTTTTTCCCACTAAGGACCCAGGGGAAGATAATCTAAAGGGATGTTAATTGAAGGATGTGAACTTATTGAAGAGATCAAGATTCAAGGTTGTTAAAGGGAAAATTATACACCATATCCTAACATGCTCCTCATATCTGTCAAAAAGCTCTAGTTTACATTCTGTTGATTTTTATTTCCGCTAAGTGAAAACTCCTAAAACAAAACCCTAGTTAAAGTTTTTGTTTAATTGAACGTGAATTGAACTTTGATAATTGCATGCAGTCCTTGAGATCAACATTCTGAGAATTTCCCATTATTACTGCAAGGTAAAAATAGTACACTTGCTATTTTTCCCATCAAGTTTTTGGCCCCGTTTCCAGGGACTGCCAAATTATAGAGTTTAATTTTAGTTCAATTGAATTTTTTTTGCTCGTCAACTCAAATTTTAATTAGTTTTTTTATTATTTGCATTTTATTTTATTAAACTAATTTTTTTTAAAAATGGTCAGATTATGTTTGATTCATGGACTCCTATACACTTTGCTACTAACCAAGTGTCTGAGTGTAATACTCATGTATTATTTCGATACATTACCACCTGTATCTCCTGCATGTTGGATGCATGATTTGGGATTAACTTTGGAAGAGGAAACTGAAATTTTTAAAGCATATAGGAGGGAGGTTAGACTATGGTGAAAGTAAAAGTTGGAAGAAAAAGATGTGACAACGCAAGAAGAGTTCATAACATCAGATGAAAAAGATGTAGTAAGAATAGAAGAATTTGAGGTTAAAAAAATTGATGGGGAAGAAGAAATAAGGAAACTTGGAGATGGTCGATTTTTGGATGAAACTACAAATTTTCCAATTTGTGAAAATGTGGACATCCAACCAGAAAATCTTCAACAAAAGAGTTCCCCTAGAAACTATTTTCAGAACAAGGCAGATGAAAGACAAGATATTGACAAAGTATTGGATGTCATTTATGTTTTTTCAATAAAATCAAGTTGAAAATGATTTGGAAGAAGCATCATCATTACTTTAAGTTCATGGAGTTGCTTCCAAATAAAAGAAAGAAAAAATATGATGTGTTCTTTGTGTCATATCTGCCACCCTAACAAGGGGAATAAACCGTTGATCCATGCGATATTAAACGAAGTGCTTCATTGGAAGCAACCACGCTTTTAATAACATGGTTTTTCTTTTTATGTTTGTTTAATTTTTTTCTACAGGTAATAAAAAGAGAGTCTTACTGGTGAAACCTAGGAGTAGCAGCAATCGTTACATTTCACTCTGTGAGTCACCTTGCTCGAGCATGTTCTGAAACATTAGGGTCAATGTTTAGTTCAAGTTTTGGGTTTTTTATTGCTTTTCATTTTTAATTTTTGTTGGTTCTATGCTAATTGCTGTGTAAATCCATGAGTTGAAGTCCTTTCCAAATTTTGCCAAAAAAAATTTTTTGTTCAAGAACTTGTTTCTCATAGAGTTCGACAAAACTATATAGAGACAAAGGGATTGTTGTTTGAGGGTAGGAATTTTGGAATAACATGACAGGAATACGAGTCTAATGTGTAGATTTGTACCATGGTACGTGAATCCTGAGAAGTACTACTCGAGTAGTTTATTTATACAATATGGCATAATCTTGATTCACATGCAAGTAAGATTAGTTGAGAAATAAAGAAAGCTGGAACCAAATTACTAAAAGGAGGTAAAAGGAAATTGGATCGCTAAGTTGGGTAGCCCTCACCAGGTTATTCAACCCAAAAGGAGTTGATACCCAAATGTCATCCAAAAAGGACAATATATAACTGCAAAATTTGAAAATTTCATCAATAATTACCAGTAGCAAATGTTGCTTATTTGGTGTCGAAGTAGTAGGAAATATTGATGAGTCTTATGCATGTGATGATTATTGTTATTCTCATTGCCTTAATTTGATTTTCCAAATACAATAGGAGAAATATTGTAAAGAGACCTAAGTACAAAGCATAGTTAGAGAGGTATTCGAAGAGAGAGCTTGAGATTGAAAGGTTCTTACAAAAACTCTTCGCATATGTGAATGCCATTCTAACTACCTTTTGATCAATTTGAATGGATGTTTCACGTATGAGTACCGGGATGCTGTGATTTTCATGAGTTCTTGTAATGGTCGTTTGAGGTCAAGCAAAAATTTAAGTTTGGGGGAGTTTGATCAGTGGTATTTACATAGATATTAATAGTTATTTTAGTTATCATTTCTTTTACTTATCGAGTTTTTATTTTGTTTTATCGCATATTATGCTTTGGTTTTCTATTTTAGTGTTTTCAGGTTCAAAAGAATAAAACAACACAAATTGAGGCAAAAAATGTGCATATTTTAAAGTTTCGGAGGAAATGCTACAGGAGCCCTAATATGGGTGATCGTGTCACTTGACATGGGCCGTATCAGGGGTAAGACATGGAAAGCGTGAAAAACAGGGGTTGACATGGGCATCCGTGTCAGCATGCTTGCAGCAAAAAAATTCCTGATGGCCAACACTGGCGGCTGTGTCGCCTGACACGGGCCGAGTCGGCCAGTGACATTGATTTTGAGTGCTTTCAGAATTTTTCGCTATTTAGGACCTAGAGAAAAATGCATTGTTCACTATTTAGTCAAGTTTTGAAGATATATTAGAAAAGACTTTTTGGCAGGGAAGAATAGTTTAAACGATGGAAGATTGGATAAGTCAAGGTTTTCGGAGTCTGGGATATTTTCATGCGCGGAAGCAATTGAAGAGAAAAGTTCATCTTAATCCTTGTAATGTCTATATTTTATCTTGTGATTATTTTGAACAATATGAGTAGCTAAACCCCCTAATGCTAAGGGATGTCCCTGATTTGACTCTATAAACGATTTTGATTCCTGAATTTCTTTTATACAATAGTCTTCTCTATTTAATTTAATTGTACAATTTTTTATGCCTTCCTAATTAAACAAATTAGGATTGAATTACGGTTAACAACCAGCTTGACCGCAGTTGATAATGTTTTTGTATAATTAGGCTATAGTAGATATTACCTAGGACTAGAGATACCATATAGTTACTGGATTTAACCCTTAATAAAATAAACGCTTGACTCAATCAGATATCTCTAAGGACTTAGGATTTAGGATGGATGGTTAAAGTTTTTCCCACTAAGGACCCAGGGGAAGATAATCTAAAGGGATGGTAATTGAAGGATATGAACTTATTAAAGAGATCAAGATTCAAGGTTGTTAAAGGGAAAATTATACACCATAGCCTAGCATGCTTCTCATATCTGTGAAAAAGCTCTAGTTTACGTTCTTTTGATTTTTATTTCTTCTAAGTTAAAACTCCTAAACCAAAACCCTAGTTAAAGTTTTTGTTTAAATGAACGTGAATTGAACTTTGATAATTGCATGCAGTCCTTGAGAACAACATTCTAAGAATTTCCCATTATTACTGCAAGGCAAAAATAGTACACTTGCTATTTTTCCCATCAAGTTTTTGGCGCCATTTCCAGGGACTGCCAAATTATAGAGTTTAATTTTAGTTCAATTGAAATTTTTTTGCTCGTCAACTCAAATTTTAATTCGTTTTTTTATTATTTGAATTTTATTTTATTAAACTAATTTTTTTTTAAAATGGTCAGATTATGTTTGATTCATGGACTCCTCTACACTTTGCTACTAACCAAGTGTTTGAGTGTAATACTCATGTATTATTTCGATACATTACCACATGTATCTCCTGCATTTTGGATGCATGATTCGAGATTAACATTGGAAGAAGAAACATAAATTTTTAAAGCATATAGGAGGGAGGTTAGACTATGGTTAAAGTAAATGTTTGAAGAAAAAGATGTGACAACGGAAGAAGAGTTCATAACATCAGATGATAAAGATGCAGTAAGAATAGAAGAATTTGAGGTTACCAAAAATGATGGGGAAGAAGGAATAAGGAAACTCGGAGATAATCGACTTTTGGATGAAACTACAAATTTTCCAATTTGTGAAGATGTGGACATCTAACCAGAAAATCTTCAACAAAAGAGTTCCCCTAAAAACTATTTTCACAACAAGGAAGATGAAAGACAAGATATTGACAAAGTATTGGATGTCATTTATGCCTTTTCAATAAAATTAAGTTGAAAATGATTTGGAAGCAGCAACATCATTACTTAAAGTTCATGGAGTTGCTTCCAAATAAAAGAAAGAAAAAATATGATGTGTTCTTTGTGTCATATCTGCCACCCTAACAAGGGGAATGAACCGTCAAGCCATGCGATATTAAACGAAGTGCTTCGTGGGAAGCAACCCACGCTTTTAATAACATAGTTTTTCTTTTTATGTTTGTTTCATTTTGTCTACAGGTAATAAAAAGAGTGTCTTACTAGTGAAAGCTAGGAGTAGCAGCATGTGTTGCATTTCCCTCTGTGTGTCACCTTCCACGAGCTTGTTCTGAAACATTAGGGTCAATGTTTAGTTCATGTTTGGGGTTTTTTATTGCTTTTCGTTTTTAATTATTTGTTGGTTCTATGCTAATTGATGTGTAAATCCATGAGTTGAAGTCCTTTCCAAATTTTGCCAAAATTTTTGTTTTGTTCGAGAACTTGTTTCTCATAAAGTTCGACAAAACTATATAGAGACAAAGGGATTGTTGTTTGAGGGTAGGAAGTTTGGAATAACATGACAGGAATACGAGCCTAATGTGTAGATTTGTACCATGGTACGTGAATCCTGAGAAGTACTCCTCGAGTAGTTTATTTATACTATATGGCTTAATCTTGATTCACATGCAAGTAAGATTAGTTGATAAATAAAGAAAGTTGGAACCAAATGACTAAAAGGAGGTAAAAGGAAATTGGATCGCTAAGTTGGATTGTCCTTACCAGGTTATTCATCCCAAAAGGAGTTGATCCCCAAACGTCATCCAAAAAAGGACAATATATAACTGCAAAATTTGAAAATTTCATCAATAATTACCAGTAGCAAATGCTGCTTATTTGGTGCCGAAGTAGTAGGAAATATTGATTAGACTTGTGCATGTGATGATTATTGTTATTCTAATTGCCTTAATTTGATTTTTCGAATAAAATAGGAGAAATATCGGAAAGAGACCTAAGTACAAAGCATAGTTAGAGAGGTATTCGAAGAGAGAGCTTAAGATTGAAAGGTTCTTACAAAAAATCTTCGCATATGTGAATGCCATACTAACTACCTTTTGATCAATTTGAACGAATGTTTCACGTATGAGTACTGGGATGCTATGATTTTTAGGAGTTCTTGTAATGGTGGCTTGAGGTCAAGCAACAATTTAAGTTTGGGGGAGCTTGATCAGTGGTATTTACATAGATATTAACAGTTATTTTAGTTATCGTTTCTTTTACTTATCGAGTTTTTATTTTGTTTTATTGCATATTATGCTTTGGTTTTCTATTTTAGTGTTTTCAGGTTCTAACGAATGAAACAGGACAAGTTTAGGCAGAAAATGTGCATATTTTAAAGTTTCGGAGGAAATGCTACAGGAGCCCTAACATGGGTGATCGTGTCACTTGACACGGGCTGTATCAGGGGTAAGATTTCAAAAGCGTGGAAAATAGGGGTTGACATGGGAAGCCGTGTCAGCATGCTTGCAGCAAAAAAATTCCTGATGGCCAACACATGCGGCTGTGTCTCCTGACACGGGCCGAGTCGGCCAGTGACACTGATTTTGAGTGCTTTCAGAATTTTTCACTATTTAGGACCTAGAGAAAAATGGATTGTTCACTATTTAGTCAAGTTTTGAAGATAAATTAGGAGACTTATTGGCAGGGGAGAATAGTTTACACGACGGAAGATTGGATAAGTCAAGGTTTTCAAAGAGCAGGATATTTTCATGCGCGGAAGCAATTGAAGAGAAAAGTTCATCTTAATCCTTGTAATGTCTATATTTTATCTTGTGATAATTTTGAACAATATGAGTAGCTAAACCCCCTAATGCTAAGGGGTGTCCCTGATTTGACTCTATAAACGATTTTGATTCCTGAATTTCTTTTATACAATAGTCTTCTCTATTTGATTTAATTGTACAATTTTTATGCCTTCCTAATCAAACGAATTAGGATTGAGTTACGGTTAACAACCAGCTGGACCGCAGTTGTTAATGTTTTTGTATAATTAGTCTATAGTATATATTACCTAGGACTAGAGATACCCTATAGTTACGGGATTTAACCCTTAATAAAATAAAGGCTTGACTCAATCAGATATCTCTAAGGACTTAGGATTTAGGATGGATGGTTAAAGTTTTTCCCACTAAGGACCCAGGGGAAGATAATCTAAAGGGATGGTAATTGAAGGATATGAACTTATTGAAGAGATCAAGATTCAAGGTTGTTAAAGGGGAAATTATACACCACAGCCTAGCATGCCTTTCATATATGTGAAAAAGGTCTAGTTTACATTCTGTTGATTTTTATTTCTTCTAAGTAAAAACTCCTAAACCAAAACCCTAGTTAATGTTTTTGTTTAAATGAACGTGAATTGAACTTTGATAATTGCATGCAGTCCTTGAGATCAACATTCTGAGAATTTCCCATTATTACTGCAAGGCAAAAATAGTACACTTGCTATTTTTCCCATCAAATTTTTGGCGCCAGTGTCAGGGACTGCCAAATTATAGAGTTTAATTTTACTTCAATTGAAATTTTTTTGCTCTTCAACTCAAATTTTAATTTGTTTTTTTATTATTTGCATTTTATTTTATTAAACTATTTTTTTAAATGGTCAGATTATGTTTGATTCATGGACTCCTCTACACTTTGCTACTAACCAATTGTCTGAGTGTAATACTCATGTATTATTTCGATACATTACCACCTGTATCTCCTGCATTTTGAATGCATGATTCGGGATTAACATTGGAAGAAGAAACATAAATTTTTAAAGCATATAGGAGGGAGGCTAGACTATGGTTAAAGTAAATGTTGGAAGAAAAAGATGTGACAACGGAAGAAGAGTTCATAACATCAGATGATAAAGATGCAGTAAGAATAGAAGAATTTGAGGTTAACAAAAATGATGGGGAAGAAGGAATAAGGAAACTCGGAGATAATCGACTTTTGGATGAAACTACAAATTTTCCAATTTGTGAAGATGCGGACATCTAACCAGAAAATCTTCAACAAAAGAGTTCCCCTAAAAACTATTTTCACAACAAGGAAGATGAAAGACAAGATATTGACAAAGTATTGGATGTCATTTATGCCTTTTCAATAAAATTAAGTTGAAAATGATTTGGAAGCAGCAACATCATTACTTAAAGTTCATGGAGTTGCTTCCAAATAAAAGAAAGAAAAAATATGATGTGTTCTTTGTGTCATATCTGCCACCCTAACAAGGGGAATGAACCGTCAAGCCATGCGATATTAAACGAAGTGCTTCGTGGGAAGCAACCCACGCTTTTAATAACATAGTTTTTCTTATTATGTTTGTTTCATTTTGTCTACAGGTAATAAAAAGAGTGTCTTACTAGTGAAAGCTAGGAGTAGCAGCATGTGTTGCATTTCCCTCTGTGTGTCACCTTCCACGAGCTTGTTCTGAAACATTAGGGTCAATGTTTAGTTCATGTTTGGGGTTTTTTATTGCTTTTCGTTTTTAATTATTTGTTGGTTCTATGCTAATTGATGTGTAAATCCATGAGTTGAAGTCCTTTCCAAATTTTGCCAAAATTTTTGTTTTGTTCGAGAACTTGTTTCTCATAAAGTTCGACAAAACTATATAGAGACAAAGGGATTGTTGTTTGAGGGTAGGAAGTTTGGAATAACATGACAGGAATACGAGCCTAATGTGTAGATTTGTACCATGGTACGTGAATCCTGAGAAGTACTCCTCGAGTAGTTTATTTATACTATATGGCTTAATCTTGATTCACATGCAAGTAAGATTAGTTGATAAATAAAGAAAGTTGGAACCAAATGACTAAAAGGAGGTAAAAGGAAATTGGATCGCTAAGTTGGATTGTCCTTACCAGGTTATTCATCCCAAAAGGAGTTGATCCCCAAACGTCATCCAAAAAAGGACAATATATAACTGCAAAATTTGAAAATTTCATCAATAATTACCAGTAGCAAATGCTGCTTATTTGGTGCCGAAGTAGTAGGAAATATTGATTAGACTTGTGCATGTGATGATTATTGTTATTCTAATTGCCTTAATTTGATTTTTCGAATAAAATAGGAGAAATATCGGAAAGAGACCTAAGTACAAAGCATAGTTAGAGAGGTATTCGAAGAGAGAGCTTAAGATTGAAAGGTTCTTACAAAAAATCTTCGCATATGTGAATGCCATACTAACTACCTTTTAATCAATTTGAACGGATGTTTCACGTATGAGTACTGGGATGCTGTGATTTTTAGGAGTTCTTGTAATGGTGGCTTGAGGTCAAGCAACAATTTAAGTTTGGGGGAGCTTGATCAGTGGTATTTACATAGATATTAACAGTTATTTTAGTTATCGTTTCTTTTACTTATCGAGTTTTTATTTTGTTTTATTGCATATTATGCTTTGGTTTTCTATTTTAGTGTTTTCAGGTTCAAAAGAATGAAACAGGACAAGTTGAGGCAGAAAATGTGCATATTTTAAAGTTTCGGAGGAAATGCTACAGGAGCCCTAACATGGGTGATCGTGTCACTTGACACGGGCTGTATCAGGGGTAAGATTTCAAAAGCGTGGAAAATAGGGGTTGACATGGGCAGCCGTGTCAGCATGCTTGCAGCAAAAAAATTCCTGATGGCCAACACATGCGGCTGTGTCTCCTGACACGGGCCGAGTCGGCCAGTGACACTGATTTTGAGTGCTTTCAGAATTTTTCACTATTTAGGACCTAGAGAAAAATGGATTGTTCACTATTTAGTCAAGTTTTGAAGATAAATTAGGAGACTTATTGGCAGGGGAGAATAGTTTACACGACGGAAGATTGGATAAGTTAAGGTTTTCAGAGAGCAGGATATTTTCATGCGCGGAAGCAATTGAAGAGAAAAGTTCATCTTAATCCTTGTAATGTCTATATTTTATCTTGTGATAATTTTGAACAATATGAGTAGCTAAACCCCCTAATGCTAAGGGGTGTCCCTGATTTGACTCTATAAACGATTTTGATTCCTGAATTTCTTTTATACAATAGTCTTCTCTATTTGATTTAATTGTACAATTTTTATGCCTTCCTAATCAAACGAATTAGGATTGAGTTACGGTTAACAACCAGTTGGACCGCAGTTGTTAATGTTTTTGTATAATTAGTCTATAGTATATATTACCTAGGACTAGAGATACCCTATAGTTACGGGATTTAACCCTAAATAAAATAAAGGCTTGACTCAATCAGATATCTCTAAGGACTTAGGATTTAGGATGGATGGTTAAAGTTTTTCCCACTAAGGACCCAGGGGAAGATAATCTAAAGGGATGGTAATTGAAGGATATGAACTTATTGAAGAGATCAAGATTCAAGGTTGTTAAAGGGGAAATTATACACCACAGCCTAGCATGCCTTTCATATATGTGAAAAAGGTCTAGTTTACATTCTGTTGATTTTTATTTCTTCTAAGTAAAAACTCCTAAACCAAAACCCTAGTTAATGTTTTTGTTTAAATGAACGTGAATTGAACTTTGATAATTGCATGCAGTCCTTGAGATCAACATTCTGAGAATTTCCCATTATTACTGCAAGGCAAAAATAGTACACTTGCTATTTTTCCCATCAAATTTTTGGCGCCAGTGTCAGGGACTGCCAAATTATAGAGTTTAATTTTACTTCAATTGAAATTTTTTTGCTCTTCAACTCAAATTTTAATTCGTTTTTTTATTATTTGCATTTTATTTTATTAAACTATTTTTTTTAAATGGTCAGATTATGTTTGATTCATGGACTCCTCTACACTTTGCTACTAACCAATTGTCTGAGTGTAATACTCATGTATTATTTCGATACATTACCACCTGTATCTCCTGCATTTTGAATGCATGATTCGGGATTAACATTGGAAGAAGAAACATAAATTTTTAAAGCATATAGGAGGGAGGTTAGACTATGGTTAAAGTAAATGTTGGAAGAAAAAGATGTGACAACGGAAGAAGAGTTCATAACATCAGATGATAAAGATGCAGTAAGAATAGAAGAATTTGAGGTTAACAAAAATGATGGGGAAGAAGGAATAAGGAAATTCGGAGATAATCGACTTTTGGATGAAACTACAAATTTTCCAATTTGTGAAGATGCGGACATCTAACCAGAAAATCTTCAACAAAAGAGTTCCCCTAAAAACTATTTTCACAACAAGGAAGATGAAAGACAAGATATTGACAAAGTATTGGATGTCATTTATGCCTTTTCAATAAAATTAAGTTGAAAATGATTTGGAAGCAGCAACATCATTACTTAAAGTTCATGGAGTTGCTTCCAAATAAAAGAAAGAAAAAATATGATGTGTTCTTTGTGTCATATCTGCCACCCTAACAAGGGGAATGAACCGTCAAGCCATGCGATATTAAACGAAGTGCTTCGTGGGAAGCAACCCACGCTTTTAATAACATAGTTTTTCTTATTATGTTTGTTTCATTTTGTCTACAGGTAATAAAAAGAGTGTCTTACTAGTGAAAGCTAGGAGTAGCAGCATGTGTTGCATTTCCCTCTGTGTGTCACCTTCCACGAGCTTGTTCTGAAACATTAGGGTCAATGTTTAGTTCATGTTTGGGGTTTTTTATTGCTTTTCGTTTTTAATTATTTGTTGGTTCTATGCTAATTGATGTGTAAATCCATGAGTTGAAGTCCTTTCCAAATTTTGCCAAAATTTTTGTTTTGTTCGAGAACTTGTTTCTCATAAAGTTCGACAAAACTATATAGAGACAAAGGGATTGTTGTTTGAGGGTAGGAAGTTTGGAATAACATGACAGGAATACGAGCCTAATGTGTAGATTTGTACCATGGTACGTGAATCCTGAGAAGTACTCCTCGAGTAGTTTATTTATACTATATGGCTTAATCTTGATTCACATGCAAGTAAGATTAGTTGATAAATAAAGAAAGTTGGAACCAAATGACTAAAAGGAGGTAAAAGGAAATTGGATCGCTAAGTTGGATTGTCCTTACCAGGTTATTCATCCCAAAAGGAGTTGATCCCCAAACGTCATCCAAAAAAGGACAATATATAACTGCAAAATTTGAAAATTTCATCAATAATTACCAGTAGCAAATGCTGCTTATTTGGTGCCGAAGTAGTAGGAAATATTGATTAGACTTGTGCATGTGATGATTATTGTTATTCTAATTGCCTTAATTTGATTTTTCGAATAAAATAGGAGAAATATCGGAAAGAGACCTAAGTACAAAGCATAGTTAGAGAGGTATTCGAAGAGAGAGCTTAAGATTGAAAGGTTCTTACAAAAAATCTTCGCATATGTGAATGCCATACTAACTACCTTTTGATCAATTTGAACGGATGTTTCACGTATGAGTACTGGGATGCTGTGATTTTTAGGAGTTCTTGTAATGGTGGCTTGAGGTCAAGCAACAATTTAAGTTTGGGGGAGCTTGATCAGTGGTATTTACATAGATATTAACAGTTATTTTAGTTATCGTTTCTTTTACTTATCGAGTTTTTATTTTGTTTTATTGCATATTATGCTTTGGTTTTCTATTTTAGTGTTTTCAGGTTCAAAAGAATGAAACGGGACAAGTTGAGGCAGAAAATGTGCATATTTTAAAGTTTCGGAGGAAATGCTACAGGAGCCCTAACATGGGTGATCGTGTCACTTGACACGGGCTGTATCAGGGGTAAGATTTCAAAAGCGTGGAAAATAGGGGTTAACATGGGCAGCCGTGTCAGCATGCTTGCAGCAAAAAAATTCCTGATGGCCAACACATGCGGCTGTGTCTCCTGACACGGGCCGAGTCGGCCAGTGACACTGATTTTGAGTGCTTTCAGAATTTTTCACTATTTAGGACCTAGAGAAAAATGGATTGTTCACTATTTAGTCAAGTTTTGAAGATAAATTAGGAGACTTATTGGCAGGGGAGAATAGTTTACACGACGGAAGATTGGATAAGTCAAGGTTTTCAAAGAGCAGGATATTTTCATGCGCGGAAGCAATTGAAGAGAAAAGTTCATCTTAATCCTTGTAATGTCTATATTTTATCTTGTGATAATTTTGAACAATATGAGTAGCTAAACCCCCTAATGCTAAGGGGTGTCCCTGATTTGACTCTATAAACGATTTTGATTCCTGAATTTCTTTTATACAATAGTCTTCTCTATTTGATTTAATTGTACAATTTTTATGCCTTCCTAATCAAACGAATTAGGATTGAGTTACGGTTAACAACCAGTTGGACCGCAGTTGTTAATGTTTTTGTATAATTAGTCTATAGTATATATTACCTAGGACTAGAGATACCCTATAGTTACGGGATTTAACCCTAAATAAAATAAAGGCTTGACTCAATCAGATATCTCTAAGGACTTAGGATTTAGGATGGATGGTTAAAGTTTTTCCCACTAAGGACCCACGGGAAGATAATCTAAAGGGATGGTAATTGAAGGATATGAACTTATTGAAGAGATCAAGATTCAAGGTTGTTAAAGGGGAAATTATACACCACAGCCTAGCATGCCTTTCATATATGTGAAAAAGGTCTAGTTTACATTCTGTTGATTTTTATTTCTTCTAAGTAAAAACTCCTAAACCAAAACCCTAGTTAATGTTTTTGTTTAAATGAACGTGAATTGAACTTTGATAATTGCATGCAGTCCTTGAGATCAACATTCTGAGAATTTCCCATTATTACTGCAAGGCAAAAATAGTACACTTGCTATTTTTCCCATCAAATTTTTGGCTCCAGTGTCAGGGACTGCCAAATTATAGAGTTTAATTTTACTTCAATTGAAATTTTTTTACTCTTCAACTCAAATTTTAATTCGTTTTTTTATTATTTGCATTTTATTTTATTAAACTATTTTTTTAAATGGTCAGATTATGTTTGATTCATGGACTCCTCTACACTTTGCTACTAAATAATTGTCTGAGTGTAATACTCATGTATTATTTCGATACATTACCACCTGTATCTCCTGCATTTTGAATGCATGATTCGGGATTAACTTTGGAAGTGGAAACTGAAATGTTTAAAGCATATAGGAGGGAGGTTAGACTATGGTGAAAGTAAATGTTGGAAGAAAAAAATGTGACAACGGAAGAAGAGTTCATAACATCAGATAACAAAGATGCAGTAAGATTAGAAGAATTTGAGGTTAACAAAAATAATGGGGAATAAGAAATAAGGAAACTTGGAGATAATCGAGTTTTGGATGAAACTGCAAATTTTCCAATTTGTGAAGATGTCGACATCCAACCAGAAAATCTTCAACAAAAGAGTTCCCCTAAAAACTATTTTCACAATAAGGCAGATGAAAGACAAGATATTGATAAAGTATTGGATGTCATTTATGCCTTTTCAATAAAATCAAGTTGAAAATGATTTGGAAGCAGCATCATCATTACTTAAAGTTCATGAATTTGCTTTCAAATAAAAGAAAGAAAAAATATGATGTGTTCTTTGTGTCATATATGCCACCCTAACAAGGGAAATGAACCGTCCAGTCATGCGATATTAAACGAAGTGCTTCGTGGAAAGCAACCCACGCTTTTAATAACATAGTTTTTCTTTTTATGTTTGTTTCATTTTGTCTACAGGTAATAAAAAGAGAGTCTTACTGATGAAAGCTAGGAGTAGCAGCATGTGTTGCATTTCCCTCAGTGTGTCACCTTCCTCGAGCTTGTTCTGAAACATTAGGGTCAATGTTTAGTTAAATTTTGGGGTTTTTTATTGCTTTTCGTTTTTAATTATTTGTTGGTTCTATGCTAATCGTTGTGTAAATCCATGAGTTGAAGTCCTTTCCAAATTTTTCCAAAAATTTTGTTTTGTTCAAGAACTTGTTTCTCATAGAGTTCGACAAAACTATATAGAGACAAAGGGATTGTTGTTTGAGGGTAGGAAGTTTGGAATAACATGACAGGAATACGAGTCTAATGTGTAGAATTGTACCATGGTACGTGAATCCTGAGAAGTACTCCTCGAGTAGTTTATTTATACAATATGGCATAATCTTGACTCACATGCAAGTAAGATTAGTTTAGAAATAAAGAAAGTTGGAACCAAATGACTAAAAGGAGGTAAATTGAAATTGGATCGCTAAGTTGGGAATCCCTCACCAGGTTATTCTGCCCAAAAGGTGTTGATCCCCAAACATCATCCAAAAAGGACAATATATAAATGCAAAATTTGAAAATTTCATCAATAATTACCAGTAGCAAATGCTGCTTATTTGGTGCCGAAGTAGTAGGAAATATTGATTAGTCTTGTTCATGTGATGATTATTGTTATTCTCATTGCCTTAATTTGATTTTCCGAATAAAATAGGAGAAATATCGGAAAGAGACCTAAGTACAAAGCATAGTTAGAGAGGTATTCGAAGAGAGAGCTTAATATTGAAAGGTTCTTAAAAAAACTCTTCGCGTATGTGAATGCCATACTAACTACCTTTTGATTAATTTGAACGGATGTTTCACGTATGAGTACCGGGATGCTATGATTTTCAGGAGTTCTTGTAATGGTGGCTTGAGGTCAAGCAACAATTTAAGTTTGGGGGAGTTTGATCAGTGGTATTTACATAGATATTAACAGTTATTTTAGTTATGGTTTCTTTTACTTATCGAGTTTTTATTTTGTTTTATCGCATATTATGCTTTGGTTTTCTATTTTAGTGTTTTCAAGTTCAAAAGAATAAAACAGGACAAGTTGAGGCAGAAATGTGCATATTTTAAAATTTTGGAAGAAATGCTACAAGAGCCCTAACATGGGTGATCGTGTCACTAAACACGGGCCGTATCAGGGGTAAGACTTGGAAAGCATGAAAAACAGGGGTTGACATGGGCAGCCATGTTAGCAAGCTTACAGCAAAAAAAATCCTGAAGGCAACACATGCGGCTGTGTCGCCTAACACGGGCCGAGTCGGCCAGTGACATTGATTTTGAGTGCTTACAGAATTTTTCACTATTTAGGACCTAGAGAAAAATGGATTGTTTACTATTTAGTCATGTTTTCAAGAGAAATTTGGAGACTTTTTGGCAGGGAAGAATAGTTTACACGACAGAAGATTGGATAAGTCAAGGTTTTCGGAGAGCGGGATATTTTCATGCGCGGAAGCAATTGAAGAGCAAAGTTCATCTTAATCCTTGTAATGTCTATATTTTATCTTGTGATTATTTTGAACAATATGAGTAGCTAAACCCCCTAATGCTAAGGGGTGTCCCTGATTTGACTCTATAAACGATTTTGATTCCTGAATTTCTTTTATACAATAGTCTTCTCTATTTGATTTAATTGTACAATTTTTATGCCTTCCTAATCGAACAAATTAGGATTGAATTATGGTTAACAACCAGCTGGACTGCAGTTGTTAATGTTTTTGTATAATTAGTCTATAATAGATATTACCTAGGACTAGAGATACCCTATAGTTACGGGATTTAACCCTTAATAAAATAAACGCTTGACTCAATCAGATATCTCTAAGGACTTAGGATTTAGGATGGATGGTTAAAGTTTTTCCCACTAAGGATCCAGGGGAAGATAATCTAAAGGGATGGTAATTGAAGGATATGAACTTATTGAAGAGATCGAGATTCAAGGTTGTTAAAGGGCAAATTATACACCATAGCCTAGCATGCTCCTCATATCTGTGAAAAAGCTCTAGTTTACATTCTGTTGATTTTTATTTCTGCTAAGTAAAAACTCCTAAACCAAAACCCTAGTTAAAGTTTTTGTTTAATTGAACGTGAATTGAACTTTGATAATTGCATGCAGTCCTTGAGATCAACATTTTGAGAATTTCCCATTATTACTGCAAGGCAAAAATAGTACACTTGTTATTTTTCCCATCAAGTTTTTGGCGCCGTTGCCAGGGACTGCCAAATTATAGAGTTTAATTTTAGTTCAATTGAAATTTTTTTGTTCGTCAACTCAAATTTTAATTCGTTATCTTATTATTTGCATTTTATTTTATAAAACTTTTTTTTTAATATGGTCAGATTATGTTTGATTCATGGACCCCTATACACTTTGCTACTAACCAAGTGTCTGAGTGTAATACTCATGTATTATTTTGATACATTACCACCTATATCTCCTGCATGTTGGATGCATGATTCGGGATTAACTTTGGAAGAGGAAACTGAAATTTTTAAAGCATATAAGAGGGAGGTTAGACTATGGTGAAAGTAAAAGTTGGAAGAAAAAGATGTGACAACGGAAGAAGAGTTCATAACATCAGATGACAAATATGCATGGAGAATAGAAGAATTTAAGGTTAACAAAAATGATGGGGAAGAAGAAATAAGGAAACTTGGAGATGATCGATTTTTGGATGAAACTACAAATTTGCGAATTTGTGAAGATGTGGACATCCAACCAGAAAATCTTCAACAAAAGAGTTCCCCTAAAAACTATTTTCACAACAAGGCAGATGTAAGACAAGATATTGACAAAGTATTGCATATCATTTATTCCTTTTCAATAAAATCAAGTTGAAAATTATTTGGAAGCAACATCATTATTACTTAAAGTTCATGGAGTTGCTTCCAAATAAAAGAAAGAAAAAATATGATGTGTTCTTTGTGTCATATCTGCCACCCTAAAAGGGGAATGAACCGTCGAGTCATGCGATATTAAACGAAGTGCTTCGTGGGAAGCAACCCACGCTTTTAATAACATAGTTTTTCTTTTTATGTTAGTTTCATTTTGTCTACAGTTAATAAAAAGAGAGTCTTACTGGTGAAAGCTAGGAGTAGCAGCATGTGTTGCATTTCCCTCTGTGTGTCACCTTCCTCGAGCTTGTTCTGAAACATTAGGGTCAATGTTTAGTTCAAGTTTGGGGTTTTTTATTGCTTTTCGTTTTTAATTATTTGTTGGTTCTATGCTAATCGTTGTGTAAATCCATGAGTTAAATTCCTTTCCAAGTTTTTCCAAAAATTTTGTTTTGTTCAAGAACTTGTTTCTCATAGAGTTCGACAAAACTATATAGAGACAAAGGGATAGTTGTTTGAGGGTAGGAAGTTTGGAATAACATGATAGGAATACGAGTCTAATGTGTATATTTGTACCATGGTACGTGAATCCTGAAAAGTACCCCTCGAGTAGTTTATTTGTACAATATGGCATAATCTTTATTCACATGCAAGTAAGATTAGTTGAGAAATAGAGAAAGCTGGAACCAAATGACTAAAAGGAGGTAAAAGGAAATTGGATCGCTAAGTTGGGTAGCCCTCACCAGGTTATTCAGCCCAAAAGGAGTTGATCCCCAAACGTCATCCAAAAAAGACAATATATAACTGCAAAATTTGAAAATTTCAGCAATAATTACCAGTAGAAAATGCTTCTTATTTGGTGTCGAAGTAGTAGGAAATATTGATTAGTCTTGTGCATGTGATGATTATTATTATTCTCATTGCCTTAATTTTATTGTCCGAATAAAATAGGAGAAAAACAGAAAGAGACCTAAGTACAAAGCATAGTTAGAGAGGTATCTAAAGAGAAATCTTAAGATTTTGAGGTTATTACAAAAACTCTTCACATCATGTGAATACCATACTAACTACCTTTTGATCAATTTGAACGAATGTCTCACGTATGAGTACTGGTATTAAGTGATTTTCAATTTTGAAAGCAGGATCAATTTATTAGTTATTTTAGTTATCGTTTCTTTTACTTATCGAGTTTTTATTTTGTTTTGTGTTTTAGTGTTTTCAGGTTCAAAAGAATAAAACAGGACAAATCGAGGCAGAAAATGTGCAGAATTCAAAGTTTTGGAGGAAATGCTATAGGAGCCCTAACACGAGTGGTCGTGTCACCTGACACGGGCCGTGTTAGGGGAAAACTTGGAAAGCATGGAAAATAGGGGCTGACACGGGCAATCGTGTCACCTAACACGGGCCGTGTCAGCATGCCTGAAGCACAAAAATTCCTGATGGCCAACACGGGCGGTCGTGTCGCCTGACACGGGCCGTGTCGGCCAGTAACGCTGATTTTGAATGCTTTCATGATTTTTCACTATTTGGGACATTGAGTGGAGTTTTGGGCATTTCCGACCGAGACAAATGGAATGTTAACTATTTAGCCATGTTTTGAAGAGGAATTAGGATACTTTTTGGCAGAGAAGAATAGTTTACATGATGCAAGATTGGAGATGTCAATGTTTTCGGAGAGCGGGAGATTTTTATGAGACGAAGAAATTTAATGTCAAAGTTCATTCCAATCCTTGTAATGTCTATATTTTTTCTTGTGTTTATTTTGAACAATATGAGTTGCTAAACCCTCAATGCTAGGGGGTTTCCCTGATTTGACTATGTAAACAATTTTGATTCCTTAATTTTTTTATACAATAGTCTTTTCTATTTGATTTAATTGTACAACTTTTTTATGCCTTCCTGATTGGACAAATTAGGATTGAATTACGGTTAACAAACCAACTGAACCGCGGTTGTTTAGGTTTTTTTTATAATTAGGCTATAGTAGATATCACCTAGGACTAGAGATACCCTATAGTTACCGAATTTAACCCTTGATAAAATAAATGCTTGACTCAATCAGATATCTCTAAGAACTTAGGATTTAGGATGGATGGTTAAAGGTTTTCCCACTAAGGACTTAGGGGAAGATAATCTAAAGGGTTGGTAATTGAAGGATATGAACTTGTTGAAGATATCAAGATTCAAGGTTGTTACGAGGAAAATTTAACACTATAACCTAGCATGCTCCTCATATCTGTGAAAAACCCTAGTTTACATTCTGTTTATTTTTATTTCTGCTAAGTGAAAATTCCTAAACCAAAACCCCAATTAAAGTTTTTGTTTAATTGAACATGAATTGAACTCGATAATGGCATGAAGTCCTTGAGATCAACATTCGGGGAATTTCCCATTATTACTGCAAGGAAAAAATAGTACACTTGTTATTTTCCCATCAGCTTTCAAACTCCGCTCTAGGTTTGGTACATGACATTAGTTCCCTCGGAACTATCAAGCTTGCCTCTTGAAAACAAATCATACATGTTCAATTTCAACAATCATGTGCAAGTAAGACCATTCCCTAATCTTAACATCCATGCATATCTTCCATAATCCATCACAATTGAATTATCACATAATCACACATACATGCGTATACTCGTGAATTACTCACATATAATTTATATTCATAGTATCACTGCTCCAAAACATCATCACAACACATAACAAGTAATACACAAAGTATCATTACAATCCAACATTCAATTCCAAACACACATAACCATATAAAACAACGTTTCGTGTTCAGTCTATAAGCCTTCCAAAAACCATTCAACAAGTAGTTTTATATTCTAAAAAATTACGTATAAATTAAGTATACATAATCCTAAAACAATTTACAAAAATAAAATATTTTGCATCCCAGGATACAGAACTAAGCGGACTCCATGGCGCTAAGCACCAAACTTACTGCCTCGACCCGCGCTACGCGAGCATACCTGCGATAGGTGCGCTCTGCGATTTCTGCAGAAAATTCTGCGATAATAGCATGGTTCATGTGTGATTCCTTCATCCAAAAATACATTATAACTTATATCTAACATATATTTTCAAAAAGAAACATCATAACACAATCAATCATCAATTATCAAGGATTTATCAATAAAACCTAACACTTACAAAACCATAGGAATTTAGGGATTTCATCCTAAACATACCACTATCCATTATACATCATCACGCAATTCCCATAATCAAGTAAAAACCCACCCTTACCTTAGACTCTTGATGAGCTTTTCGAACTTCTCCTTAGGGTTCTCTTCTCTTCTTTCTCCTTTTCTCTTTTCTCTACTTTAGCCTTTTTTCCTTTTTTTCCTTTATTAACCTTATGTTCTCTTTTTATTAAACCCTTACCGAATAAAATATTAACTCTAGTAACCACTAATGGGCTTACTCATCACACCCCCACTATCTTTCACATTCTCACTATTAGACTCAATACCTTTATTCCACTATTTTTCTACAACTCTTACTAATAAAATAATTCAAATAAAATAAATTATTAACAAAATCAAACAAATAATATATATATATATATATATATATATATATATATATATATATATATATATATATATATATATATATATATATATATATATATATATATATATATATATATATATATATATATATATATATATAACTTATTACTAAACTTTGGGTGTTACATTACAACCCTTAAAAGTCCTAATTGAAGCAAAGTTTATCTCAAAAGCATATTTCAATGAGATAACGTTCCTTACCCCCCATGAGTTTTGCTAAATATTTGTGTTGACATCCTATTGCTTTTGTTATTTTTCATACAAAAATAAAAGTTGCACTAACTAGTGATTCGTTCACGGAATTTTGCGATATCTTTTCAAACAAAATCTTCAAGACTTATATAACTGTTGCATTAGAATTTTCATTCTTATAATAAATTTTTTCTGCTTGCAAAAATTTGCTTAAGACCAAGGAAGCTTGCATATGAGCATCAGTGATGAGCTTCATCATTTTTTAGGCCTGGACCTCTGTTGGGAAAATTGGCAAATTATTTCAAAGAATGATCATATTCATGGGCATGTTACCTGAAGACCTTAAGCACGGGAAGGTTGCTTTCCTAGTTGATGCTTTCACAGCTTGTTTACGCTTATGGGGCATAATTTGAAGACTTCATTATGCCAAATACAATCAGTTTGATGAAGTTACATCGAGATTTGACAAATCTCTTAAAGAGTTTGAAAATCCAGGGCCAGATTATTTCAAGTCCTTGTGGTGTAAAGTCTCCTCTTAAAATAAATTATTCCATTGACCATGTAGTTTGGGGAAAAGTTTGAAGACTCTGTTGTGCCTAATACAATCAATTTGGGGAAGTCATGTCGAGATTCGACGATTTTATCCAAGAGTTTGAAGACATTTGGGTATTTTGGATGCCAGGTTTTCTGTAAAATACTTTTGAGATGATTTCTTCTAATAAACCATGTAACTTGGGGAACTTAAGATTTGAAGTTTATTTGCAAAAACGGTTATGACTTGCATCATGCAGATTTGTCAAAATATCTGATCTGCCTTGCAAATGTTATCAGATAGCGGTGTTTCCCCGGTGATCCCAACTAAGCCTTTATATAGGTATAACCAACTGAGTGATATTTTTCCTCCCCAACTGAAGCAGAGTTCTCTCTTTGATGAATTGTTAATGATTAGAAGGTTGTATTTTGGGTTCTCTTCCCAAGAAGTATCCTCCTCTCCCAAGAGATATTTAAGCCTAGTAGTAGGACATAGCTCAATCAAGTGGATTTTGTTTTATCTCTAGTGATGATTCCATATTATTAAGATTGTCTAAGTGCTTGGTTGTACTCTGGTGTTGTTTTATCATTCTCGATGTTATCATTTGTTTAACTTTTGGTCTAGTTTTGTTAGCATATACATGACATTCATTCATTCATACTGACATCATTCATGCGCTTTTTCATTTCTCGATGTTCTCATGTCCACTTACTTTGGTTTGTGTTTATCCCCCGAGTAGTGTATTTCCCTTCCCCAATGATGTCTTTTCTCCCTTCAATAGAATGTCAGTTATAGGCTGAAAGGTTGATGTTCCTTTTGATTTCCCACTGAGCTTTCCCTCATGAAAGAATATTTTTCTTTCTCGTTCATCTCTAGATAGGATAAATCCCCAATTGATTGTATTCCTCCTTAGGAAGAGTCTTATTTGACTGTTTCTCTCCAGCTTGTGCCTGGATCAAACCTTGTCTCTGATAAATATGTTTGTTTGGATCTTTATAGGTAGTTAGACCATGGATTGAGAATGTATTTATTTCACACATTTGAAGACCTTCTCTTTATTTGAATATTTTTATTCCGCAATATTGATGACTTTCTCTTATGTCAAAGATGCTCGTTGAAAACATTATCTCCTCAATAGAAGTTTATTTGCAAATCCCCAAGGAGTTGAGCTCGTTTCCCAGCAGCATTATTACAATACTCTTAGAATTATTACCCGACAACATGTAGTGGTCTCTTTATTTGAGAAACTTGTATGCCTCCATATTTCTTTTTGGATGGAAAATAACAGTCTCTTTTGAGTAGTCTGTTAAATCTCAGAGAAGTTGTTCCCATATATCATTGTTATCTTCTCCAATTGATGGATAATCTCTTCGATATGATAGAGATATTTCTTTGTGAAGATGTTGTTTACTCTAATGGATGGTTAATCTTTTCGATATCATAGAGATTGTTTGTTGTGAATATGTTGTTTACTCCAATGGATGGTTAATCTCTTCGATATGATAATTATAGTTCTTTGTGAAGATGTTGTTTACTCCAACGGATGGTTAATCTCTTCGATATGATAGAGATAGTTAGTTATGAAGATGTTATTTACTTCAATCAATGGATAATCTCTTCGAAATGATAGAGATAGTTTGTTGTGAAGATGTTGTTTACTCCAATGGATGGTTAATCTCTTCGATATGATATAGATAGTTCATTGTGAAGATGTTGTTTACTTTAATGGATGGTTGATCTCTTTGATGTGATAGAGATAGTTCATTGTGAAGATTGTTATTTACTCCAATGGATGGTTAATCTCTTCGATATGATAAATATTGTTCATTGTGAAAACCTTATAAAAGTGGTTACCTTTTAAGAAGCTTGCTTATTACCCTTTTCAAGTAGAAGAATAGATTAAAGAAGAAACTGAGACTCGTTCGTCGTGGGGAAGTTTATTGTTACCCTTTTCATGTAGAAGACTTGATTAAATAAGAAACTCAGACTCGTTCGTTATGGGGAAGTTTAATGTTAACCTTTTCAAGTAGAAGACTTGATTAAAGAAGAAAATGAGACTCGTTCGTCATGGGGAAGTTTATTGTTACCCTTTTCAAGTGGAAGACTTGATTAAAAGAAGAAGCTGAAATTCATTTTGGAAGCTTAATATACCTTCATATGTGAGTTGGTAGTTTACCTTCATATGTGTGTCGGTATATTCCTTAATTTTCCTACTTTCATATGTAAGTTGGCAGTTTATCGTCATCTGTGAGTCATATATTCTTTACTTTTCTACCTTCATCTATTGAGTTGGTAGTTTACGATCATCTGTTAAGTTGGTATATTTCTTGCTTATGTTACCTCCATCTATTGAGTTGTTAGTTTACCATCATCTGTTCAGTCAGTATATTCCTTAATTTTTCTACCTTCATCTGTAAGTTGGTAGTTTAGAGTAATCTATGAGTCGGTGTTATCCTTTCTTTTCTAACATTTCGAGATGGTGTTATCGTGTTTTCTATTTTTACTCTTTGAGTTATTTCCTAGTAGAGTTGAGTTCTCTTTTCTCTAGAGAAGTTAAGTTTAATCTTTCTCCAGTGGAGTTAAACCCCTTCTTCTAAATTGGACTAGGGTGTTTCTGTTATTTATCCCCTAATTGGTTTTTTTTGTTGTTATTCATTACAGAAGTCTGTGTTTTGCATTTCATATTATATTATATCATAAAACATCTTTGTGTCATCTTAGGGCTAAAAATCATTGTGTTTTGTATTTAAGTATCTCACATCATGTCGAGACAAAGATTTCAATATTTGCACCTCCAAATAGAAGAAACTTAAATAGGGGCATCTGTTGTACCCTAATTTTTTACCTAAGACCTCACCTCGTTTTGCATCATTTTCATAATATTAAAAGGCCATCTCATTCATACTTGCATCCACTAACCTTATGAGATTGCAAGGATATACTTGTTTGTTGATGTGAAAGGTAGGTTAGAATATCCAACAATTGTTTGATCAAAGAGTGATGTTCCTCAAAGATTCAAGCCCCTCATTTATGGTGATCAAGTAATCATAATTCTCATCACAATATAATCACATTGGGATTTCATCATTGAATTCATCAAGTGGTTGAAGAAGATTAGGGTTTTGGCTCCCTAGATGAAAAGTCAAGAATTAGGGTTTGAGGTCTTCAATTGTGTATCACTTAAGGCTTCATCATATCTTCATCTTATGGACTTCAAATATCATGATCGCAAGATTCCATTGAAATTGGAATATTTGAATTCATCTGGAAAAATCAACTGCCTGAAGTAAAACTTTGACTTTTGAGATTTTTGGTCAAATATTGGCTCCTCAAGTCAAAATTTCATGAAAATGTGATTAATAGATGAATTTGATAAATAAAAATCAAGATATTTAAAATTACTTGCAAAAAGGGCAAAGATTGAAGAAGTTGTAAATTTAACTAAGTGTCAAAAATTCATGTTCAAGTGCACTATTTTGTAAGCTTGTAACTTTTTCATCGAGCCACCATTTTTCTTGCTCCAATAATCAAAATGAAGATGACATTTCATCCTACAACTTTGTCAATGAGGGTTGGTCTCTAAAATATGCATGGATAAGAAGATATAAGCTCATAAAGTCATAACTAACACTTAGAGAAAATTTTCCCGCATCATGACCTTGTTAAGTAGCTGACTTTATGGCCATTTTTCTCCATGATCCTGGTTGATTCAGTCCAAGTGATCATCATGAAAGTTTTATAGGATGTTTCAAGATTTCCAAAATTTCCAAGAGCATGAAAACATGATGCTTGAGCTAGGAGTTTCGAAGCAACACAGTAGCCATGGAAGAGAGATTTGGAAGTTTAATTCTATGCTCAAGTTCATGTACAACTTTGTGCCTAAACTTATGATCCACAAAACCTTTCATTGAGACCTACAAGCCTCAAATTGTTTGATGTATTTAACACTTTAACACTACATTATCCAAGGAGTTCATGCATTGTCCAAGTTCCACACTATAAATAGACCAAAAGCATAAAGTGAATTTTGTCAAAATCTCTAAAAATATTGCTTTATGATCTTGAGCCTTGCAAAATGAATTTGTATCAGCCCATACTCCATCTAAAACATTTACGACACTCCATCAAAGAGCATCCAAGAAATGCATGCCACTTTTGTTCCTTAACACATAAGTTACAATGCATTTCTTGACACTTTTGTTTGAATTTGAACTAAACCAAGCACTCAATTGTTTGTACTAGTCCAAAGCCTCTCCCTAAGCTCATTTCAATCACTATAAATAGAGGTACCAGCCTCAATTATTACACGCCAAGTTTACACACAAAAAACACCATTGTTGCATCCTTCAACCTTAAACACCAAATTCCCAACCCTTGCAAGTTCTTTGCAAATAAACCATTCAAACACTATGCATACATCATATAAAAGTTATTCTAACCTTAATATTTCCACAAATAAAACTTTTTTTGTCTATTATGAAGGGGAAATCGATTTCCCGGAAGGGGGTAATCGATTTCTTGAAGCTTTTTGACTAAAAAAAATTTTTTCATGCATTCTTTATCAACACTTTCTTCAACTTTTCTTTGATTATTCTATTAGCAAATTAACTACTTTTGAGATGGTTTTTTGCACACTTTCCATTTATCCACTCTATTTTGTGAATCCATAAAAAAATTCAAAAATAATAATAATTTTCCTATTCTATTTAAATTGAAACTATGTCCCTTTTAGTGTATTTTTAGTGTTTTTCACCACTTGTCTTGTTTGTTTTGGTATAAACTCCAATGTGGATCATGTTTATGTGTTGTGTTGTGCTTGTACCTTGATTTTATGGCCCTTGAATATTTTTTTATATGTTATTCTTTATTTATTTAGGTTTTCTTTATGCACAAAGTTGTAATGGTTAAGTAAAACCCTAAATTGGAACCACGATGCTTTGTGCTTCCCAAAAACATGTTTTTTATACTTTCTTTTAAGACTTTCTTGTGGATTTCTTGATTATTCCCAATTTTAATTCGTATAAAATTCCATGTTTTGAATCTTTCTTAATAACATGATGCTTGTGTATATTCATTACCTCGTGTCATTAGTACTTGGATCAAAATCCAAGGAAAAGAGATAGTTTTGTTGGCTTTATAAGTCATATGCATGTGCATTCCCCTTCGATAAAACCCTTGTGAATGTTTACCCTATGTATCTTCATGTACCCTAAACCTTTTTTACTTAAACCGTAAAAAACTCATTTTCAAACTCACACCACTTTCATATAAAAACCTTGACTTTGTGTCATTGCATTTTCAAACTTTCTTTTTTTAATCAAATGCTTAAATATACTTAACTATATCTAAACCCTTTCAAAAGAATAAAAGTGATTCAACCTCACTAAAATCTTTTTTCCACTTTGGCTTTTCAATTTAAAACTTTTTTCTCAAAGAGATTAGATATAAATCCTCTTCATAGTTGAGATATGATTCTCCTATCCCCATAGTAATGATCGAAGAAAATGTGATTCTTTCCACATGAAGATCTTAATGGAAACTTGTTTATCTTTATATACAAGTTAGTATCTCTTTCTTCATGGTGATGCAAGATCCAACTTCTCATACTTGTGGTGGTATTAGTTGAGCTTTCTCCCTAAAAGAAGATGAAATATCTCCTCTCCTAAAATCAACCACAACAAATCTTTTGTTATTTTCACCATGAACTACGAGGTTTTGATCCTTAATCAGTATGTTGGTATAAGACTATGTATTTCCAAACAAAAATTAATAAAATACATTTCTTTTCCCATCTCCACACTCATTTAGCAAATGAACTATTTTAAACCAAAAAAATAGATATTATAAAAGGTTCCTATAGATTATTATAGATACATAGGGTACTAATACCTTCCATTTGTATAACCAACCCCCGTACCTTAGGTCTCTTCAATATTTTCTTTGCTTTTAGTTTATACTTCTTGCATTGCATATTTAAACAATAGGTTTTCGATCTTTTCCCTTTTCCTTGGTAATAATAAAGTTCGGTGGTGACTTCTTAAGTCTTTGTGAGTTAAGTTTCTCAATAGTTTGGTCTCCTTGATTTTTCATCGCGACAATTAAATTTGAATCAGTTGACTCGAAAGGGTCAAGCTTATGTGTGGTTTGTTGCATGTGAAGAAAGTTTTTTAGAAGTAAAGAAGAAGTTGACGACTGCTCCAGTATTTGTTTTGCCTAATCCAAGTGAATCTTTTATGGTGTACTAGGATTCATCGAAGATGGGTCCTTGTGGTGTGTTGGTGCAGTATGGTCAAGTGGTGGCTTATGCTTCTAGACAGTTGAAAGTTCATGAAAATAATTATCCAATGCATGACTTAGAGTTGGAAGTTGTGGTATATGTGTTAAATATTTGGAGACATTATCTGTTTGGCTCCAAATTCGAGGTTTTCAGTTATTACAAGAGTCTGAAGTACTTGTTCGATCAGAAGGAATTAAATATGAGGCAGAGAAGATGGCTTGAGTTGTAGAAGGATTATGGTTTTTAGTTGAGTTACCATCCTGGTAAAGTAAATGTTGTAGCAGATGCTTTGAGCAGGAAGTCCTTGCATATGTTGATGCATATGGTGTGCGAGTTAGAATTGATTGAACAATTCAGAGAAATGAGTATAGTGTGTGAAGAAACTCCTAACAGTGTAAAGTTGGGGATGTTGAAACTAACTAGTGACATTCTTGAAGAGATAAGAGAAAGTCAGAAACATGATCTGAGTTTGGTTGACCGATTATTATTAATTAACCAAGGTAATGGAGGTGAATTTTGAATTAACGAAAATGGTGTGATGAGGTTTGGAAACTGATTTTATGTTCCAGATGTGCTAGAACTTAATAAGATTATTCTTGAGGAGGTCGAAGTGGTCTAAGTATTCATATCGGTGCTACAAAGATGTATCAGGACTTGAAGAAATTGTTTTTGTGGCCTGGTATGAAAAAGGAAATTATTGAATTTGTTTATGCTTGTTTGACTTTCATAATTCGGAGATTGAACATCAAAAGAATATGGGTCTGATGCAACCGTTGAGTATTCCGAAGTGGAAATGGAACAACATTTCCATGGATTTTATGTTAGGGTTGTTGAAGACAGCTAAGGGAAATTATTCGATTTGGATGATAGTGGATAGATTGACTAAATCGGTTCATTTCTTGTCGATGAAGATTAATCATTCCATTCGGAAGTTAAGTTGAGATGTATATCGAAGAGATTGTAAGATTACATGGTATACCTTCGAGAATTGTGTCAGATAGGGATCTGAGGTTTACGTCAAAGTTCTGGGAAGATTTGTAGAAAGCTTTTGGTACTAAATTGAGGTTGGGTTCTGCATATCACTCGCACATGGACGGTCAGACAGAGAGGATTATCCAGTCTTTGAAATATTTATTGAGGGCTTGTGTGTTAGACCAAGGAGGATCTTGGTATAGCTACTTTTCATTTATTTATTATGTAAAGCAACAGTTTCCATGCTAGTATTGGAATGGCATCGTATGAAGTGTTGTATGGTAGGAGGTGTAGGACTCCATTGTTTTGGTATGATTCAAGCGAGAGTGATGTGCTCGGACCAGATATTCTGAGGGAGATAACTGATAAGATCAAGATGATCCAAGAAAGGATAAAGCTTCACAGAGTCATCATAAGAGTTATCATGATAAGTGGAGGAAAGAACTTGAGTTACAGCAGGGAGATCATGTGTTCTTGAGGGTTACTCTGATAATTGGTGTTGGTAGAGATCTAAAATTGTGAAAGCTTACGCAACATTTTGTTGTTCCATATCAGATTTCAGAGAAGATATGTGAGATGGCCTATAAGATTACTTTACCGTTGTCACTTGTGAATCTTCATGACATTTTTCATGTATCTTAGTTGAGGAAATACATTCTGGATCCTTTGCATGTATGTACAAGTGAGAGATAACCTGATAGTTGTAGCATCACCCATGCGGATAAAAGGTCAGGAAGTGAATCCGTTGCAGGATAAAGAAATTTCCTTGGTGAAGGTAATGTGTGGTAGACTAGGTAGTGGAAGTTTGACTTGGGAGCATAAGTATCATATGAGAGAGTCGTACATGACTTTGTTTTCCTCGGGTAATTTTCGAGGACCAAAATTCTTTAAGTGGGGGAGAGTTGTAACACCCTAAAATATTGATTTAATTATTTAATTGATTATTTGTGATTTATCATGAATTCATGTAATGCATGTGTTGTATGTTGTGGGATAGTGGTGGATTAATGTGCTAATTAGAATTATTTAGATTTAAATATATTTAGTTATATTATTTATAATTATTAAAATTGATTAGATAGAATAATTAGTTGTGTAGAGACGTTAATGACATGATGGTAATAGTATAATGATAAGTGAGAGCGTAAGGGGAATAACATATAAAGGCTAATGGTTAAACAAGTAAAATAAGAGAGATAGTATTCATTATGTACGATTGTGGAAATTGAGAGAACGTGAAAGAAGAGGCTAGGGCTTAGAGGAGAATTATGTAGAACGCGGAGGAAGGGATCAATTGCTAGGAATTCGAGATAAGGGTGTAATCCTGATTCATTATCATTGATAGACGGTTAAGGTAGATGTAGGTTGTTTTGTTTGTATGATGATTTGGGAAAAATATGATGAATTGCATGATGAAATTGGTATTGATAATGATATTAATATGTCATGATTTAGTGTCTATGACGTATATAATAATGTGTTATTGCTGAATTGTGATATATGATGATTAAAATGTGTTTTTGGATGAATTGGTACCCAAAATCGAACACGATATGGAGTTGAGACAACAGTGAAATGAAATTGAGAAGTCGCAGAATTATGCATCTTTTTGGGCAATTCAGAGGCGAGCCAGTCACCCAAGCATCATCGAGCGAGCCAAGCGAAGATAAACATGGTGAAAAAGAGGGCTCTTGGAAATTGTATGGGAAGGGGTCATCGGTCAAGCATCTCCAGGGGAGCGAAGCAGCGATGGACCCAATTATCGGGTGAGCAGAGTGCCTCAAGGTCGCCGAGAAAGTCTTAGGCGAGAAGATATGGCATTAAAACTTCAAAACATCGTAACTTGAGTTTCAGGAATCCGTTTGGTGCGTTGTTTGGAACATTTAGAAGCTCGTGCGTAGAGCTATATTATAATAGGATAACATGAGTTATTCGATGCATTATTCCAGTGCCTATGTATTCATGAGATTGAATTATTATATGTTTGATATTTTAATATGTTCTATTTTAATGATGAGATTGATTGATGTTGTAAAGTTGCTATGAGGTGGTTATTGTGATGTAATTGATGTTATATGTGATGATGTTATTGATCTGCAGGTTTATTGTGTATACATGCTATGTGAAGATGATAATGTGAATGATGATGCAATTGACTAGCCGTGGTCGAATTTATATGTAAAGTTGTTGTGCATCATACATTCATAGAATTTTTGGACGATGGTCCTATTAGGACGAGCCTCAATCCTATTGTGCAGATTGTGTGCGTTTTGTGATGTTTTCTGATTCCAAGAGGGAATCGATCATATGGTGGTGATCTTTGGAGGGTGATGAATGATGTGTTCATAAATTTTGATACCACATGTATTGAGTCAGTGTTGTTGCATTAACATCCTGTGTGACATTGTATGAATTTTATTGATGGGTTCTGATGTGATGATAATTGTGAACTATGTGACTATATGGTGTTTTGATGATAAAAGTTGTTTATGTGCTATTACGATGTATTGGTGAGTATGAATTGTCGATGAATGATATATGTTGATTATATGATGATGTTGTATATAACTATTAATCTTTTCCTTATGTATTTTACAATGAGTCATGATTACTCACCCTTTTTGTTTGAATGTTGCCTCCACGTGGATAATGCGCAAGTGAACAGGAGTAATTTGTAGAAGCATTGAAGATAGCTATGAATTTTTTCTATTAGTTATTGTTTATTAGAGGTGTCTTGCTGTGATATGTAACATCGGGTTGGGAATGTTGTGTTTTGCGAATGACGTTACTTTTGTTAACATGTTTTTATGAGATTCTTAGATATTAGAGTGGTTTTAATTATACCTTTTGATGAGATTATAATATTTGAATTTTGAAAGATGAATGAAGTTTACTTTATGACTATGATATCCGCTGAAAAGTTTCCATTGATGTGTTAATGTTATAAAAACAGAATGGTGTTATAAAATGTTGTAACCCGTGTTACAGAATATGATTGTTATTACGATGTTTTCTATGAAGTGTGACACCCTTGAGTGGTGATGTTAGTAGAATTATTCTTAATTTATTCGTGATTTAATTATGGGGTTTAGAAGGGTGTTATAGCTGTAATATCAATTTTTTTAAGTGCATGAAGATTAACTTAGAGAAATTTGATGGAAGAATCAATTTTGGCTTGTGGAAAATTCAAGTCAAAGATGTTTTGATACAATTAGGATTACACAAGGTGTTGAAAGGAAACATTTCCAACACGGACAACGAGAAGTGGAAGGAATTAAATTTGAGAGCTTCGAGTATAATCTGCATGTATTTGGCTAAAATAGCTTTGGGAGAAACTTGAAGGGTTATATCAAGGAAATGGTATATCAAATCAATTGTTGTTAAAAGAGCAGTTTCATAGATTGCGTATGGATGAACATACAAAAGTACTTGATCAAATATTGTAGTTAAGATTAGAGATAAAGATATTGAAAGGGTATTGTTTCTGAATTAGAAACTATTAGAGTTAAGATTGAAGTTAAAGATAAAGCCTTGAGACTCATATGGTCTCTTCCATATTCCTATGAGCATATTAAACCTGATATATGGGAAGGAAACTTTGAGTTTTGAAGAAGTTGCTAGTAAAATTATTTTGAAGAAAAAAGATTGAAGGTGAGGATAATAATTCATCAAACTCAGTGTCGATTGCTAGAGGAAGGCATTATATGAAGAAAAACAATGAAACGAGTGTGAGATGTTGGAAATGTGGATCCAACATCAGTCAATCACTGACACTGACACAATCAATCACATCAAGAACACTAATAAGAATGATAATCACAAAAAATAACAATTACCCACCCATATACATATCATACAATCCCTATGAAATCAAAATCCCACCCTTACCTTAGAGTTTTCTTGATATTCTTCTACTTCAACAATGGTGATGGTCCCTTCCCTTGAGCCCTAGCCTCTTCTTTCTCTTCTCTTGTTTCTACCATTTCTCTTTTCCAAATAATTATTTTTCCCTTGTTTAAACTAATCTAACCATTGGACCCTTAATCTCATATCTCCATTATGCCCTTTCTCATATTATTAATAGTTAAAATAATTATTTGATTATTAGTGTTACTATAATTATTATTCTATTATAATAATAATAAAATAATTTCAATATTAATCTCCCTTCACCCCTATTCCTCTACACTTTTGGTCATATACCCCAAATACCTCATTTTCTATATCTTCTAAGGCAACTATCCATCAATAAAGGCATTATAACATATAAAAAGACTCACCAATGCATATAGATACACCACATCACATGATTAACTTATAAAAATTAATTTAATAAAAATCGGGGTGTTACACTTGAGACTCATATGGTCTCCTCCATCTTCCTATGAGCATATTAAATCTGATATATGGGAAGAAAACTTTGAGTTTTGAAGAAGTTGCTAGTAAAATTATTTTGAAGAAAAAAGATTGAAGGGTGAGGATAATAATTCATCAAACTCGGTGTTGGTTGCTAGAGAAAGGCATTATATGAAGAAAAACAATGAAACGAGTGTGAGATGTTGGAAATATGGGAAGATTGGATATATAAAGTATAAATTTATGTCCTGATGGGACAGCGTCAGAGAAGGACTCTGAGTCAAATGCTAGCAATGTCTCTCTTGCTGTGAGAAAGGATGATTGTAAGGGTGTCACACATAATTCAAACATCACACATACACCAGTCATGCTCAACAACACTTAATTAAACTTCATGTTTTCCATACACTTTCACTTAAGCATGTAGTAGTGGAATCATTTCATTCAAACAAACATAATGTTTGAGTCTCATAATAACATCATCCATTAAAATAACTTAGGCATTAAAAGCCACTTCATCAAATAATTCAAATAATAATAACCAAATAAATAGAGTATACAAATGTACCTCTCAAAATATGAATTAAATGTTTCCCCGTGTTACATAACAAGAGCATGATTAAAACAAAATACAGAAAATAAAATAAAGATTGCTTCTTCAGCTTCACTCTTGCAAAAACAACTCTAATATCCAGTAATTGAGCGATGTCGTATAAAACATCATTCCAACATAAGGGTGGGAATTCACATAATTATCGAAATTGAGTAATAATTACATAATGCATAACATACATGTATAAAGACGACTATTCTCACACTTCAAATACTTTATAACATAGCATCACCCTATAAGATCATGTTATTCATGAGTACACAATCATAATCCACAATTTCTCAACTTCGCCAATATGGTAATTCCATATAATTCACACAATTTCATATCGCAAACATAAACACAATATGACTGAATGCAACTCAAATGCAATACTCATGCATGTGGTATTAATCACTGTTATTTTCATTCGATTTTTACTTTAAATAGAGTTTGTCCTCTAGACCAATAACACACAAAAGTCCATCCTCTAAGCTTTCAAACCTCTTTCTATGTTTGGAACAAGTCACTAGCTTCTACATAACTAATAAGCATGTCTCTTGACAACAAATGATGCATGTGCAATTACAACAACCATATGCAATTAACACAACTCTCTAATCTTAACATCCATACATATCTTCAATAATTCATCACACTTGAATTACCACATATTTGCACATACATGCATATCTTCATGAATTATCCACATACAATTCATATTCATAAAACCATTCTAAACCATCATAATAACACATAGTTAATGAAGTACAAAGTATCATTACATTCCAACATCAACCACAATCACACAACATAAAAACACAGGTCATTTACATAATCACATAATAATTAAATCATCCACTGTTAACAAGACCATTTTTATTGAAAAGAATATTGTTCTAGCTTTCTAACGCTTCGAACAATGATCCAAACAGAGCTACAATATGAAAGATATGGATTTTCGAAATTTTTACAAAGTTGTTGTCCAGGTGACTTTCGCTAAGCCAACTTATTTAGCTAAGCGAACTCCGACTCCCAGGTGACTTTCGCTAAGCTAACTCTGCGATTTGCAGAAAAACATTTTAGGATGACAACATTGTTCCATGTGCGATTTTAACCCCCAAAACACATTTTTACATCCAAGTTACTGCAATTTAAGATATTATAACCTATATCTAACATGTATTTTCAAATAGAAACATCACAACGCCATTACTCATCATATTCAAGGATTTTTCATCAAAATCTAACAATTTTAAAACATAGAAAAACTAGAGAAATTGATCCTAATACATGTTATTACCTATCATACATCATTATACAATCTCAATAACCAAGTAAAAACCTATCCTTACCTTGATTCCGATGAACTCTTGAGTTTCTCCTAGGGTTCTCTTCTCTTCTTTCTCTTTTTCTCTTTTCCTCTTTTCTCTTTACTAACCTTATGTTCTCTTTTTATTAAACACTTACCAAATAATACTAAATCTAGTAATCACTTGTGGGCATACTCATCACACTCCCCCCACTATTCTTCATATTCTCAGATATTAAACTCAATTACCATTATTCCACTATTCATATATATTTTTCACTAATAAAATAATCCTTCACTAACCGACATTATTTCCTAACAATAACTCAACAGTTTGATAATTTCATCCCGACTAACATGTCAAATATAACATACATCAATTAATTTAAATAAAATGATATACTCACAAAATCGGATAAATAATTAATTAATTAAATATATAACTAATTAGTAAAAATTGGGGTGTTATAATGATCTTCTCTGAAAATTGAGAAGTGTGTCCTCATGAAATTTCCGCTGTAATAGAAAAAGGTGTGTTATTGCTAGCGGATTAACACATGGGCATTGATGCAAAGTGTGTTGTAAGATTATGTCGATGATTGAAGAACTTCCTACCAACATGAAAGTTGCACCATAAAGTTTCAACCTGAATTTAAACATCTGAAATTTTTTGAAGTCGTTTAACTTCAAGTGAAGTATACTATTCTTTAGGTGAAGTATGATAGTTTTTAAAACTATGATTGTCGGTGTAAACAATGTGAAAATTATTAGAGTGGGTATGTAGCTTCAAGTGACTATTTTTTATGTGAAGTATGATAGTTTTTAAAACTATGATTGTCGATGTAAACAATGTGAACATTCTTGAAATGGTATAACTTCAAGTGACTATACTTTTTATGGTGGAGTATGATTGTCGGTGAAAACAATGAAAGTTAATGTATTATTTTTAATTAAGGTGGAGATAGTTGGGATTGGTTGAAAATATATATGTTGAAGAAGTCTCACATCGGTTAGTTCTGTGAAGGAAGAAAGAGTTCAAGGGTATATATAGGATTTAAGTTTTTCTTTACAAATGTACTAGTCAAAAACACTTTAAATTTGTATTTGACTTTTTATATTTTCTCTTATATTCTTGTTTTAGAGTGTTGTAAGTGGTAGTTAAATATTTGCTTTGAAGAATGCGGTGGTTAAGGATAGTCTATATGTTGTAATAATTTTCATATAGTGTTATTTTCTAGTTGTCATTTAACAACGGTTATAATTTTTTCATCAGTTTTAGAATTTCCACGTTAATCTGTTATTTTATTACTCTTTTTTCTCAACAATGTTGTGAAGCCGAAGACAAGCCATAACCCAACTCTTCTAGCCCATAATTGAAGAGATAATACTCCAGTCTGGATCAAAGTTCAATCCACCAAAAATTGGGTCACTGTACTAGGAAGTTGAAAGGACTAATGAATGGACATTCTCTAAAGGCCGTTTAGGTCAAGACTGGTAAGTCCATCAAGATTGTTTATAGAGCTTAAATCCCTTTGAAACATGTCACTCGAGGAAGTTGTCTCAAAGAAGATTCTAGGACCTCTAAGCCATAAGTGTAACCAACAATTCCGACTCAAGGATTCATTATTCAACACCCTAAGCTTTGCAATCACGACATTTGCTTAAGTGACTTGATCGACAAAGTAGTTACAGATACACCCACCTCCGGAAGCAGTAGGCCAACAACCTCGTTTATTATTCACCATTATTTAGATCCTCTAGATCCAACCTGATCACCATATTCCACCATTATCTGTAGTTTCACTTCTGCATCTAAAGATTACAAGGTGGGTGTGTTAAGGAGCCATAATTTTTAAGAGATTTAGAATTGTTGAAATATATAACCATAAATTTGAATTGTGTTAACCATGTTAATCAGGAAATAATCAAACACATTTATTGTGAATAATTTACATTCATAAAATAGGAAATTGCCATTATAAGTTGTAATTAGTTATTATGAGTTGTAATTAGTCATTATGAGTTGTAATTACCGACACTATTATATATAGTATCAAATGCAATGAGAAAGGAATCAAGCTAGAATTCATGACATGGTATCAGAAGGGTTCTATCTAACCTGTGAATCCTTGTTCTCTTGGCTGAATAGCGACACCCCACTGGGTCGCTCTTGAAATCGTGTTTCTTGTTTGTATTTCTCTAAATCTGAAATATTTCAATTGTCATTTCGTGATTTCTTCATTGTTGTTGCTTCGTGATCTTGATTCCGTGTTTATCGCACGTTGTTTCGGTGATCGTTAATCATTTGGTGCTGCTAACATATTGTGCTTTGCGATTTCGTTTCATATTCTCAGAGATTCCGCTTGGTGATCGTTGTTCTTGGTGATTCTGTTCGGTGATCGTGGTTTCATTGTTGAATTGTTGGCGATTTCTAGATCGTGGGTGTTTCTTCATCGTTCGTTAGCTACTGCATGGTTTCCTGGTTTAGCTACCGCGTGGTTTCCTGGTTTGCTTCCCATTGTTTTACTATTTATTTAATTGGTATTATTAAATAAATTGGTTGCACGTGCACACTGGGTTTGGATTTATCCTATTTATTTAACAATACAAAGGGGTTATATCTAACGGCAATGGAAAATGAAAAGAATTTTTGTGTCCGTTTTACCGGCAAGAATTATTCTGCATGGAAATTTCAGGTCAAGATGTATGTTAAAGGAAAGGGATTATGGAGTCATTTAGATGGTGTTTCTAAGGCACCAACGGAGAAAACTGGTTTAGATGCGTGGGAAACTAAAGATGCTCAAATCATCACTTGGATTCTCAACAGTATTGATCCTCACATGATCAATAACTTACGCTCTTTTTCAACTACTCAAGAAATGTGGAATTATCTAAAGCGCATTTACAACTAGGGCAATTCGACAAAACGTTTTCAGTTGGAGTTAGAAATAGCCAACTACAAACAAGGTGATTTGTCTATTCAAGAATACTATTCTGGTTTTTTAAATCTCTGGGCAGAACACTCTGCTATTATACATGCTAATGTTCCCAAGACCTCTCTCGCGGCTGTTCAAGAGGTTTACAACACAAGTGGTCGAGATCAATTTCTCATGAAATTACGCCCAGAATTTGAGGTTGTCAGAGGTGCCTTGCTGAATAGGAATCATGTTCCTTCTTTAGATACATGTGTTGGAGAACTCCTAAGGGAGGAACAATGTCTTATTACTCAAGGAGCCATGTCTCATGATGCTACCATTTCCGAGCCTGTGATGGTTGCATATGTTGCTCAAAGTAAAGGTAAAAATCGTGATATGAAACAGGTTCAGTGCTTCTCTTGCAAACAATTTGGTCATATTGCTCGTAGCTGCAATAAGAAGTTTTGTAGTTACTGTAAGCAACAGGGTCATATTATCTCTGAGTGTCCCACACGTCCTCCACAACCAACACAACATTCAGTACAGGCATTCCATGCAAATCATGCGGTTAGCCCTTCCACTAATGGGGCATCAAACGATAGTGCTATACAACCTGAATTGATTCAACAAATGGTACTTTCCGCTCTCTCGGCCTTGGGAATTCAGGGTAAGTCTTCTAATGTTTCTCGCCCATGGTTTATTGATTCGGGTGCATCCAATCATATGACAGGTTCTTCAGAGTATTTGAACAATTTACACTCTTATCATGGTAATCAGAAAATTCAAATAGCTGATGGTAATACTTTATCTATTACGAATATTGGCGACATCAACTCTGATTTTCGGGACGTGCTTATATCACCTGGACTTGCGTCTAATTTATTATCTGTTGGTCAATTGGTAGATAAAAATTATGATGTTAACTTTTCTCATGATGGTTGTCTTGTGCAGGAACAGGTGTCGGGGAGAGTGATCGCGAAGGGGCCTAAAGTGGGAAGACTGTTTCCACTCCAGTTTATTTCTAATCATATATCTCTTGCTTGTAATAATGTTTTGAACTCTTATGAGGATTGGCATAGAAAATTAGGTCATCCAAACTCTGTTGTTTTGTCCCATTTATTTAAAAATGGTTTGTTGGGAAATAAAAATGTTTCTAATGCCTCTATTTCATGTTCTGTTTGCAAATTAGCTAAGAGTAAAACACTTCCTTTTCCATCTGGTGCTTATCGTGCTTCCACTTGTTTTGAAATGATTCATAGTGATGTATGGGGTATATCTTCTGTAGTTTCTCATTCTCACTATAAATATTTTGTCACATTTATTGATGATTATAGTCGTTTTGTTTGGATATATTTCCTTCGGTCTAAATCTGAAGTGTTTTCTGTGTTTAAGAAATTTTTAACATATGTTGAAACTCAATTTCAAGCAAGTGTTAAAAAATTTCGCTCTGACTCTGGTGGTGAGTACATGTCTCATAAGTTTCAGGAATACCTTCAACAAAAAGGCATCTTGTCGCAACGATCTTATCCCAATACCCCTCAACAAAATGGTATTGCAGAACGGAAGAATCGTCATTTTCTTGATGTAACACGCACATTGCTTCTCCAAGCTTCAGTACCATCCTGATTTTGGGTAGAAGCTCTTTCCACAGCTGTCTTCTTGATCAATCGTTTTCCTTCTACGGTTATTGAACTTGATTCTCCTTTCTTTCGTCTTTTTAAAATTCATCCTGATTATAGTGCTTTACATACTTTTGGGTGTGTGTGTTTTGTTCACTTACCTCTTTTTGAAAGGCATAAGCTTGGAGCACAATCAGTTCAATGTGCATTTATGGGATATAGTCACTCTCATAAGGGATTTGTGTGTTATGATGTCACTAACCATCGTTTTTGCATTTCTAGAAATGTGACATTTTTTGATAATCAGTTTATGTTTCCCTGTGTTTCTCCTGCCATTAATGATATTGTTACTCTTCCTAAGTTTTCTATTATGCCTCAATCTATAGAACATTATAAACCAGGTCATGTATATGTCAGAAAACAGACAGCGGGTTCCCACACCCCTTCCCGACATTGAACCGCCACCTGATCCTGTACCGGTTGAACCACGGCATTCTGGTCAAATATCTCGTGCACCAGATAGATATTCACCAGACAGGTATGATTCCTCACATACTTCTCTGACTTCCACACTCTCTAGCATATCTATTCATACTTGTTACTCACAGGCTGTTAAGGATGTGCGATGGATAAAAGCAATGAATGAAGAGTTTCAAGCTCTTCAAGAGAATTTCACATGGGATATTGTCTCTTGCCCTCCCGATGTAAAACCTATAGGTTGCAAATGGGTGTATTCTGTGAAATTAAATTCTGATGGGTCCCTCAACCGTTACAAGGCTCGTTTGGTTGTGTTAGGAAACAAGCAGGAATATGGAATTGATTATGATGAGACATTTGCACCGGTTGCCAAAATGACAACTGTCCGCACGATCATCTCTATAGCTGCTTCTAGTGGTTGGACTCTTCATCAAATGGATGTGAAGAATGCTTTTCTTCATGGTGACCTGAGAGAAGATATTTATATGACTCCACCTCAAGGCTTATTCTCGTCATCTAAAGGCGTGTGTAAGCTCAAACGCTCCTTATATGGTTTGAAACAGGCACCTAGAGCATGGTACGAGAAATTCCGCTCCACTCTACTTGGATTCTCCTTTATTCAGAGTCAGTATGATTCATCTTTATTTATTCATAGCACATCTATGGGTATTGTTCTGCTTCTTTTGTATGTTGATGATATGGTTATTACTGGTTCGAATCATGCTTCCATTCAGCGACTTAAGCAACAGTTACAAGCCTCATTTCACATGAAAGATCTGGGTAATCTACATTATTTTCTTGGTCTTGAGGTTCATTCTACATCCAAGGGCATCTTTCTCCATCAACACAAGTATGCTACAGATTTGATTTCTATGGCCGGTCTAGAATCGGCTAACCCGGTAGATACTCCTCTTGAGGTTAATGTTAAATATCATCGTGATGATGGTGATCTTTTGCCTGATCCCTTATTGTATCGACAACTTGTGGGCAGCCTCAACTACTTGACTATTACTCGCCCTGACATATCTTTTGTTGTTCAACAAGTAAGTTAATTCATGCATTCTCCTTGTCATCTTCACTTGGTTGCGGTTCGTCATATAATTCGCTACTTAAAGGGAACCTCTCACCGCGGATTATTCTTTTCCGTTGGAATTTCTCTTCAGTTGAGTGCTTATAGTGATGCTGATTGGGCAGGGTGTCCTGATACTCATCGATTTGTTACTGGTTGGTGCATGTTTCTTGGTTCTTCATTGATCTCTTGGAAAAGTAAGAAGCAAGCAAGAGTTTCTAAATCTTCTACTGAATCAGAGTATCGTGCCATGTCTGCTGCTTGTTCAGAAATACTTTGGCTTCGTGGTCTTTTGGCTGAACTTGGATTTCCCCAAACAGAGTCAACTTCACTTTATGCTGACAATACAAGTGCCATTCAAATTGTTGCAAATCCTGTTTTTCATGAGCGCACCAAACATATCGAAGTTGATTGTCATTCAATACGTGACGCCTACAATAATCGAATAATATCACTTCCTCACATCAGTACTCAGTTGCAGGTTGCAGATATTCTTACCAAGGCAGTTCCACGCCCACGACATCAGTTTCTTGTTAGCAAATTGATGCTCCTTGACCAGCCGCATCAATTTGAGGGGGGATGTTAATCAGGAAATAATCAAACACATTTATTGTGAATAATTTACATTCATAGAATAGGAAATTGCCATTATAAATTGTAATTAGTTATTATGAGTTGTAATTAGTCATTATGAGTTGTAATTACCGACACTATTATATATAGTATCAAATGCAATGAGAAAGACATGAATTCATGACAAACCACACTAAAAAAATCTAAATTTGTCTCTACATAACTCTTTTATATAGGGGTTGATCTCGACAAAATTTAATGGACACAATTAAAGTTAAAATATTATTTGTTTAGCAAATTCCAAAATATTAGTAATGTTAATTGCATAATATTGCAACATGATTTATCACATTAAGATCCGAGAATGAAGGCATTAGCAACTTATCCACTACCTCAATGTTATTCTTCTTGTTTCAACATTAAGACATGATATGTTTTTGTCCATACAATATTTTTCAACTCCGTATACACTGGAGATCAATTCCTAGGCAATACATACTACGTGGACACCTAAAAATATCGTACTCTTCCGTTTTTGCATGCAGTCATTCTCTTCTTCAATTGCATTTCCAAAGAAAGCATACACATATTATAATAAACACAGAAGAAGATTAACTAGCTAGCTAGGGAATTCACCATGAGTTGGTCTTCCTTTTATCACACAGCCTCCAGGGTTTTTCATGAGCATCCCTCCTGGTCTAAGTCTCTTGTTGTATGCACTATCATCAGGTTATAATATATTGATGTTGTTATTATCGTTTCTCAAACTTGTTGCCCCTTTATCTGCGTACAATCTTGATTATATATATAATTTTTTGGGCTGCAGCGGTGGAGGTCTAGCGGCATATGGTGATACCATATCAGCATATAGCGATTCTGGTGATCAATTCCCAAAAAAGAAGGTGGTGGTTCTTGGAACTGGTTGGGCTGGAACCAGTTTTGTGAAAAGCATGAAAAACTCCTCCTATGATATTCATGTTGTTTCACCACGTAACTATTTTGCATTCACTCCTTTGTTACCAAGTGTCACTTGTGGCACGGTCGAGGCACGAAGCATTGTTGAACCTATTCGAAATATCAGCAGAAAGGTATATCAAAGCCACTTTATTTATGCAGAGACGCATATTCGAACCTGTAATTCCTCTCTGTGTCTAGAACAAATAAAAAAACTTAAGCACTTTGGATATTTTGCATGCCCTCCAATAGATAGTGATAAATTATGCATAATATTTTTAACTTTAGTTAATATAGTTTACAAGAGGATGATTCGCTTCACGCCCTGGTACAGAGTGGTTTAGATGTTCAATTCAGTGAAGCTGAATGCTATAAGATTGATCCAAAGAACAATAAAGTTTACTGCAGAGCTACTCATGACAAAAAGTTTGGTGGAACAGAAGAATTTTCCCTTGATTATGATTACTTAGTAATTGCTATGGGAGCTCGTTCGAATACCTTTAATACACCTGGTGTTGAGGAACATGCCTACTTCTTGAAGGTAATTAAATTTTATGATGCATATACATGCAATTGTAATTGTGATGTCGTTGTCGAGACCTTACAACTGTTATATAGTGGCCGCAATTTGCAGTTGCAGATTGGAATTTAGACTATGGTTATAATATGCTGAAATTACTTGTGAATTAGGAAGTGGAAGATGCTAAAAGAATCCGTCACAAAGTGATTAACCTTTTTGAAAGAGCGAGTCTTCCTTCTGTACCGGTGGAAGAGAAGAAAAAGCTTCTCAGTTTTGTAATCGTTGGTGGTGGTCCAACTGGTGTAGAGTTTGCAGCAGAGCTACATGATTTTGTGCATGAAGATTTGTCCAAGTTATATCCTTCTCTTAAAGACCATGTCAAGATTACTCTCCTTGAGGCTGGTGATCATATCTTAAACATGTAATGTATATTTTTACCTATATTTCTATACTTAGGCAAATTGTTCTAAATTGCAATTGCGTTACGCTGGTGATCATTTATTGATTCGTTACAGGTTTGACAAGAGAATAACCGAATTTGCTGAAGGAAAGTTCAAAAGAGATGGAATTGATGTGAAATTAGGATCTATGGTTGTGAAAGTTGGTGAAAAAGAAATCTCATCGAAAGAAAGAGGAAGTGGTGAAGTTGTTACTTTACCTCATGGGATGGTAGTTTGGTCTACTGGTATTGGTGCTCGTCCTGAAGTAGTTGATTTTATGAAGCAACTTGGCCAGGTTCGTTTACGCGCGAATTTGTATTCAAAAATTAGTCTCAAAGTATTTCAAATTTCGCTTGCTTTTAATAGTTTGTATGACAGATTAACAGGCGCGCATTGGTGACTGATGAATGGCTTAGGGTGGAAGGGTGTGACAACGTCTATGCTCTAGGTGATTGTGCCACTATTAATCAACGTAAAGTTATGGTACGCGCAATGTATATATTCATTGAACAAACTTTTAAGAAAAAAGACCTTACAATGCTCTTTTGGTTTTTCATAACATGTTAGTATACTGATTTTACCAGGAAGATATAGCTGTGATATTTAGCAAAGCGGACGAGGACAATTCCGGAATGTTAGATCTTAAAGAATTTCAAAATGTTGTTGGAGATATTGTTGAGAGATATCCACAGGTGGACATTTATTTAAAAAGTCAAATGAAAGACATGGCTTCTTTACTAAGTAAATCGCAGGAAAGCCCTACTACAATTGTGGACATTGAATACTTTAAACAAGCTCTTTCCAAAGTTGATTCTCAAATGAAAAATCTTCCCGCAACCGCTCAGGTAGGTTCATATGTTTTCGATATATACTAGAAGAGATGATTGAATTGTTTTGTATTGATTCAATGATAAGATGTGCATAACAATGAATACTTATACATTTTATATAGTTTTCAAGATCAATTAACAAATCTTAACTAACTTGTAACAAATAATTCTAGGTAGCTGCTCAACAAGGAGCCTATCTTGCAGACTGTTTCAATCGCATGGAATTGTGCGAGAGATATCCAGAAGGCCCTCTAAGGTTTAGAGGAACCGGACGTCATCGTTTTCATGCTTTCAGGTACAAGCATTTTGGACAATTTGCTCCTCTTGGAGGAGAACAAACTGCAGCTCAGCTTCCAGGAGATTGGGTTTCAATTGGTCATAGCAGTCAGTGGTTGTGGTATTCAGTATATGCAAGGTATAGTTAGAAACTTAATGAATGAATGCTGGAAATTGTATATACGCTTTGGTTTCATCCTCTAATGATTCTTTAAAATATGCAGCAAACTAGTCAGCTGGAGAACAAGAGCTTTGGTGATATCTGATTGGGGAAGACGATTCATATTTGGCAGAGACTCAAGTCAAATCTGAGATCTAGTTCAAAGCTTGAACTACATTTAATACCATACTTTATATATTTTTTGTTGACACTGCAATGCATCATACTGATAATTAACTTTGATCCATGTTTTTATTTTGTACTTTTGATAGTGACTAAAAAATTTCATTGAAAATTGTGATTTTCCTAACTTAGCATGGGGTATGCATCATCAATTTTGAAAGAAGAATGAATGTTAGAGTCTCAATGAATGATGAAAAAGGTTTTATATATGATTCAATAGGAAGGGGAAAAAAAACACTTCAAAAAGTTAATAAATTTTGCATTTCTTAAGTATGGAAACAATGTTTTAAAACCTTTTGTAAAAGTTAATTCTAAAACTCATTATTAATTACTAATCAAGAACAATCGTAAAGAATTGAAGGAGTCGGAAGTTCTAGGGAATAGTCGCTAATCTTAGAATAAAAACATAAAATTATAAGTGTAAAATCTGTCAGATAAGCTCTGGAATCTATCGGATAGAAAAGAAAAACTTTAGATTTTATTATAATGAAAGATAATTTTTATTGTTACGCAAAAGATCATTAAATAAAAAAAAACAAAGAAATCTTAATGAGTTTTTAATCTAAAACAAAATCAAATATTTTAATATAAAACAAAATTAAATCTTTTAATCTAAAACGAAATCAAATCTTTTAATCTTAAGCCCAATCAAATATTTCAATATAAAATGGAATCAAATCCAAAATAGAATAAAATCATAAATAGAACAAAATAGTAAGTTGCTGGTTTCGGACCTGAAACGAACTTAAATGGCTTAATAACTAAAGGTCTTTGCTAAGGAGGGTGTTAAACTCCAGAGTCAATTTCCTTTCCGAAAAGGTATAATATGAGTCATTCTGACATAGGACCTGAGACTTGCGCAAATCCTGTCAAACCGTTGTGACACGTCGCTTATCCTTCGATACGCGCACGTGTAATCAGCCCTCTTACATCAGTCTCCTTCATTTCTAAAGAACTCGACCTCGAGTTCTCTTCTTGATAAAAAGCTTCATCTAGTTGCAGCTTGTTGTAAGTACCAACTAGAAACCTCTATTAATGCTTAAATGTCATCACATCTTCTCCCACATCGAAAACTTTAACTTTCATGCATTTATTTCACACAGGAGGAAAATCATTTGGTAGCTCATTTGTGGTTAACTCCTTAAAATCTTTTAGGACCCCTAGCTCTTCTTATAGAATTTTTATTTTCTCATTTACATCACTCATCACCCCTTTAGTCAGTACTAAACATAAAAATTTAGTTTCTTTAATGGTCTCATCAAGCTCCTTTTCACTTTGTTTAATCACAAAAAAACTAGACTTCTTTCCTCCTGGATTCTTATCAAAGAGAAAAACAGGAGTCATTGCTAATTTATGTGTGCCCCATGTAAGCATCATCATATTATCCCGTACTCGATAAGTGATATCATTATCATACTACCAAGGTCTACTAAATAAAATATGACAAACATCCGTATCAAGATTTTCATCTTGTACATCATTGATTTGCAAACGTTCCAGCTTTTTATCCATGTCATGATTTCCATATTTTCTTACAGACATATTAGAAGCTAGTAGCTTTGAATTTTCACTTAAAAGACATTGCTCCTCAGATTTCAAAACAACTACAATTGTAAAAGGATTTTCACTCACTTTAATACAAGAATCAAATTGAGTTTAAATATCATTATTGTTGAGTTAAATTTTTCAATTGATTGTGAGACTCTCATTCCATAAACGCTCTTGTGCATCTTCTTCATATATATCAAATTCTTCATCACAACAATTTACTTTAGTATTCTCTGTTGCCCCAAATAGAGAAGAAAACTTTCAATTTTATTATAATAAAAGATAATCCTTATGATCACGCCAAAGATCTTTAAATAAAGAAAACAGAGAAACCCCAATAAGTTTGTAATCTAAAATGGAATCAAATATTTTAATCTAAAACAAAATCAAATCTTTTAATCTAAAATGAAATGAAATCCTAAATAGAACAAAATAGTAAATTGCTGATTATGGGCCTGAAACGAACTTAAATGGCTTAAAAATCCATAGATCATTGCAAATTTGGTAGTTAAACACCTGAATGGATTCCCTTTCCGAAAAGGTATAATATGAGTCATTCTAACATCGGCCGCGAAACTTGCGTAAATCCTATCAAACTGTTCTGACATGCAATTTCTTCTTCGATACGCACAACCATCCATACTACATCAAGAATCAAACAACAATATTTAATCATTTAATTAAAAATGGCATTAGTTAGAGTGTTGATTTTTCTTTATAAAATCAATACAAATTAAAATTTTACAAGACATTGTTAAATTATAACAAACACTTTACAAGCGAAAATTCAGCTACTAAATAATAAAACACTTGGTGAACATAAAAAATAAATTTTTTACTCAATATGTATTTTATGATTTTAACACTAAGATCAAAACTTTTTGAAAAAAAAATCTATGTTATAGAAAAACATGTCAGAAATCCACAAAAATCTATGGAGAATTTCTATCAATCTTGATGAACAAAATTGTTATTACTAAACAATAATGAAGAAAAGAAAATAAGATTAAAGAAGAAAATAAATTAGGGTTTCTACAGTGTTACTCTATCCCCACAAACTGTGGAAAATCTTTATTCACTTGCAACTGTAAATTATGTGAATACTCAATGAATTACAAAAATAGGGGTTACTCCCTCTATTTATAGTTTTAGGTTAACTTTCTCCCTAATCCAAATCCCAAAACATAAAAGTCTGAAATACCTTTTTTTAGATCTAAGTCGAACTACTATGTGAAGCAAACTGCTTCGACACTTCGATAGCTAACACAACTCGACTACAACTTCGACACACATGGCTTAACTTCACACAGATTGTATTTAGCAACATGCTGCTTTCGACATAAGGAATTACAACTCAACACATCACCTAATTCATTGTGTCTAAGACATATAAATTTATCATAAATATTAGTCTTCTGAGCACTTCGACCTACACACAATTTCTCATGATGTATGTGTAGCGGTAGAAATATTGAGACTAAGCCATTGGATTGACTTAACTCGCACAAATCAAATAAAAATTGCCACTTTGCTTTATTGTTTCCAAAGGAAATTGGAAAAGAGCGAATAAACCCAAAAAAAAGAGAATCTAGGTACGGGGGTTGGTTATGCAAAGGAAAGGTATTAGTACCCTAAACATCCACGGTACTCCGCAGGAACCTCTTTGAAAATCTGCGTATTTTGGCTATAAAAGATGTATACAAAATAAGATGGTGGAGATGAGAAGAGAAGTATTTTTTATAATTTTGGCACCCGCCGCAGTTGTGAATCTTTAGTACCGACGTACCACCTTTCATGCAATAGAGGATCAGGGTACTCGTAGTTCACCTAAAAAATTTTAAACCACATGTGTGTTGGTTAATTTTAAGAGAAGGGACATCATCGTCATATCCGATGAGAAAACATACTTACTACTCACAAATATGAGAAATGAGAATTTGCATCATCTCAAAGTGGAGGATATAACTTGGAATTATTGTACACATACATGTCATTGTATACACATACATGTCATTGCATAAACAGGTTTCATAGCAGGTTTCTCATCTTCTTCAATGTTTATTTCAGGCGTTAAGAAATGGCTCTCGAACAAACTGTGAAAGACTTACAGACTCAGAAAGCACAATTCCAACAAATGATCATGGCTCTAGCCAAAGGGCAGGAGGAACTGAAGGCCCTGATTGTTAAAGACAAGGCTAAGAAGCCAAGAAGGACAGTTTGTGTGGTAAATCTGGGAAGAAGATTCAAGGGACCGTGAAAGAAAATGGTTGATCTGACTTCTTCATCCAAGGAAGGGGAGAACCAAGTGGGTGAGACAAGAGAGGAAGACCCTAGTCCAGAGGAATCTGATAATGACACTGATTACAATGAAGAGCAGTATCCTCCGGCTGACGAAAAGTACAAACAGCTGGAAGAGCGTCTGAGTGCAATGGAGATTTAGAAAGTGTTCGGGATGGACTTTGAAGAGATGGGTTTGGTGTCTGGGATCGTTATTCCGCCAAAATTCAAGGAACCAATGTTTTCTAAGTAGGATGGTGTTTTGTGTCCCAAGATGCACCTCCGATCTTATGTGAGGAAAATACAGCCTCACACTACTGACAGAGATTTGTGGGTCCATTTGTTTTAGGATAGTCTATCTGGAACTCAGCTAGATTGGTTCTATCAACTAGAGAGGGCCAATATCCATAATTGGTAAGACCTGGTCGCTGCTTTTTATAAGAAATATCAGTATAATGCAGACCTCGCTGCCACCCGTACTCAACTCCAAAGTTTGGCTATGGGTTCGAGTGAGGGTTTCAAAGACTACACTCAGAAATGGAGGGACTTAGCAGGAAGAGTCCAGCCTCCCCTGTCTGATAGGGAGATGGTGGATATGTTTCTGGATACCCTGTCTGACCCGTTCTTGAATCATCTAATTGGAAGCTCCTCGGCCGGCTTCATTGAATTAATCTTGACAGGGGAAAGAGTGGAAGCTGCAATTAAGAATGGGAAGATCCAAAAGGACTCATCCTCCAGTGCCGTGAGAAAACCATTCGCTGGGAAGAAAGAGGTTAGTGCACCATAAACGGAGTCAGGACAGAATTGAACGTCATCCAACAATATGGGCTGTCGTAATCCCTAAGCCTGCACCCACTCAACAGAGGAATAATCAGCAGAGAACAGAAAGGCCGGTAAGACAATTCACCCGGATAAATATGACTCTAGCCCAAGTTCTGCCCCATTTGTTAAGATCCAATCTGGTAACCTTGCAGGAAGCGCCGAAGAATCCCAACACTACCTCTCCCCGCTACAATCCAAATGCCTGTTGTGCTTATCATTCGGAAAGTCTAGGTCATGATACAAATGACTGCTGGGCTTTGAAAAACAAAGTACAAGACCTTCTCGAGGCGAAGGAAATTGAGTTTGACTCCCCTAAAATGCCAAATGTTATCACTGCTCCTATGCCTAAGCACGACCGTGGTGTTAAATATATTGAAGATGATATGTTTGTTACTACTGTTGAAGAGCTTTTTACTCCTCTTATGACCATTAAGTGGAACTTGTTGAAGTCCGGTTTATTACCAGGTTGTGGCGAAGGTTGCCACTTCTGGTTATCTCTACCGACTGGTTGTCATTTGTTGAAGGCAGGTGTTCAGCGCCTGATGGATGTTGGAGATATTTTATTTTAGAAGACTCATGTTCCAACCATTCCGTGCAAGGATATTTCAATAATAACCATTTCCGCCAATCCTCCCAGGGTCTCCACCAAAAGACCCATCAGGATTACATCTGTTCCGAAGATTACTCCGCTGATAATCACTGCGCCAGGGCCAATCCCATAATCCTCAGATAAAATTGTTCCTTGGAACTATGGGGGTGACGTCTACTACCACGGCGTCAAGCAAGATTTACTGGATGATGAAGATCAGGCCTCTGAGAATGCTGATCCCGACATTGTCAACATTGTTGGAACCAAAAAAATAACAAGAAGTGGAAGAGTGTTCTCCCCCGAGATCTCTCCTCCGAAAGTTGTTACTGGTCCTGTGATTATTCCTACTTTTGTTCCAACTCCTACTACTACTGCAATTCCTTTGATTACTCTTGCTGACACCCCTATCACCGAGTCGACCGAGACTCGGGGAAAAGACATATTGGTTGAGCCTGTCCAGACGAAGGCGCAGTCAGTATCTATTCCAGAGGCTTCCAAGAAGGAGATGGAAGAAATTCTGAAAATTGTCAAGAAAAGAGACTACAACATGGTTGAACAGCTATGGCAGACCCTTTCAATGATCTCTATGCTAGCCTTGTTGTTGTGCTCCGAAGCTCATGCGAAGGCTTTGGTGAAGTTTCTGAAAACTGCCCATGTGCCCTAGGAAACTTCTGTTGACCAATTTGAAGATTGTGTGGCTAGTTTGACGGCCGATAACGGTTTGAGCTTTTCTGATGCCGATTTGACCCCTAGAGGGAGGAAGCATAATGATGTGTTGCATGTCTCTATTGAATGCAAAGGCACCACTTTGGCCCATGTCCTTGTAGATACTGGTTCATCGTTAAATGTGCTGCCTAAGAATGCTCTGGATAGACTGGACTGTGAAGGCTTGACTTTGAAGCCCAACAATATTGTAGTGAGGGCTTTTGACGGATCAAAGAGAATGGTGCACGAGGAAGTGGACATCCCCATCAAGTTTGGTTCTCATACTTTCGGCTCTACCTTCTATGTGATGGATATCAGACCATCTTATTCTTGTTTATTAGGCCGCCCTTGGATACATGGGGTTAGAGCTGTTACGTCCACTCTGCATCAGATGATGAAATACCCGATCAAAGGGAGAATTTTCACTATACGCGGTAAAGAAAAATACATGGTCAGTCACATGAATTCATTTAGATATGTGGAAATGGAGGGTGAGTTCATCGAGAGTCCGTGCCAGAATTTCGAAGAGGTACCTCAGACTCTGGATGCAGCTGAAACCGTTACCAACGTGCCGAAGATTACCAGACCTCCCTTGAAGATGGCCTCTCTCAAGGATGCAAAAGCTGTTATTGAAGAAGGTGGGTCTACCATCTGGGGTCAACTCTCTGATATTCCGTACAAGTCTGATAAATTTGGTTTGGGTTTCTCTTCAGGGGCTCAAAGGGTTGTTCGACATGCTCATGCTGGAAAACCTCCCCTATGCATCAGTAATCACGGAGTTAACGCTGTAGAAGACGGAGATAGTGACAATGACATGGATAGCTAGATCTTCCCTACTACCAACGGTGGACCTAGTAACTGGACAAAAAAGGATTTTGTACCTATTACTTTTGTTCAGAAGTAATTGTCTTTCTTGTTTTCTGGATATGTAATAAACAATATAACTTTATGGCCATGTGTCTTACCCGGGGCACATCGGTTTAATTGTGAGGGTTATCATGTTTCACTTTCATATGGAATTAATAAAGCATTGAATATTTTGCATACAAGATAAAATACCTGAAAAAAGCACATTGTTGCACACTTGCACCCCTAGGGTATTTCCCACTTTAGTTGCCTTCGGAAATGTTCATGTCCCTCGAACATAGGGATACTCTTAGCAAAGACACTCAGTTTAAAAGTCATCATAAAGATCATGGTCCCTTAATGTCCCTCGAGTTTCCTACGAGAAATGATCTTGTCCCTCAATGTGTCCTACATGATGATAGTCCCTTCAAACTGCTAAGGTATCTCTACCTGTTGCCTTCAATGACCATAAATGTCCCTTTCGATAGTCCCTCAACATCCAACAATAGGGTTACCTACTCACTAATAGTAAGATAGAACTATCTAAAGGAAAGGAGGAAAAGAACGCCTTTTTTGAGTAGGTTGAGAGTTGTTAAGTACTTGCTCAAATCTAATTCCTTTTTACACTTACACACTTTCAAAATTCTTTTCAAAAATGTTTTACCACACTCTTAAGGACTGATACATGAGTTATCATAAAGCAAACAGAACCTTTCAAAACACACAAACACGAAAACAATTTTCAAAAATGAGCAAGAACCTAAGAGCCCGTGGAAAACCACATATGAAAGGGTGCTAACACTTTCCCTTTCCAAAATCTACCCCCTTACTCAGAAAATCTCAAAAAATGTATTTTTCTGTTCTTTTCCTCCTTTCCTTTGTTGGATAAAAGAAAAGCTGATGGCGACTCTTGCTTACCGCAACATTTGCGAATATAAAACGCAAACTAGTATAACAATCGGTTCTTCCATCGTATCACACACCTATTCAAAATATAAACTGCATCCAAAACAGCTTCCCATAAAGACTTTGGAAAATTGTTTTGCTTCAGCATGCATCTCGCCATATCTAATATGGTTATGTTTCTTATTTAAGCAATTCTATTATATTGAGGTGTATAAGGAGTAGTTACCTCATGATAAACACCATGCTCTGCACATAAATCTTTAAACATCTTGGATGTGTATTCTCCACCTCCATCCGTTCGCAGAACTTTGATCTTCTTCTCACTCTGGTTTTTGAAAAGTATCTTGAATCTCTTAAAGATTTCAAATACTTTGTCCTTTCGTTTGATCACATAGATCCACAGCTTTCAACTAAACTCGTCGATAAATAAAACAAAATATCTGTTTCCACCAATTGTATATTCTTCTAATGGACCACATACATGTAATGTACCACTTCGAGTATGCAAGATGATCTCATTGGCATAGTCGAAACTAAAGTATTTCTGGATTGATTTCCTACTAAACAACCTTCAAAAAGTTTTTCAGGCATCTCAAGACTTGGAATTCCAGTAACCATATCTTGAGTAATCAGTTGATTGAGTGATCAAAAATTCAAATGTCCAAACCTCAAATGCCACAACCAACTATCCTTGTGGTCAACAATAATTTTTAAACATTGAACTTCAGTCGAACTGATCATAGTCTTAAATGTCTTCTTCTTCGACAATAGAGATTTTAAGACCAAATTGTTCTTGGTGTCGAACAATTTCAAAACTCCATCTTCCATGAAAACTTATAAACCTTTTTCGACTAGTTGTCCAACACTTAGCAAGTTGAACTTATTCCAGGTGCATAAAGCACATCTTTGATCATAGATTTCCCTCTACTACTCATTTGAAAGACTATATTGTCAATACCTTCTGCTTGCAACAAACTATTATCAACAAGTTTTACCTTGCTCTTCTTCGACTCGTTAAAATCTGCCAACCACTCATTTCGACCAGTCATGTGGTTCGAGCAGCCTGAGTCGAGAAACCAGATTTTGGATTCGACATGGTTATCTGCAACTGCATCCATAACCACCATATCACCTTCAGAATCATCTGAATCTTGGCGTGCAAGGTTCGCTCATTCTTCCTTGCTTGTCGATCCCTTGTCTTTTCTCTACCAACAATTATTGACTACGTGACCCCACTTTTCACAGTTATAACACTACACACCTTTTTTATCTTCTTTTCCCTTTCGATAGTTTCCTCCTCCTCCTTTTGAGGATTCAGAAGCTCCATCTTTGACCTGATGTTTGTGAGGTTTCGACCAAGACTTCTTGCCCTGAGTCTTGTCGAACTTGCCTTTGAATTTGTTGGAACCACCATCCTTTTTCCATGACTAAGCTTGTATAGCCTGTATCGAGTCTTGCACTCATTTCCTTTCGACAATCCTCATCTCATGCGCCTCCAACGAACCAACCAAATCTTCCACTTTAGTGGTTTCAAGATTGTTGGATTCTTGAATAGCTATGATAACGTGATCAAAGTGAGAGGTAAATATTCTCATTACCTTCTCAACTATCATCTTATCACTTATGGTTTCACCACAACCCTTCATGAGATGGACGAGTTTTTGAACCTTCGACACATATTCTGCAACTTTTTCATCTTCTTCCATCGATAACAACTCATATTGTCGATGGAGAGTTTGTAACTTGACAACCTTGACTTTCTCACCTCCTTCGTAATACTTCACCAGAATATCCCATGCCTCCTTCGTCATTTCAGCATGAGAGATTTTGTCGAAATTAGCAACATCGACTGCCGTCTGAATGCAATAAGTAGCCTTGTAATCTTTCTTCTTGACTTCGTTGTGGGCTTTTTTTTGTTCGTCAGTTGCATTTGCAGTCAACGCAAGAACGCCACTGGTAACCACTTCTAGAATTTCATGGAAGTCAAACAAGAATTGCATCTGTTTTTTTCCATTGAATCTCATTCTTGTCGTCAACCATTGAAAGAGAATTCAGAATGCCCTTATTACTAGCCATCTTCGCAGCAGTTGATTCACTTGCCCTAGAAACACGATCTTTGACGTGAAATTTTTGAAAACTCGATCAAGAACAATAACCGGAAGCTCTGAATACCAATTTGTTAGTGCGTGGGGCACTTTAGTGAGAAGAGAAAGAGGGAATAATAAAGAAAATAAAGATCTATATTATTGAATTGTACAAATAATGATACAGACTAGAGCTATTTATATACAACCTTAATTGGGCTTGAATCTACACAAAGATTATATTTAAATATTAAATCTAATCTAATATTGTAATTTAATACTTCAACAAAATACATTGGAAGGGATCCATTTCCTTTGGTTTATATATATATATATATATATATATATATATATATATATATATATATATATATATATATATATATATATATATATATATAATTGAGTCAAAATCTTCTTTATTTTTTCTCTTCATTTTTCTTTTCTATTATTATAATTTGAAAAATGGACGCATCAAATATGATATTATATTTATATTTTACAAAAAATTTGAGAAAAATATAAAGAATCTTGATTATGTATAATTGAACAAATAAGAGTGAAATCACACCGTCTCCACTTTTCTGCTATACAAGATATCACACTTCTTTTTTTATCGAGAGAAAAAAAAAGCACTTTATTGAAATAAAAACCACACTTTTTCTCATTCATTCTTTCATCTCTATAAGAAAGCACACTTCTTTATCGTAAAAAACACCACCATACTTCCAATTCTCATCCATACTCTCATCCTTTTTTCTCAATCTATTTTAGATATAATAAAATAGATATATGTAAGTTATTGTCTTTTCCATCTCATCATCTTGAATCTATATCAAAAGTTGGGAATTCATGTAATCATGACTTTGTGACTTTGGTTAAAAAAATAAAATAAAATATTAATGTATACTCTTTGGCTTAGGTCCACCCTTTTTTGGTTTATCTCAATAGCAGAGGATCAAATCATAATTATTTCTACTAGATCCAGCGCCAATTACAACTGGAGTAATGATACGTAATAATATAAACTTTTTCTTCTCAAGTCAGATCAACTTTAATACAAAAGAACATTAAAGTGATAACACATAAATTTGATAGTGCATTGCACAACGTTATCATCTATTACAACATACATGAATACTCCTTAACATAATAAAGAAGCAATTTTCCAAAAATAAAAAACTATACATCCCCTAAAAATCTGTACCGTGACCTTCCCTTATGGAAGGAATTTCATTTAACTAACTTGTACCCCAGCAGCTTAGGTACATGACTGTCCTCAAAGACTCCTCTGGCTGTTTTGCCTTATCATCTTTTAGTCTCTTAGAGATAATAGCAGAAGAATTGGAAGAAGAAAGCTTATTTACCTGAGAGAAAGATCTAACATTGTTTTTAACATGTTGTTGAGCTAATTTCAAAGTATAATTCCACCTGCAGATGCCTTGGTCTTTCAAGGCCTCCACAACACCGAGGCTAGCAGCTACACTCCAAGCTCTGATTGCTGAACTCATCTTGTAACTGAAATTTTTTTGAGTGAAAAGAATGAGGATATGGATGTGAGGTGGTGCTATGATATATTGGAGATAATGACCGAGGTTTTGGGAAAAACCAGGGGCAGCAGCTAGTGGTTTTTAAGAAATTCAGTGGGCTGATTTATGATGATTCAGAAATAAGTGACACGAATCATTGGTTAATGAACACGTATGTCTTTGTAACATGATGTATGTTGCTACCTTGTAGAACCAATGCATAGTAGTCAAAGGTTAAACTCTTTCATCATTGAACTTAAAATATTGTTTTTGTACGGTTAATAAAATATTATTTTTACTAAATGCATTTAATTAACTTAATCTTATTTACAATAAATAAACTATTATCATAGATATTAATACTCACTTTTCTCACTTTTTAATGCAAATTCGATTTCTCACTTTGCTCAATATCTTTTGATCGGAAAGGTGACACGAAAAGATGGAAAGACTGAACCTAAAATTTTTAAGTTTCAATTTCAATTTTTGATTATTCGAATTTCCTACCTATAGCTACAATAATAATGGTTAGATTACTTTTTAATGTTATAATTAAGATCGATACAACTATTTATTACTCATTTCACAATAAATATCACCCTCTTAAAGAAGTACAAAAAGTGATGTTTTTGCATTATCTGATTTTATTTTTGTGAATGATGAACCTTAATTAATTTTGTGTTTTTGATATGGTAATTATGAAAGAAGAAAAAAATGATGATGGGTAAAAATTGATTGATATGAAAAAATTAGATTTGAATATTTTTAATTGCATTACAATATATATTTATATGTTGCCTACATGAATTTAAATTGAGAAATAAATTGAAATCGTATTATTATATTTGAACATTTTTAAGATGGCAAAATTAAGTATAAGACTAATTTTGTGTGTTATAATCAATTGCTAAATTCAAAATTTACTATATGTTAATTTTTTTATCAAAATTATTTAAGTATTATCTTTTCCATCTATATTTTATTATTTATTTTGAAATAAATCAACCTCTTAATTAAAATGAATATTTTGCTTTTTTTTTATATTTAAAAGTAATAAAATAAATTTATTTTATTCATTTTATTTTTCATCAAACTTGATATTGTGATTGTGCGTATTCTAATTAAAATAAATTTATTTTATATATAATTTTTAGCCATCACTATATTATATTTATTTATTATTTATATCGATATTGAGTGACCCGTGCGAATATATAGATAGACGACTACTTAATTATTTCTTTTATTTTTTTATCAAAATATATATTTCCGACAGACCGAGACTATTTAATTTGTATATCTTTTATATATATTTTTTAACCATCGCTATATATATTTATTTACTATTTATAACGATATTGTGCGATCCATGCGAATACACTAGTAAATGATTACTTAATTATTTCATGTATTTTTCTACTAAAATATATATTTTTGACGGACCGAGACTACTATATATATATATATATTATATATTATATATATATATATATATATATATATATATATATATATATAATATATATATATATATATATAATATATATATATATATATAATATATATATATATATATATATATATATATATATATATATATATATATATATATATATATATATTATATATAATATATATATATATATATATATATATATATATATATATATATTTCTTAACCATCACTATACTATATTTACTTAATATTTAATACGACAGTGTGTGACCTGTGCGAACGTACGAGTAGATGAGTACTTAATTGTTTTTTTTAATTTTTTAATTAAAATATACATTTCCGACGAGTCGAGGCTACTTAATTTGTGTATCTTTTATTTACATTTTTAATCATCACTGCACTATTTAATATTCATAATAATATTGTACGACTCGTGCGAACGCACGGGTAGATGACTACTTAATTATTATTTTTATTATTTTTATTATAATATATATTTCTGACGGATGAAGACTATTTAATTCGTATATATTTATATTAATTTCTTAACCATCATTATATTATATTTATTTATTATTTAAAAACGACATTAAATAATCTATTCGAAGGTACAGATTCTTTACTAGTTAAAAAAAAAAAAAATTTCAGACAATCAGAAAAAAGAAAAAAGAAGTAAATTAACCCCAAAGAAGTAAATTAAAAGAAAAAAGAAAAAAAATAATTTAAGATGATTTGATTAAATTGTTTTTCTTTTATTTATTTTTATCTGTGTGAGTGTGCCTAAATCATTTAAATTGAGTTTGTGTCCAATTAAGAATTACTCAGTAGTTAAAGATCGTTATAATTTCTAAGATCGATAAATGTCAACTAGCAATGTAAGTCATTCATTAGTGTCTACCAATTTTATTATGTTATCGACGAAAAGTCATAGTATATTCCGTCCGATTTACATAGATAAAGTTTCTGATTCTTCGTTTATTATGTCACATTATGTCTTTATTTGTAGTATTTGCAGCATATTTCAGGTATTTACTTTCTATAAAGCATACATGAGAAAAGGAAGAAAAATATTGGAGAAATGAAGGAGAAATTACACTTTAGCAGGAAAATGCAAAGATTTTGTATCAGAAG
>OX451741.1:79838058-80073058 GCA_948472305.1 Vicia faba
CACACGTGTTCTGCCTCAAGAATTAGCTGATGATTGGATGACACTTGTTTGATTTAGTGAACAACACATCTATCCTTGAAATGAAACGCTCAGATTTTTACGGATACAATCTGATACAATCTGCATGTCTAAATTTCTGAAAGAAGATTGATCAGAGGTTCATAGTAAAATAAAACAAATCCTGAAGGTTAATATATAAAATTAAAACATTTTCACTCTGGGCAGAGCTTCATGCTGAGATGTTTCAGAATGAAGTTGAACCTATCTTCAGAAAGTGGTTTTGTGAAAATATCAGCCCATTGATGGTCTGTATCAATAAATTTTAGGTTTAAAATCCCTTTCTGAATATAGTCCCTAATGAAATGATTTTTTATTTCTATATGCTTAGCCCTAGAATGCAAAATTGGATTTTTACTTAAGCAAATGGCAGAAGTGTTGTCACAGAGTATAGGAATGTTACTCTCAAATATCTGGAAGTCTTCAAGCTGACTTTTCATCCAGAGCATTTGTGTGCTGCATCCTACTGCTGCTATGTATCCAGCTTCTGCTGTTGATAGCGCAATTGTGGATTGCCTTTTGCTGGACCAAGAGATCAGATTTTCTCCCAGAAACTGGCAGCTTCCAGAAGTACTTTTACGCTCTACTCTGTCTCCAGCAAAGTCAGCATCACAGTAACCTACTAAGCTGTAATCATTAGATTTTCTATAAAATAAACCCAGATTAGTAGTACCTTTCAGATACTTGAAAATTCGCTTAACAGCTGTTAAGTGAGATTCTCTAGGATCTGATTGGAATCTTGCACAAATGCATACACTGAATAAAATATCAGGCCTTGAAGTCGTCAGATAAAGAAGAGAACCAATCATACCTCTGTAGACCTTCTGTTCTACCTTTTTGCTTACCTCTTCTCTTTCCAGAATGCACGTGGGATGCATTGGAATCTTTGATGACTTACATTCTGAGAGATCAAATTTCTTTAGAAGTTCTCTGACATATTTGCTCTGATGAATGTAAGTTCCCTCTGGAGTTTGATTGATCTTAATTCCCAGAAAGAATTTCAGTTCCCCCATAAGGCTCATCTCAAATTCTGCCTGCATACACTTAGCAAATTTTCTTCCAAGAGAAGGATTAGTAGATCCAAATATAATTTCGTTAACATAAATCTGACACACTAAGATGTCATTCTTAACTGTCTTACAGAATAAGGTTGTGTCCACTTTCCCTCTGGTAAATTCCTTTTCTAACAGAAAGTTACTTAGTCTTTCATACCAAGCTCTGGGAGTTTGTTTCAGACCATACAATGACTTCTTTAGTTTGAAAACATACTCTAGATTTTTTGTACTTTTAAAACCAGGGGGTTGGTGCACATAAATCTATTCTTCTATATAGCCATTTAAGAATGCACTCTTGACATCTATCTGATATAGAGTGATGCCTTTATTAACAACAAAAGAGATTAAAAGTCTGATAGATTCTAACCTGGCAACTGGAGCAAAGGTTTCTGTATAGTCTATCCCCTCTTGCTGACTATAACCTTGTCCTACCAGTCGTGCTTTGTTTCTGATGACTTCACCTTGTTCGTTCAGTTTGTTTCTGAACACCCATTTTGTTCCAATGACGTTGAATCCTTTTGGTCTGGGAACTAGATCCCACACGTCATTTCTGGTGAATTGATTCAGCTCTTCTTGCATTGCTAGAATCCAGTCGTTGTCCAGAAGAGCTTCATCAATTGAAGAAGGTTCAATCAGAGAAACAAGTCCCATGAGGGATTCTTCAGAGTTTCTAAAGCTGGCTCTTATTCTGATTGGATCTTCCTTTCTTCCTAAGATTGTTTCTTCTGGGTGATCCATGCTGCTTATGGGTAGTCTTTTCTGAGGTTGATCAACAGGTGTTGCTGGATTGCTCGCAGTGCCTCTTTCTGATATTGAAGGAGTGTCTTTGTGTTGAGAGCTTCTGATGACTTGTCTTCAGAACCTGTGAATTCAACTTCCATACCTACAAAGACTTCATTCTGCTTTGACTTTTCAGAGTCAAGCTTATCATCAAAATGAACACTGATTGATTCTTCCACAATCTGTGTTTCTGTATTGTATACTCTGTACCCTCTTGAGCGTTCAGAGTATCCTAACATAATACACTTCTGTGCTTTAGAGTCAAACTTGTTCAAATAATTTTTTGTATTTAACATAAAACAAGTACATCCAAATGGATGAAAATATGAAATGTTGGGCTTTCTGTTCTTCCATAATTCATATGGAGTCTTTTCCAGAATAGGTCTTATGGAGATTCTATTCTGAATGTAGCACGCTGTGTTTATTGCCTCTGCCCAGAAGATCTTAGCAACGTTTGTCTCATTGATCATGGTTCTGGCCATTTCTTGCAATGTTATGTTCTTTCGTTCTACAACTCCATTTTGCTGGGGAGTTCTAGGACAAGAGAAATCATGCAGAATGCCTCTGTCATTAAAGAATGACTCAAAATCTTTGTTTTCAAATTCTCCACCATGATCACTTCTGACTTTAACGATTCTAAGATCCTTTTCATTATGAACTTGGTTACAGAAGGTGACAAACACAGAGTGTGACTCGTCCTTGTGTCTTAAGAACTTTACCCATGTCCATCTGCTATAGTCATATACGATTACTAACCCTTACTTCTTGCCACTGACTGAAGCAGTTTTAACTGGTCCAAATAAGTCAATGTGCAGAAGTTCTAATGGCTTAGAGGTAGAAACAATGTTTTTAGATTTGAAAGCAGGTTTTGCAAACTTGCCTTTCTGACATGCTTCACACAGAGCATCTGAATTGAACTTCAGATTAGGAAGTCCTCTGACCAGATTGAGTTTGTTAATCTGAGATATTCTTCTCATACTAACATGCCCCAATCTTCTGTTCCAGATCCATTACTCGTTGTTAACAGACAGAAGACACTTTACATTCTGACTTTTCAGTTCATAAAGTTTGATTTTATAAATGTTGTTTTTCCTCTTTCCATTAAATAGGATAGTCCCATCTTTCTGACTAACAGCTTTACATGATTTTTGATTAAAGATTATATCATAACTGTTATCACTTAATTGACTTATGGATAACAGATTATGCATTAATCCATCTACTAATAGAACATTATTTATAGAGGGAAGATTTCCATTACCTACTGTTCCAGAGCCAATGATCTTTCCCCTCTGATTGCCTCCAAAGCCTACGTGGCCTCCAGGCTTAAGTTCCAGGCTTTGGAACATATGCCTTCTTCCTGTCATGTGTCGTGAGCAGCCAGAGTCCAGGTACCATGACTGGTGTTTCTGATTTGCTGCTAAAGATATCTGCAACATGTATTATTTTATCCTTATGTACCCATATTTTCTTGGGTCCTGATTTGTTAGCTTTACCAAAACTCTGGTTGAATTTTGGTTTCACAGAATAATTACTACTAGTATATTTAATGTCATGTGTGTGACCATACACAAAGTGTGAATTCAGAGGAGTGCGTTTAATAATAAGATCCATGGCATTCTTTGGTGTAGGTACCTTGCCTTGGTATCCTATTCCCTTTTTGCCGTTTATGCTAACTCCATAGATCATTGAAGCCATTTTGCTTCTATCTATGCTTTTAGCGAGGAACTTCTGAAAGCTGTGATCATACTCCTTGATGATCTCATCAGCGCTGCTGGGAGTTTCAGAAATTGTTTCCTTCTGAGAGTTTTGTAAAAGATTTTCTAATTTTGAAATTTTATTTTTCAGCTCAGAATTTTCCAATTTGAGACTCTCAGTTTTATTAGAGTTAGAATCAAGATACCTTTTCAGGTTTCTGAATTTAACTCTGATCTGCTGATATCTTTCCATAATTTCGTTAAGGCTTTCAGCAAGTTCAGCCTTAGTAAAATTAATTGCAAAGTCAGGGAATACCTCTTCGGTGTCTGATTCAGAAGCTTCACTGTCTTCTGATATGTTAGCCATAAGAGCTATGTTTGCTCTCTCATCATCTGATTCTGAGTCAGCTCCAGACGAGTCAGAGTCATCCCATGTAGCCATGAGACTCTTCTTCTTTTCCCTTCCAAACTTCTTTTTGGGCTTTTCCCTCTGAAGCTTTGGACAGTCACTCTTGTAGTGTCCTTGCTCGTTGCATTCATAGTAGATGATGTCCTTGGTGTTTGGCTTTCTGCTTCCTGAAGAGCCTTCAGATCTTCTGTATCCAGAGGAGGAGTCTGACCTTCTGTATCTGGAGGAGGACTCATTCTGATCGGATCTTCTGGTATTCCTGAACTTTCTTTGCCTCTGCTTCCATAATTGTTTCACTCTTCTGGAGAGGAGGGAAAGTTCGTCTTCTTCTGATGAGGACCCATCAGAGGTTTCTTCAACAGCCTGCAAAACTTTGGAGTCAGATTTTCTGTTAGATTTTAAAGCTAAAGGCTTACCTTACTTCTGAGGTTCATCAGCTTCTAGCTCTATCTCGTGACTTCTGAGAGAGTTGATAAGTTCCTCCAGAGAGATTTTGTTGAGATCTTTAGCTAGCTTCAGCGCTGTAACCATTGGCCTCCACTGTTTTGGCAAGCTTCTGATGATCTTCTTGACATGATCAGCAGTAGAATACCCTTTGTCCAGAACTTTGAGACCAGCCACCAGAATTTGAAATCTTGAGAACATCGTTTCAATTGATTCACTTTCTTCCATTTTGAATGCCTCATACTTCTGAATGAGCGCAAGAGCTTTAGTTTCTTTGACCTGAATGTTGCCTTCATGCGTCATTTTGAGAGAGTCAAACATGTTCTTTGCAGTGTCTCTGTTGGATATCTTTTCATATTCAGCGTAAGAGATGGCGCTGAGAAGAATAGTTCTGGCCTTGTGGTGATTTTTGAAGTCACGCTTTTGTTGATCAGACATTGCCTTCCTGTCAATCTTCTGACCACTTGCATTCACTGGGTGCGTGTATCCATCTGTTACCATGTCCCACAGATCAGCATCATGTGCCAGAAAGAAGCTTTCAATTATGTCTTTCTAGTAATCAAAATTCTCTCCATCAAAGACTGGAGGTTTGCCGCTGAATCTGTCTCTATCTTCATTGTTGTCATTGCTGGTGTGTTGATATGTTCCTGCCATTGTGTTTTTCTGACGTTGGATCTTTTACTGACACGGTTAAGTGTTTTATCTCAGAACCAGGCGCTCTGATGCCAATTGAAGAAGTGAAAAACACAAGAAGGGGGGTTGAATTGTAAAACTTGAAATCAAATGCAGACAACACATTATTTTTATCCTGGTTCGTTTGATCTCAAACTACTCCAGTCCACCCGTCAAGGTGATTTCGCCTCTCTCCAACGAGGTCTTAATCCACTATATTCAACTGAATATTACAACTGCTTTAACAACTACTAAAGCCTTCTTGAGTCTAAACCACAGACCGGTTTCTCAAGGAAATTCTTTCTTACAGATAAATGAATACTATGTGTGTTGAATGTTTTCTACAAAAACTTTATATCACAACTGTGATAATACACAAATTAAGCTTATTTGAAACTAGGATGCTATAACTATAGAGTGAGCAATTTGTGAGATATAGAAAGCTGTATGAGTGAGGATGAAGATGATTTTCTTTAGGCATGTAAAGAGTTGTAGAGCATTAGCCAATTCATTTCTCACTGATTTGTTTATGTAGCCTTGGAAAAGATACGTTGTAGTCAATTATTCCATTTCAATGCCCATTACGTTCTTTCCATATTGAGAAGATCTTTGTCTTGGAATACAGCCGTTGGTAATAAAGTGTCTTGAATGCACAGTACCGTTGTCAATTCAGCGTGTTATTTTCTTTGGCTTATTCTGACGCTTCTAGGTGATGATGATATTGTTTTGGTCTTGATCAGAGTTTAGAGTATGTTAAGCGCAGATCTGTTCATCAAGCTTCAGCGTAAGCACATGCTTTGATCTTCTGATTTTGGCATATGATATTTCATCTTCTGATGCTGATGTTGACATTCTTATGCTGATATCCATCAGAGTTTCTGTAAATGCACAATATAATTTTTAGGTAGCATATATGTCTCATATGAATTATACAATTTATTTAATCTTTCATTTTGTTATCATCAAAACTTTAACTTAGGGTAGTAGATTCAAACTTTGTTCTAACATTTTTGAGTGATTCTAAATACATCATTCTATTCAAAGGGTTAGCAACAAATCACTTCAAAAGTTCCAAGGAGTTTACATGTGGAAGAGCCTTGATGAAGAAGAAAGATTACAAGTCATCCAGATGAATCCATAATTTTACATAAGTAACTTCAAATTATCATAACTTGGTCAATTTTTATCACCTTGAGTCCATTATTTTTCCATAATGATCTTGAAGAGGTGTACTTTATGCCTTCTTTTATGTGTAAAGTTGGAAAATGGATGGAAGTTGCCTTAAAGATGCAAAAGATTATAGGTCATTCCATGATTTTTGACAACTTAAACAATTCATAACTCTCTAAAATTTTGGAGATTTCGAATGGTTCAAGTCCCAGAATGTCATTCAAGAGATCCACTTCATGCCATCTTTTTTGGTCAAGAGCAAATTCAAAGTGGAAGGCCATGTTTGGATGCAAGACATTATAGGTCATTTTTTGAAGAAGAATTTGAAATATTTCTAAGTATGGAAAGTCAACCATTTTTCTTCAACTTTGACTCAATGAAACTTTCAGCTCAATCATCCATTTGATTACATTCTTTTTCCATTACAAAACTTGTAACCTCGTCTTTCTAAAGTATCAAGAATCATACCGTAAGACCCCTTGAGTTGAAAATGCCATTGGTCAGAAGTTGGCACTTTGAAATTGAATTTCTCACCAAGTCAGAATTTTGATATCCATAATGTGGCCTCTAATCACAAGTTTTCCACACGTTTTTGTCTCTAAACATGTTTAGTGAAGTTCCAGTTGTTCAGCACATCAAAACGCAATAATTGGATGAGTTTTGATGAAGTTTGTATCACACTTCACTCGTGCATCAGGTGTGCACGATTTCCCTCCAAAATGCATCATTCACTCCTCCTTTTGATCCCATTCGCTTCTCCTATATATACATGAACTATCCCATTCAATTTCCCAAGCTTGGATAGCCAGAATCACCCTGTCAAACTTATTTCACAACTCAGAATTCAGCAACTTCAAAATCTATTCTCGACCCTTTTTCAATCCAATTTTTCCATCAATTCACCTTTGTTGATCTTCCCTGAGGCTAACCATATAATTACATTCAAGAATCGGGCCCTATATTGTTCCATAGAAGTCCAGTTTCAGAGCTCTACAACTCAACTTCAATAGGTAGATTCCTTCATCAATTCTTCAAAACTCTGATATCATTGTGTTTCTCTCATTGCCCTGGTTCTAGTCGCAACATTTACATTTCACTGGAAACACATTTTGACCATGAAATTTCAAATCCCTTTTCAAAACTTTCCTTCCAAATTGCTTGAGCTGCAGTTTATATAAATTTGGTGCGAGGGTGTGGTTGTTTTCGTCTTGAAGAGACGAAGCAATTGGCATAGGTCTGAGCTTCTGATTTTACAGTTTGAGAGACCTGCAAATCACGTTGGCTGGAGGTTGAAGATGACCTACGTGTCATCTTCCAACCAATAATGGCACGCCACTTGTTATTTTTGAAAATCTGATTTATATTTGATTATGTACATTATTCACTAATGACCATGATATGCACAGCGCGCCATATCCCTTGGATTTGATTACTAACGTGTTTTGACTCTCATCCAATGGTCCACATATTTTACTTTTATTTTCTTTTTCTGATTTTTATATTTTAATTGTTTTAAATTTCAAAAAATCATAGAAAATTCATTTTTAGTCCAAAAAATCTGAAAAAATTATGAAAAATATTTTTGATTATTCTCTTTCTGATTTTTATTTTTTCACAATTTAATTTTTTGTTTTGGTATTTTTTATAAATTTTACACTTATTTGATTTGTTTGGAATGTTTAAAGAAAAATACTTTTATATATTTTTAAATTCTGGAAAAATTATGGAATGATCCAGTGATACTGTGACAAATATTGGTGACCTTACTTTATTTATTGTTTATGAGTTTACCATTTCTACTATTTTTTATTTATTTTACCCAATTATTTTAATTTTAAAAATAGTTTCTGACTTGAAAAAATTACCAAAAAAATTGTAAAATTACTTGGCCCTTTTACTGATTTTTCTATGGTCTTACTTTTCATTTCTTGATTAATTTGAACATAGTTGATATTTTTATCATTATTTTCTATTTTTAAAACATTTTTTAAAATCTTTTTTTTTATATATTAAATGTGATATTATTTTGTAATTATTTTCCAGCTGATCTTGGGTTAGATTTTGAATCATGAACTTTGTTAACATCATTGGATCCATGATGTTGAGTTTAACTCAACAAAAAAATGGTTGAATGATTTTAATAATAGTTTGATTAAAATTTAATCCAAATTTGGTTTATTTTTTTCCCCATCCCTCTTCATCTCATCCCTTTCTTATTGCACTAAATGTTGTGGGAGCATGATCTCTATATCATGTTTCAAAACAAATGGTGCATAGATTACTATTGACCGGCCTCAAAATAGGTGCGACTTCTATATAAGTCCACTTACGATTGCTTAACATAACGCTAAATTTTGTCCCGATTCGAATAAATGATCGTTCGTGGCCCAATCTTATGATTGCAAGCCCAAGTATGTTAATTTGATCTCTTTGATCCAATAACCTTGAGATTCATTGTATGGAGGCTTTGGTTCTACCAATCCTCTAATGGATCTACAACACCTTTGGTCAACGCGAATCACTTAAACATCGTTGATCATTAAATGGTACTTGTGAGAATTCCAAATGGATGATATACTTGACAAAAAAAAATGCAACTTGTTGTGTGGAGGCTTTGTTTCTACCAATCCTCTAATGAGTTCCAAATGCAAGCTTCAACATGGTCATCCAACTAACTACTAATTATTGGCTTGTCTTACTTTGTGCTTTTATTCTTTTTTATGCTTTATGTACCATTTACTTTTAGCATTTACATTTCATGCCATTTTCATCTTTGCTCATTTGAGCATTTATTTTATTGCCATTTTTATTTTGCTCCCTTCAGCTTTTCTTTTTCCTTTCTTAAGATACTTAATAATCAACATAAATCCCAAAAAAATTATTTAATGGTACTTGGACTATTTGGTTACTATCCTTGGCGTTATGGAGCATGGAACTTTTCTTGGACTTAGGATTAGAAACCTTGGTCTATCTTGGAAACCTTGTGATCTCATCTAATTTTGTCTGGAGTTCTTGAGGTTCACCTCAAGACATTGGGTTGTTTGTTTTTTTTTTGTGTGCAGGTTTTTCTTTTGTGATTACACCCCTTGTTTGTAATCTGGGATTCACCCGTATATAGCCGTTACTCTGTCCAATTTTTATGAAGACTTAATACACTTGAAGTTTGGTTCTCTCAAGAGGTCTAATATTTCTTTGCTTGATTAGTTTCAACCCAAGGAATGGGAAATCTATCTTGGCTCATAATGTCAAGTATTGGCTTCTTGTTGGTTAGATGGTTCTTATCCCTAGCTTTTACCTCATGCTTTAGGATAGTCCCTTCTTCTCCTCCCATCTTCTTTAGTTTCAAAAATCTTCTTTCCCTTCTTGAAAACTCTTCTTGTTTTTGAACTTGAACCATTTTCATAATAAACTTGGACTTATGTCCACGTATTTTCAAAATATTTCCATAAATAAACTCCAATCAACTTAATAATACCTTGACATTTTTTTGTGAGAAGACTAAAAGTCAATCAATTTCATTTCAAACTATTTTGCCACTTTGGATTTTTTATCTTTAAAACTTTTCTTAAAAGATTAAACTCTTGTCAATCCTTGTAGTGATGCAAACAACTATACTTCTACAATATGTAGTGAAGAGAGATATTTTCCACTTGGGTGTTGAGTGAGGCATTGTTTATTTTGAAATCCAAGCCATATCCTCCACTTTGAGATGATGTAAATTCTCCTTTCTCAGAATCGTGGGTAGTAGGTGTGTTTTCCACACGGACAATGACGATGATGTTTTATCTTATAAAATTAACCAACACATTTGGGTTTTAATTTTTTGAAAGAGGAACTATGTGTGCCCTGATCCCCTATTGCACGAAAAGGTGGTACGTTTGCACTAAAGGTTCGCAACCGCGGCGGGTGCAAAAATTATAAAATAAATATATTTCTTTCCTCACCTCCACCATCCACTTTTTATATATACAACATTTTTTATAGCCAAAATATACATATTTTTACAAAGAGGTTTCTGCGGAGTACCGTAGATGTTTAGGGTGCAAATACCTTCCCTTTGCATAACCAACCCCCTTACCTTGAATCTTTCCCCCTCTTTTTGGGTTATTCTCTCTTTTCCCATTCCTTTGGAAACCATAAAGCACGGTGGTGATTTTTATTTTTATTTGTATGAAGTCTAGTCAATTCAATGGCTTAGTCTTGAACATTTCTACGACTATAGAAAAATGGCGACTTCACTGGGGAAAGATTGACCTCTTGCTGGTCCATCCCTAAGTGGGTTGAGCCTATCTTTGTTTATATTTGTATATATGTTATTATTGTTTTCTGTGTTATATGTTGTATATATGTTTGTATGGATTTTCCTTATTTTCAGGGTGCTTGGTGATTACTCATAAGTCCTATACCCAGACTTGGGCAAACTTTAAGATAGGAAGGGCGATATAGTCATGTTAACTTTGAGGGAGTAATACCAAAAAAGGAGGCATGAGATCCCCCACTCAATGGAGGCCCCTTTGACTATAGTGTCATTTACCGAGTAATCGGGAAGACGTACTGCTTTTGACCTGGAAGCCTGCTGAAACTGAGGACCGTAGAATACCAAACCCATCTTGGCCTTTTAGGTGTAGTGCGAAAGCTATGACGGAGTAATCCGAAAATAGTTATCATGCGATACTACGCTCAGACGAGTCTTTCTTGAGAATATTACTAATTACTGAGTTAATCGAGAAGTTGGTAATATCCGAAGGAAGGATGTAGACTCTGGGAACCTCTAGAACCTTGTTCGGCAGGTGATAACTTTTTAGACCAACACCTTATGGGTAGCACCTTCGACCTCATGCTCGTGATGTTGAACTTATGAACCCTATATGTGTGATCTTATGTGTGATTGTTGCATCATGCATCCATGCACTCATAAGCATCTTTTAAAGAAACCATATTTCAACGGATTTTAAAGGTTGACTATTTGTGAATATCTCAGGTACTTTTAACCATGGATTATGTAAAGAGAAAGACTTTTGGAAGAAGTAAGGATCCATTATTCTTCTCATGAAGCTGAAGATGAAGGAGGGTATTCTCTCGACCTTGGTCCAGTTCTATAATCTGATGTATCATTGCTTTACTTTTCCCGACTATCAGTTGATGCCTACACTGGAGGAGTATTCTTATCTATTGGATTTACCTGTTACCAATCATGTTCCTTTTACTGTTTTGGAGGGTGAGCCAAAATCACATGAGATAGCTGCCTTGATTCATTTGGGGAAGTCTGAGGTGGAAGCCCATATGACAACTAAAGGAGGAATTAGAGGATTACCAGCTCAATTCTTATTGGAGAAAGCTCGTTACTTTTCCAGAATGAAGAGTACAGTTGCTTTTGAGGCCATTTTTGCTCTACTTGCTTACGGGTTGTTCTTATTTCCTAATGTGGATAGGTTTGTCGACATTAACGCTATCAGGATCTTCATGAGTGGAAACCCAGTTCCTACACTGTTGGGTGATACTTATTACTCTATTCATGTTCAGAATTCTTATCATGGGGGGATGATTATCTGTTGCACGCCTCTGTTATACCGGTGGTTTATCTCCCATATGCCTCAGTTTGATGCTTTTTGGGATGTCAAGAAGGAACCCTGTTGGGCTCCTAAGATCATGGCACTTACTTACTCAGATATTAATTGGTATCATCGAGTTTACCAGGATATAGAGATTATTGACAGTTGTGGTATTTTCCCCAATGTACCTCTTCTTGGTACAAAGGGAGGAATTAACTATAACCCTGTTGTTGCACGACGACAACTTGGTTATCCGATGAGGGATAAACCGAATAGTATTCATTTGAGTAGTTTCTTTCTGAAAGGAAGGAGAAGACCATAGGGAAGCTAGGGAGAAAAATGCGAAGGCCTGACGTCACATTCATAAGAAGAGTAGGAAGGATTTGGGAGCTAGGGGTGCTGTTTCTTTGGAGCCATATCTTTAATGGATCCGATCGAGAGGCAGTCAGTTAAAGATGTTGTATACCCAGGAGACACCCATGCCTGATCTATTTGTGAAGACCACCCCTCCCTTATTAGATGATCTGGAAGAGCTGCAACTTGCTTTGGTTAGGATGCAACAGGAAAGGGATGCTTGGAAGAACAAGTTCCAAACTTTAGAGAGTTCCTACAGAGCAGACCTGATGGAGAAAGACAACTTGATTGAGATCCTTGAGAGTCGAGCAGTATAGTCTATGGAGAGGCAAGGGGATTTATTTTCTCCTAAGCCTCAATTAGGTACTGATCACTCACTTCTTGATTCAGATGATTGGAAGGAGGTTGCCACCAGATATGAGGAAGAAAACCAGAGGTTGAAAGCTCAGATTTCCAGACTCACGGGGAAGTGCCAGCGTATAGAGTGATCTCCATCAGTTCTTTTTCTCAGGGTTTTAGATTGTATTTTCATCTGGTACTTGAGATCATTGAAACTTGTAATCCATTTTGGAGTTATTATAATAAATGTTTTTCAGTATTAAAAGCGTTATTACTTTGGTGTTTGCAATATGTCTATAAACGTTAAATCCATTGAAATATTAAATAATAAAGTAAAAATAATCATGTGGATTACATGTCATGCATCATATTGCACATATTTCTTGCATTAGTTATGCATACACAGGTGTCTTACCAAGCTTCTTTACTTCATTCAGCAAGCTGACTCATCACTACAACACTCGGGCTATTTTCAAAAAGAAGATGGACAACTTAGAATAGGAGAATTGCGAGCTGCGCGAAGAAGTTTCTGCTTGGAAGGCCGAAATAGGCAATCTGACTACTCTGATGGAAGCTCTGGTGGCTGCTCAGAATCAGCCACCGAGTGTTCAACCTCAACCAACAAGGGCAACTACTGAAGTTCCGACTGTTCCCCTATCTGCCAATCCTGCTATTATTCATAATCGCATGCCTCAAGGTTATCCATGGAGAATACTAGATAATTTTGCACCTGAAGGTTTCAATCTTGGTCCTCAAGATACTCCAGTGTCTCATACTATTGTTACTCCGGAACCTCCTGTGGTGCATGTTGTTCCTGTTGCACCTCCTTCGGTAAATATGATTCTGTTTGTTAATGATGATGTGTGTCGTCCTTTCCCTCCGCCGAGTGAAGACTTGAGTCTTTATGACATAATGGATGATTTTCAAGAGCAATTTGACAAGATGCAAAGAGAGATGAAGGCCCTTATGGGAAAAGAACTATTTGGGCAGAATGTGAATGAGCTATGTCTGGTCCCAAATGTTAAGATACCTGCTAAGTTCAAGGTCTCAGAATTTGAGAAGTATAAGGGCAACACTTTCCCTCGTGCTCACCTGGTGATGTACGTGAGGAGGATGTCTACCCATACTGATGATCAGCGTCTGCTGATTCACTTTTTTCAGGATAGTTTGACCGGTGCCGCGTTGAAGTGGTATATGAGTTTGGATAGCGCTAATATCCATACTTTTAACGTTTTGGGAGAAGAATTCATCAAACAATACTAGTACAACATGGACATGGCGCCTGACTGTGACCAACTTAGGGCCATGGTTCAGAAAGAAAGGGAATCATTCAAAGAGTATGCACAGAGATGGCGTGAGGTAGCCACCCAAGTGATTCCTCCCATGGAAGAGAAGGAGAGGACTAAGATTTTCTTGAAGACGTTGGGTTCTTTCTACTACGAGAGGATGGTAGCAAGTGCGCCAAGTGACTTTACTGAGATGGTAGGAATGGGTATCCGCTTAGAAGAGGCTGTAAGAGAAGGTCATTTGATGAAGAGTGAAGGGTCCGAAGGTGTAAAGAAGCCATCATATGGGTTTACCAAGAAGAAAGAGGGAGATGAAAATTTCGTTATACAAGAGATGAGGGTAAACACTCCTAGAAGGAATCATATGCGTCATCAACAAGTCGCCTCAATTACTCCTGTTGTGAGTGCTGCTCCAACTACCATTGCTTATCAGAGACCATCCCAGCAGGGGAATCAAGGGTATAATCAGAGAAGAGAGAGTTATGACCCTATTACCATGAGCTATACAGAGCTACTACCAACATTGATTCAGAAAAAGTTGGTCCAGACATGACCACCTCCCGCCGTACCATCAACATTGCCTTGGTATTACAAGGCAGACCAAACGTGTGCTTTTTATCAAGGAGCACCAGGGCATAATGTTGAGAATTGTTATCCTTTGAAGAATGAGGTGCAGAAAATTGGTAAAGTCTGGTGTTCTATCTTTCAAGGACATGGGACCTAATATGAAAGATAACCCTCTAGCCAAGCATGGGGGAGTAAATGTTGTAAATATGGTGGCCGGTTGTCCAGGCGACTTCTGGATTTTTGACATTAATCTGGTTAGAGGGGATTTGGTGAAAATGCATGCAGACCTATGTGAATTTAGCTACTATACGCATAACCATACCGGCTGTGCTACTTGCAGTATAAAAATACAGGGTTGCGATAAGATAAAGGCTGATTTACAGAAGATGATGGATGAGGGCCTCATCCACATGATCAGGCCTAGGGCAGAGTATGAAGAAGAAGTGAACATGGTTTCTGGATATCCTGGTGAATTCAGAATTTTTGATGTGGAGTATATGAATGAGGATCTCGTGCAGTTGCATGCTACCTTCTGCCATACGGCTGGTCAGGTGAAACACCAATATGGATCTTGCCTAGTTTTCTATGGAGATCCCCGAGGATGTTCAATCATGAAGAAGGGTGTTCAGTTGCTGTTAGACAATGGAACTATCAAGATTATAGGTCAGAGGGATGATTATCATGAGGTTGATATGGTTGAAGTTTGTTTAACGGAAGAAGAGTCAGAGGAAGAGTATGCCTCCGCAGATGAGTATTTCTCTTCAAACGAAGATTTGTTTTCCAAAAATGACTTTTTGATGACTGATTATGTTGAAGAAGGGGTAAACGTCATTGTGCCTAGTTTTGGTGCACCCGCTCATTTTGAAGTGGAGTATCATAGCAAGCCAACTGTTACCCCATTGGTAATTAGTTTGCCAGGTCTTATCCCTTACAAATCAGATAAGGATGTGCCTTACAAATACAACGCTACAATCTTAGAAGATGGGGTGAAAGTTCCCATCCAACCAATGCCTGATGTTGGAAATATAGCTGAAAATAGCAAGGGTGACCCGTAGCGGTCGTGTGTTTGCGCCGGTTGTTCGGAGAGATGTTATTACTAGAAAGAAAATTGCTGATAATGATAAACCTAAGAAGACTACAAGAGAGACTAGTGGAGCTACGCTAGAGAAAGAAGTGGATGATATTTTGAAGATAATTAAGATGAGCGACTACAGAATTGTAGATCAGCTACTGCAGACTCCTTCAAAGATATCTATCTTAGCTTTATTAATGAATTCTTATGCTCATAGAGAATCCTTGATGAGGGTACTAGACCAAGCTTTTGTGGAGAGTGACATGCCGATAGATAAATTCAGCAGCGTGATTCGAAACATTACATCATGTAATAACTTGAGTTTCTGCGTTGATAAATTACCATATGAAGGGAGGAATCATAACCTGGACCTGCACATATCTATGAACTGCAAGAATGATTCGCTGTCCAATGTGCTAATTGATGATGGATCCACGTTGAATGTTATACCGAGGATTACTCTCATGAAGTTGAAATATCAAGGAACACCTATGCGCCCAAGTGGCATCATTGTGAAAGCATTTGATGGGTCGGAGAAATCTGTCATCGGTGAAGTGGACTTACCTATCCATATAGGACCACATTTGTTCTATATAACCTTCCAGGTCATGTAAATTATTCCCGCTAATAGTCGTTTTCTAGGACGGCCATGGATACATGAAGCAAGGGTTGTCACTTCAACTTTACATTAGAAGCTAAAATTTGTGCGTGAAGGGAAGGTAGTGATCATAAATGGGGAGCATGCATTATTGATATCTCATTTGTCCTCTTTCAGTATTGTAGAAGCGGATGAGGCTGCTGTTGGAACCCAGTTCCAAGCCCTATCTATTGACAACATAAGGAGAAATGAGAATTCCACGGTTTCGCTGAAGGACGCGCAACAGGTTGTGCGCAATGGTCATAATGCAGTTTGGGAACGAATTATGGATCCACTCGTGAAAAAGAACATAATTGGTTTGGGTTTCTCTTCGAAGAACAGCAGAGGCGAAGGTTTGAAGTCAAAGTCTACTATGGGCAGCCATCATGATGTTTTCCGTAGCGGAGGTTACCTCCATCCAACTGATTTTGGAATTAATGTTGTTGAGGAGGATGAAGCAGAGCAGGAAATGTCGAATTATGTGGCGCATGGAGTTAGGGTTCAAAACTGGGTCACCATTGATGTTCCCTCTTGCATACATATTTCAAAGTAATTTTATTTGATTAATCTTTTTTTTCTTCTTGAAAGGCTTTCACTCTACCCAAGGTGGAAGTATTAATGTTGTAGGGCTTATCTGTTGGCTATGACTTTTAAGATCATTAATAAAAGTTGTCTTTGCTTCCTGAATTATGTTTTTATTTCCTGCTTTTTCTTGGAAAATGGTAATAAAAAAACCCTTTTAAAATAAATAATAACTGAAATTCAATCTGCATGATCACTTGTTAAATGTGTCAGTTTCTAAAAGCAATCATAAATCATATGTGCAGATTAATTAAAAAACCCGTTGAATACAATGACCCTGCACCCTCTCCCAACTTTGAGCGTCTTGTGAATTGGGTTGAAGAAGAAGATTATAATGAGATTCCAGAAGAGGTCTCACGGTTGATTGAGCACGTGGAAAATACCATTCAACCATATAAAGAGCCTTTGGAAGTGATCAATTTGGGTTCAGAAGAAGATCCGAAGGAAGTCAAGATTGGAGCATCGTTGCATTTCGATGTGAAGAGAGGGTTGATTAAGTTGTTGGAAGAGTATGTGGATATTTTTGCTTGGTCTTACCAAGATTTGCCTGGTTTAGATACATATATTGTCGAGCACCGTTTTCCATGGAAGCCAGAGTAACCGCCAATTAAACAAAAGTTGAGAAGAACTCACCCAGATATGGCAGTAAAGATCAAAGAGGAGGTTCTAAAGCAGATTAATGCTGGTATTCTTGTGACGTCAGTGTATCCTCAATGGATTTCCAATATTGTCCCAGTAGCGAAAAAAGACAGAAAAGTCCGCATGTGTGTAGATTACAGAGATCTAAATAAAGCTAGTCAAAAAGATGATTTTCCATTGCCTCACATCGACATGTTAGTGGATAGCACAGAAAAATTCAAAGTATTCTCGTTCATGGAAGGATTTTCCGGGTATAATCAAATAAGAATGGCTCCAAAGGACATGGAAAAAATAAAGTTTATCACACCCTGGGGAACATTCTGTTACAGAGTGATGCCCTTCGGGTTGAAGAATGCTGGTGCAACATACCAGAGGGCTATGAAAACCCTATTCCATGATCTGATGCAAAAGGAGATTGAAGTATATGTTGATGATATGATTGCCAAATCCCAGACTGAAGAAGGGCATATAGAAGATTTGTTGAAGTTGTTTCAGCGTTTGAGGAAGTATCGTCTCCGCTTGAATCCAAAGAAATTCACCTTCAGTATTCGATCAGGGAAGTTGTTGGGTTTCATTGTTAGCCAGAAAGGAATTGAAGTTGACCCTGATAAATTCAAAGAAATTCCAGAAATGCCAGCACCAAGAACTAAAAAGTAAGTCAGAGGTTTCCTCGGGTGTTTGAATTATATTTCCAGATTCATTTCCTGCATGACTGCAACATGTGAACCGATCTTTATGTTGTTAAAGAAATATCAAGGTTGTGTGTGGACGAATGTCTGCCAAAGGGCATTTGAGAGTATTAAATAATATCTGCTTGAACCTCCTATCTTGCTCCCTCCTGTAGAAGGAAGATCGTTGATTATGTATCCGACAGTGTTAGATAAATCCATGGGTTGTATTCTGGGACAACAGGATGAGACAGGGAAGAAGGAGTTTTCTATTTATCATCTCAGTGAAAAATTCACTGATTGTGAGTCGCCGGATTCCATGCTGGAAAAAACATGTTGTGCTTTGGCCTAGGAGGCAAAGCGTTTGCGGTAGTATATGTTGAATCACACCACTTGGTTGATCTCCAAAATGGATCCAATCAAGTACATTTTCGAAAAGCCTGCTCTTGCTAGGAGAATTGCCTGCTGGCATATGTTGTTATCTGAATATGATATCGAATACCGCACTCAAAAGGCTATTAAAAGTAGTGTGTTGGCAGATTAGCTTGCTCACCAACCAGTGGAAATTCACCAGTCTGTAGAATATGAATTCCCCGATGAGGATGTGATGTTCCTGAAAGTGGTTATTCCCAATGTTGTGTATCTGTTTTGTCAGCATGCACACGATGACACTCATACATCCATACATGCATCATGCATAGCTGAAATTGACAAATCATTGTTCATTGAAATTTGTTAATATTTTAGTTGACATATTACCCTGTTTTTCCGAGTTACGTTACCCTCTTTTCATTAGAACGTTGGTCTTAAGCAGAAATTTTACATTCTTTCAAATTCCCTACTGAGTTGTCCCTTGTAGAAGATTTTTTGCTTTAGCCTTTCGGTATAGTTCCTTGTTTGGATGGATCTTGTTTTCCCTCTTCAGTTTATTTCTCAAACGACGTATTCTAGTTGACTATTTCATTCCAGTTTATTTCTGGTTTGGATCTGTGGTCCCCCGACAATATTATTTACTTTGGAATCCTGAAAAACTCCAAGCATTGTTTGGTGCATTTATTTTGCACAAGAATACTTTATCCCATTAGCAAGAATATCATGGCATCTCCCCAGGAAGTCATACCTCTTCCCCCCTAAAAAAAGGGGTCATTTCCGTTTACAATCCTCCGTGACCACAAATAGCAAGTCTCTTTATTTGAGACAGCTTATGTATTATCCTTTCCAAGCAGAGTGCCTTGGTTAAAGAAGAAGTTGAGACCCGTTCTAGGAGAGACACCAGAATATTGGGGAAACTTGTTATCTTTTTGCTATCTTCAGTGAACGTTGATAGTTCATTGTCAGTGAACAACGATGATATGATATATTCTCTTTCTACCTTCAGTGAAAGTTGGTAGACCATCAGAAGTGAATGTTGGTATTTGTTATCCTGTTGCTATATTCAGTAAACGTTGATAGTTCACCGTCACTAAACGGAGATGATGTAATATATTCTCTTTCTACCTTCAGTGAAAGTTGGTAAACCATCAGCAGTGAACGTCGGTGTTTGTCATCTTTTTGCTATCTTCAGTGAACATTGATAGTTCATCGCCAGTGAACGGTGATAATATGATATATTCTCTTTCTACCTTCAGTAAAAGTTGGTAGACCATCGTAGTGAAAGTTGATGTCTGCTATCTTTTTACTATGAGTCCTCATTATCATCCTCAACAACTTCTATTCACAAAGCAAGAATATTGGTATAAGAAGTTTGTTCAAACTTGTCAAAGTTCCTCAAGGCATTTTCTTGATCTAGAAGCTAGGGTTTTCAACTTCAAAGGAGTATATCTTGCTCACCTTTTGGTATTTTGGAGTGATTCCAAATACATCATTCTATTCAAAGGGTTATCAACAAATCACTTCAAAAGTTCCAAGGAGTTTACATGTGGAAGAGCCTTGATGAAGAAGAAAGATTACCAGTCATCCAGATGAATCCATAATTTTACCTAAGTAACTTCAAATGATCATAACTTGGTCAATTTTTATCACCTTGAGTCCATTATTTTTCCATAATGATATTGAAGAGGTTAAATTTATGCCTTCTTTTATGTGCAAAGTGGGAAAATGGATGGAAGTTGTCTTAAAGATGCAAAAGCTTATAGGTCATTTCATGATTTTTTTCCAACTTCAACAATTCATAACTCTCTCAATTTTTGGAGATTTCGAATGGTTAAAGTCCAAAAATGTCATTCAAGAGATCTACTTAATGCCATCTTTTTTGGTCAAGAGCAAATTCCAAGTGGAAGGCCATGTTTGGATGCAAGACATTATAGTTCATTTTTTGAAGAAGAATTTGAAATATTTCTAAGTATGGAAAGTCAACCCTTTTTCTTCAACTTTGACTCAATGCAACTTTCAGCTCAAGCATCCATTTGATTCCATTATTTTTCCATTACAAATCTTGTAACCTCATCTTTCTAAAGCATCAAGAATCATACCATAAGACCCCTTGAGTTGAAAATGGCATTGGTCAGAAGTTGGCACTTTGAAATTGAATTTCTCACCAAGTCAGAATTTTGAAATCCATAATGTGGCCTCTAATCACAAGTTTTCCATGCATTTTTTCCTCTAAACATGTTTAGTGAAGTTCCAGATTTGTTTAGCACATCAAAACGCAAGAATTGGATTAGTTTTGATGAAGTTTGTATCACACTTCACTCGTGCATCAGGTGTGCATGATTTCCATCCAAAATGCATCATTCACTCTTCCTTTTGATCTCATTCGCTTCTCCTATAAATACATGAACTATCCCATTCAATTTCCCAAGCTTGGATAGCCAGAATAACCCTGCCAAGCTTATTTCACAACTCAGAATTCAGCAACATTAAAAATCTATTCTCTACCCTTTTTCAATCCAATTTTTTCATCAATTCACCTTTGTTGATCTTCCCTGAAGCTAACCATATAATTACATTCAAAATCGTGCCTTATACTGTTCCATATAAGTCCAGTTCCAGAGCTCTGCAACTCAACTTCAATAGGTAGATTCCTTTATCAATTCTTCAAAACTCTGATATCATTATGTTTCTCTCATTGCCCTATTTCTAGTCGCAACATTTACATTTCACTGGAAACACGTTTTGAACATGAAATTTCAAATCCCTTTTTAAAACTTTCCTTCCAAATTGCTTGAGCTGTAGTTTATATAAATTTGGCGCGAGGGTGTGGTTGTTTTCGTCTTGAAGAGACGAAGCGATTGGCATAGGTCTGAGCTTCTGATTTTACAGTTTGAGAGACCTGCAAATCACGTTGGTTGGAGGTTGAAGATGACTTATGTGTCATCTTCCAACCAATGATGGCACGCCACTTGTTATTTTTGAAAATCTGATTTATATTTGATTATGTATATTATTCACTAATGACCATGATATGCACAGCGCGCCATATCCCTTGGATTTTATTACTAACGTGTTTTGACTCTCATCCAATGGTCCACATATTTTACTTTTATTTTCTTTTTCTGATTTTTATATTTTAATTGTTTTAAATTTCAAAAAATCATAGAAAATTCATTTTTAGTCCAAAAAATCTGAAAATATTATGAAAAATATTTTTGATTATTCTCTTTCTGATTTTTATTTTTTCACAATTTAATTTTGTGTTTTGATATTTTTATAAATTTTACACTTATTTGATTTGTTTTGAATGTTTAAAAAAAATACTTTTATACATTTTTAAATTCTGGAAATATTATGGAATGATCCAATAATATTGTGACAAATATTGGTGACCTTATTTTATTTTTTGTTTCGACTTTACCATTTTTACTATTTTTTGTTTATTTTACCCATTTATATTAATTTTAAAAATAGTTTCTGACTTTAAAAAATTACCAAAAAAATAGTAAAATTACTTAGCCCTTTTTCTGATTTTTCTATGGTCTTACTTTTCATTTCGTGATTAATTTGAACATAGTTGATATTTTTCTCATTATTTTCTATTTTTAAAACATATTTTAAATTTTTTTTTATATATCAAATGTGATATTATTTTGTAATTATTTTCTTGTTGATCTTGGGTTAGATTTTAGATCATGAACTTTGTTAACATCATTGGATCCATGGTGTTGAGTTTAACTCCATAAAAAAATGGATGAATGATTTTAATAATAGTTTGATTAAAATTTAATTCAAATGTGGTTTATTTTTTTCCCCATCCCTATTCATCTCATCCTTTTTCTTATTGCACTAAATGTTGTGGGAGCATGATCTATATATCATGTCTAAAAAAAATGGTGCATAGATTTCTATTGACCGACCTCAAAATAGGTGCGACTTCTATATAAGTCCACTTACGATTGCTTAACATAGCGCTAAATTTTGTCCCGATTCGAATAAATGATCATTCTTGGCCCAAACTTATGATTGCAAGCCCAAGTATGTTAATTTTATCTCTTTGATCCAATAACCTTGAAATTCATTGTGTGGAGGCTTTGTTCTCCCAATCCTCTAATGTATCTACAACACCTTTGGTCAACGCGAATCACTTAAACATCGTTGATCATTAAATGGTACTTGTGAGAATTCCAAATGGATGATATACTTGACAAAAAGCAAATGCAACTTGTTGTGTGGAGGCTTTGGTTCTACCAATCCTCTAATGAGTTTCAAATGCAAGCTTCAAGATGGTCATCCAACTAACCACTAATTATTGACTTGTCTTACTTTATACTTTTATTCTTTTTTATGCTTTATGTACCATTTACTTTTAGCTTTTACATTTCATGCCATTTTCATCTTTGCTCATTTGAGCATTTATTTTCTTGGCATTTTTATTTTGCTCACTTGAGCTTTTCTTTTTCCTTTCTTAAGATACTTAATAATCAACATAAATCCCAAAAAATTTATTTAACTATTTGGTTACTATCCTTGGCGTTATGGAGCATGGGACTTTTCTTTAACTTAGGATTAGAAACCTTGGCCTATCTTGGAAACCTTGTGATCTTATCTGATTATTGTGTCTGGAGTTCTTGAGGTTTACCTCAAGACATTGGGTTGTTTGTTTGTTTTTGTGTGCAGGTTTTTTTGTGTGATTACACCCCTTGTTTGTAATCTGGGATTCACCCGTATACAGCCGTTACTCTGCCCAATTTTTATGAAGACTTAATACACTTGAAGTTTGGTTCTCTCAAGAGGTCTAGTATTTCTTTGCTTGATTGGTTTCAACCCAAGGAATTTGAATTCTATCTTGTCTCATAATGTCAAATATTGGCTTCTTGTTGGTTAGATGGTTCTTATCCCTAGCTTTTACCTCGTGCTTTAGGATAATCCCTTCTTCTCCTCCCATCTTCTTTAATTTCAAAAATCTTCTTTCCCTTCTTGAAAATTCTTCTTGTTTTTGAACTTGAACCATTTTCATAATAAACTTGGACTTATGTCCACGCTTTTTCAAAACATTTTCATAAGTAAACTCCAATCAACTTAATAATACCTTGACATTTTTTGTGAGAAGACTAAAATTCAATCAATATCATTTCAAATAATTTTTGCCACTTTGGATTTTTTATCTTTAAAACTTTTCTTAAAAGATTAAACTCTTGTCAGTCCTTGTAGTGATGCAAACAACTATACTTCTACAATATATAGTGAAGAGAGATACTTTCCACTTGGGTGTTGAGTGAGGCATTGTTGATTTTGAAATCCATGCCATATCCTCCACTTTGAGATGTTGCAAATTCTCCTTTCTCAGGATCGTGGGTAGTAGGTTTGTTTTCCACACGAACAATGACGATGGTGTTTTATCTTATAAAATTAACCAACACATTTGGGTTTTGAATTTTGGAAAGAGGAACTACGTGTACCCTGATCCCCTATTGCACGAAAAGGTGGTACATAGGCACTAAAGGTTCGGAACCGCGGAGGGTGCAAACATTATAAAATAAATATATTTCTTTCCTCACCTCCACCATCCATTTTTTATATATACAACATTTTTTATAGCCAAAATATACAGATTTTTACAAAGAGGTTCCTGCGGAGTACCGTAGATGTTTAGGGTGCTAATACCTTCCCTTTTCATAACCAATCCCCTTAACTTGAATCTTTCCCCATCTTTTTGGGTTATTCTCTCTTTTCCCATTCCTTTGGAAACAATAAAGCGCGGTGGCGATTTTAATTTTGATTTGTATGAAGTCTAGTCAATCCAATGGCTTAGTCTTGAACATTTCTACCGCTACACTAAGATAGAGTGATTATTCTTTAAACAAGCTTGCTTCTGACTTTGTGGATGGAGTGTGATCAGAGGGAACGAGTTAGAGGCTCAAGAATGGATTTTATGCAAAAAGCTTGCTTTACAAGAATGGCAATATTAACTGTGCCATTAATGGAAATGCAACTTGGATAATAGCTCAATTGCTTGGATCAAAGCTCTAACAGTTGTGTAAACATTTAATTATGGAGTGGCAAACAAGTTTGAGGCCTGCAAAGCAAAGATTATGCAGCCTAGCATGGATTTGGTTCACGTGTTCATCAAACATGACTTGTAATTCAAGTTTGAAAACCCTAACTTCCTCTCATCGATTCTCACTGCTCAAGAATGATCTCAAGGAGTTCTTTGACATTTTAGAAATCTTATAATGTCCTCTAAAACCCCTATTTGAATCAGATTTTAAAATTACCCTTGGAAATATATGAAAAAGTGCCATGAAGTTAGGTCACAATCCTGCCTAAACTAGGGCAAAATTTCACTAAGTGTTTAATTTCAAGACCATGACTTTGTGAATTAATAACTTGAGATCCAATCCTTTTTAGAAGAAGTTGTGTAAAGAAATATTATAGATATCATAAAGATCTACAAATTTCATGTTAAAAGTTTCTTTTGAATCATCTTGTATCATGGTGAAAAATTGGCTCAAAGTTGTAAAAAAACATGAAGTTTTAAACACTTAAAAAAATTTCTAAGTTAGAAAACTTTGACTTTTCAAAATGAAATCTTGACTTTTTGATTTATTTATGAAGAATTTTCATAATTTGACATGTTTTGATGAATTGTGATTTTTTACATTGGATTTTGACCAAAAAGTCAAAGTTTGACTTTTCAGTGTACAGTTGACTTTTGATCTATTGATTGAAAATTCACTATCAATCCAATTGATCTTAAGAAATGTTTTGGGTCAAGCCATTAGGTCAAAATGATGCAATTCAACTATTGAGATCATGCCTCAAACCACCTAACCATTTTCTAAGTCAAAATCAGAAATTGCCTTTCCTCAATCAAAACCCTAATTTTGACCATTTTGCCCTTTTGATGATTTGATCAGATTTCTTGGGGAATTGTGGTATAAACTTTATCAAATAATACATATGAGTTTATAATGTTGATGTGGATAAAAATTTATGAAGTTTGACTGTAAATTGGCCAAAGTTGACTTTTCCCCCAATTTAGCTGATTTTTAGGTCAACTGCTCAAATGATTGAGCAAAAATATGATTCAAGGCTTGAAACTTGACATGAGTGATATTGGGGGTCCATAATGATCCATGAAATTCATATGAAGCATTGAAAGTTCAATTATCCTCGTGTAATCTCAAACCCTAATTTTGGTCATCAATGCTTAAGGATGTGTCTTGAGTTGATCAACCCTAGTGTAGTCTTGAACCAAGAGAGATCTTTGTGAGAAAATATTTGGTAAGTGAGAGGGAAAATTTTGGGGTACAACAGATACAAATGTACAAATGGGGATTGCAAGAAATTAAATCCTAATTATCTATTACAACCATATTGAAACTTGAATAATGTATAAGAATATAATGTACAAGACAAAATGGAAAAAAGGAATAGATTTGTTCTGTTTTTGTTAAGGAAATTTAATTATGTTAAAGAAAAGAAAATAAATATGAAAATGTTTTTTTTGGTCTTTTTAATTGTAAAAAGTTAAATAAAATAAACTAAATAACTTAAATATATTGTTGGTGTTTTTGTGTAGAAAACTGTTTTTGTGTTTAAAACGGTTTTTGTGTAGAAAACAATTTTATGCTTGGGTCTGTTTGTTAGTAAACAGGGGGGGTTCAGAAACTGGAAATGCCAAGGCTCAGCCAATGGAGGCCCAGGCGTGCTTCCTGCAAACAAGGAAAAGTAAAAAAATATGAACAGATGACAAAAGGTCTCTTTGGGGCTTGAACCAAGGACCTTACACAGAAATGCCTTTCGCGTGAACTATTTGTACCACAGGGGTGGTCTGTTTCATTCGATAGTTATACAGTGTGCACTAAAGATAAAATGAACTCATGGCTTCATCTTCTTCCTTCGAGCGCAGGGATGTCTAGCATATTTGTTAAGATTCGTAAGGCTTCACCCTCAGCCAATCGAAGGATGTAAAAAACTGCCTAACATGTGAATACAAAGCTAACTATGTAGCTTTCGAAAGCTACAGAACATATGTAAGTAGAAATTTGTTTGGTACCAAAATCAAAGTCTCACTAGTCAGAGTTGAAGTTATCAACGTATAAGCAGTGATAATCGAAAGTTGGAGCATGTCCATCTTCCTAGATATGATATCTACATCTTTTCTTTTATTTGCATGTACAAATGATGTTTGAATGAAGAGTTCTAAGTTTTAGAAAACTTATCTATTGAAGTGCGAATTGAAAGAGATTCTGTATGACTTCTAGGAATGATTCGATAATGGGTTAAGCCGACATGGACCTTCCTGAAGCTAATTCAGTTACTGCTTTATTTTGAAAGTCACTGAATCGAAGGTTGGTCAGGAGTGAATCGAAGGGCTCACTAACTTCCTTAAGTGGGTTTTTTGAGGGCTTTGGAAATGTTACAAGGTTGGTATATGGAAGTTAGGGGGTGAATTGAAAGGCTGTTATATGGAAGTTATGGAGTGAATCGAAAGGCTGTCTAACGCATGAAGGGGTTTGAGATTTTTTGAGAGTTTAAGAGTTTTAGAGTTTGAGAGTTTAAGAGTTTTGAGAGTTTGAGAGTGTGAGAGTGTTTGAGAGTGTTTGATGATTTTTTTACCCAACCAAAGTCTACTTTAGCTTGCAAATGGTTTCTCTATTTATAGAGAAATGGTTAGAGATGTTGGAGTAACCAGGTTTGTAAGATAACAAACCATGGTTTGGTTAAAAACAAAAGAACCAAGTTTTATGGATTTTCATAGTTCCCAAGTTCAAGTACAAGTGGGGGCCTAATGTTTGCAGAAGATTTGACACGTGCTTTTGACACTGCTTGTGTTTAGATAAAATCAGGTTGGAAGCTCAAAAAACTCACTTTGTGATTAAAGTAATCTTTATGAAAAAAGGATACGTAGCTTTTTTCCATTTCATCCAAAAATGGTATAATCCAGTGGATAAAGCTTCGAATCTTTGTGTAATGTATCAAAAAGTTGTGTAAGCCTCTGATTATGTAAAAATTTGGAAGCAACATAGCCTGACAAGTGAGAATTTATCTAAGGGTTCAGAGTTGAATTCGAAGTATGTTACTTCGAAGGAAACCGATACTCCAATCGAAGATTTGTGTAAAGGTAACCCTTAATCGAAGCTTGCATGAAGGAGGCCACTACTTTGTGAATCAAAGCAAGCATCTTTGGAGGCCATTGTCTTCTGAATCGAAGAAAACCTGCAGGAGGCCATTTCCTTCTGAATCGAAGAAAGCCTTCAGGAGGCTACTGCTTTATGAATCAAAGCAAACCAGTAGGAGGCCATTGCCTTATGAATCAAAGCAAACCTGCAGGAAGCCATTGTCTTCTGAATTGAAACAAGTTGTTTCAAAGGGAGACATTGCCCAGTCAAGGCTAGTATGAAGGAAGGAGTTCAGTCGAAGCTAGGATGAATCGAAGTAATGCCAAGTCGAATCTAGTATGAATCGAAGCAATGCCCAGTCGAAGCTAGTATGAATCGAAGCAAGCTTTCTTTTCTTCCATTTTGTCAAAAAAATCAAATTTATCTACTTTACTCTTTCAACAGTTTCCTCTTTGACTTGATGCTTGAAAATCCAATATGATCCATGGCAACTATGTGGGGTATTACAAATGCAATTATACTTGTGCAATCTTGAACTTTAATAAAAATCTTGTGAGAAAATGTCTTTAGAAAAGATAGGGCAAATTTTGGGGTACAACAGCTGCCCTTGTTCAATCTTATTAAACCTAAAAAACGAGTATGGCACGTTGTCGTTCGTAGCTTGAAGGCAAAAGATGATTGAACACTAGAGTACCCAGAAATTTGCACTCGACTATGTGTTAGTTGATTGTGTAGGGAATGGGATTAAAGATGCCATTTGCAGAGATGATGGAGAGTTATCTGAGATGGGCTTATAGATGCTATCCAAAGGTGATTATTGATAGAAATTAAACCAAGTCTAAGCTTGACTGTAACTGAGAGAAGTCTAAGAATAAATATTTGGTCGATTTAATTCTAAATGCCATGCTGGAATAGACCCATGTCTGGAAATGTATTAGAAGGAATCTGTGTAAGATTACTTCAGGATAAGTCCATATGAAATTGTATCTGGAGAAGGAATCCATGTAAGATTGCTTCAGGATGAATCCGTACAAAATGGTGTCTGGAGGTATATGAAAAGGAATCTGTGTAAGATTTCTTTATGATGATCCTGTGTGAAGCTGCATTTGGAAATTTATGAGAAGAGATCTGTGTAAGATTGCTTTATGATGAGCCTGTGTAGGGCTTCTTTAGGAGATATATGAGAGGGAGCCTTGGTAGGGCTGATGAGTCCATGTGAAACTATATCTGGAGATATATGAGAAGGAACCCGGGTAGGGCTTCTTCAGGACGAGTCATTGTAAAATATCATTTGAAAATTCATGAGAAGGAACCTGGGTAGGGCTTCTTCAGGATGAGTCCGTGTAAAACTTCATCTGGAAATTCATTAGAAGGAACCTGGGTAGGGTTACTTCAGGATGAGTCCGTGTGAAATTGCATCTAGAAATTTATGAGAAGGAACATGGGTAGGACTACTTCAGGATGAGTCCGTGTGAAACTGCATCTGGAAATTCATGAGAAGGAACCTGGGTAGGGTTTCTTCAGGATGAGTCCCTGTGAAACTGCATCTGAAAATTATAAGAAGGAACCTGGGTAGGGTTGCTTCAGGATGAGTCCGGGTAAAACTTTATCTGGAAATTATAAGAAGGAACCTGGGTAGGGTCGCTTCAAGATTAGTCTGTGTAAAACTTCATCTGGAAATTATAAGAAGGAACCTGGGTTGGGTTGCTTCAGGATGAGTCAGTGTAAAACTTTATCTGGAATTATAAGAAGGAACCTAGGTAGGGTTGCTTCAGGATGAGTCAGTGTAAAACTTTATATAGAATTTATGAGATGGAATCCGTGTAAGATTGCTTTATGATGAACTCATGTGAAGCTACATCTTTTGAGAAATGGTAGTGATATTTTCCAAAAGAGGATTTTTGTTGATTGACTTTTCCTGCAAGGAAGAGGGTTAGTTGCATGCAGATGGATGCATGGCTTTGATGATGTTCTAAAAAATAAATAAGATTATGATGTATGTATTTATCATGTATGTAATATGATGTATGAATGTGAAATATTGGTTGAAATGTAACTTTGCTTCGGAAAATAAATCCTTGATGATTGTTGGGGAGCTTTGGGAAGTTATATCCCGGAATGTTGTTGGGGATGAAGAGTACGCACACCTTCAGACCTTGTTTTAGAATGTTTCCCTGGGGATTCTTGTTTTATTGTTTGAGGAGAACCCCGCTGGGGAATATTGACTTTGCTTGAGGGAAACTCTATGGAGAGTGTTGATTTATGCTTGGAGAAAAAAGTTCAAGAATTTTAGTTGTCTGTTGCTCTACTAGGGAGTTGGAGAGAATGGAAGCTAACAACTCGTTTGCCTGGTCAAAGTTCAGTTGACTTCTTCTAAGGAAACCCTAATTTGGCAATTTTGGACTTTTGATGGTTTGAGAACTTTCCTTGGGGAAACATGATAAATACTTGATCAAATGATGAATATCACTTCAAAATGTTGATGTTGACCAAAACTATTGAAGTTTGACTGTATGTTGATCACAATTGACTTTTTGACCAATACAGTTGATTTTCAATCATATGAGCCATTGACTGAGCAAACCTTTGAGGTAGGACTTGAAACTTGACATGAACCTTATTGAGGACATATGGAGAACCTTGAAAGCCACTTGAGACCTTCGCAACTCAATCTTCTTTAGTAACTCAAAACCCTAGTTGTAGACCCCTTTCTTAGGAGGAGGTTTGACTGGTCAACCTTTGAGTATCTTGAGAACCTTTGAAAGCATGTCTTGACAAAAATGGGAGGGAAAATTTTGGGGTAGAACAACCAACGTATCAGATGACACAGATTCATCAAAATCCGAATCAGACACATATGAAAATGAGAATTTTCTAAATTCTGTAGATCTTAATTAGAAGATAGTTTGTCTGAAATTCTTGAAAAATATCAGCAACTTCAAATGAAATACAAGAACCTGAAACATGGTCTAGTATTTGAAACTAAAGAAACTAGGAAACTAAAGAAACTAGGAAACTAAAATCATAAAACTCTGAGCTAAAAGAAATCAATTCTAAATTTTAAAATTAAAAATCCTTTATTAAAAATGAATTACAAAAAACTCAGAAAGAATCTGTCTCAGAAGTTTCAACTAGTTCTGATAACATCATAAAAGAATATGATTATAACTTTCAAAAATTTCTAGCAAGAAACATAGATAGAAGCAAGATGGCTTCAATGATATATGAAGTTATAAGAAACAACTCAAAAGGTTTAGGAGACGTGAAACTAGGAGGGGAAGAACCATATCAACCTAAACAAGTAGATGACATGGTCATAAAACACACACCTCTTAACTCACATTTCAAGTATGGACACACACATGATATAAAATATACTAGTGAATCATATTCTATGAACTCTTATGTAAAATCATAATTCAATCTGAATTTTGGAAACTCTAACCAAAAAGGACCCAAAAAGATATGTGTATCTAAGGATAAAATTATCTATGTTGCAGAAGTCCTTAGCAGCAGAGTTGAAACACCAGTCTTGGTACCTAGACTCTGGATGCTCTTGACACATGACGGGAAGAAAGAATATGTTCCAAATCCTGGAACATAAATAGGAGGATATGTAGGTTTCAGAGGAAATCAGAAAGGGAAAATCATTGGCTCTAGAACTGTTGGTAATGGTAAACTTCCCTCTATAACTAATGTTATTTTAGTAGATGGTTTAATACATAATCTAATGTCCATAAGTCAATTAAGAGGTAATGGTTATGATATAATCTTCAATCAAAAGTCTTGCAAAGTTGTTAGTTAGAAAGATGGATCAATCCTATTAAATGGTAAGAGAAAGAACAACATTTATAAAATTAAACTTTCTGAATTGAAAAGTCAGAATGTAAAATTCCTTATGTCTAATAACGATGAGCAATGGGTCTGGCACAAGATTGGGGCATGTTAGTATGTGAAGAATATTTCAGATTAACAAACTCAATCTGGTTAGAGGACTTCCAACCCTGATGTTCAGCTCAGATGCTCTGTGTGAAGCATGTCAAAAAGGAAAGTTTGCAAAAACTTTCTTTTAAATCTAAAAATGTTGTTTCTACCTCTACACTATTAGAACTTATGCATATAGATATGTTTGGACCAGTTAAAATTGCATCCATTAGTGGCAAGAAGTATGGATTAGTGATCGTAGATGACTATAGCATATGGACATGGGTAATGTTTTTAAGACACAAGGACGAGTCACACTTTGTGTTCTCTACCTTCTGTAACCAAGTTCAGAATGAAAAAGAGTTTACAATTGTAAAATTTAGAAGTGATCATGGTGGAGAATTCGAGACTAAAAGATTTGAAAAGTTTTTTAATGAAAATGGCATTTCCCATGAGTTATCTTGTTGTAAAACTCCTTAACAAAACAAATTTATAGAAAGAAAGAATAGAACTTTACAAGAAATGGCCAGAACCATGATCAATGAGACTAACATTGCTAAACACTTCTGGGAAGAGGCAGTTAACATAGCGTACTACTTTAAGAACAGAATCTCCAAAAGACCTATTATGGAAAAGACTCCATAGTAACATTCGAAGAACAGAAAGCCCAACATTTATTATTTCCATCCATTTGGATGTTATTGTTATATTTTAAACACCAAAGAACATCTGAACAAGTTTGATTCTAAGGCACAAAAGTGCTTCATGTTAGGATAATCTAAATGCTCAAAAGGTTATAGAATATATAACACAAAAACACGAATTGTGGAAGAATCCATTAATGTCAGATTTGATGATAAGCTTTGATCTCAAAAGTCAAAGTAAGTTGACAATTTTGTCGATATAGAAGTTCAAATTAGAGGTACTGGAGACAAATCTTATGAAAACAAAAGCTCAGAAACCAAGATCAATGTAGGAAAAAGACATAAGTACAATCAACACTGATTCTACAGAAACATCTGAAGAACCCATTCATAAAAGAAAGCCAAGAAGCAGATTTGCACACTCTAAAGATTTGATTATGGGAAAGAAGAATGATCCAATCAGAATAAGATCTACATTTAAAATATTGAAGAGTCTCTCATGGATTGGTATCTCTGATTGAACCAACCTCCATAGATGAAGCACTTCAAGACAATGATTGGATACTTACAATGCAGAAAGAACTTAATCAATTTACCATAAATGATGTATGGGATCTAATTTTGAAACCAAAAGGATTCAATATCATTGGAACTAAGTGGGTCTTCAGAGACAAGCTAAATGAACAAGGATAATTTATCAGGAATAAAGCACGACTGGTTTCACAAGGTTATAGTCAACAAGAAGGGATAGACTATAGTAACACCTTTGCTCTAGTTGCAAGGTTAGAATCTATCAGACTTTTAATTTCATTTGTTGTAAATAATGACATCACTCTTTATTAGATGGATGTCAAAAGTGCATTTTTTAAATGGTTATATTGATGAAGAAGTTTATATGCACCAACCCCCTGGTTTTGAAAATACAAAACATCCCAAATATGTTTATAAAATTAAGAAATCGTTAAATGGTCTGGAACAAGCTACCAGAGCATGGTATAAAAGATTAAGTAATTTTCTTTTAGAAAAATAGTTTACCTAAGGGAAAGTGTACACATCCTTATTATGTAAAACATTTAAAAATGATATTCTGGTTTGTGAAATTTATGTAGATGATATTATATTAGGGTCTACTAAAGCCTCCTTAGGCAAAGGGATTGCAAAGTCTATGCAGGCAGAGTTTGAAATGAGTCTGTTGGGAAAACTCAAGTTATTTTTGGGAATTCAAATTAATCAAATTCCATAAGGAACCTTTATACATCAAAGTAAATATATTAAAGAACTTCTGGAGAAATTTGACATGTCAGAAAGTAAGCCACCTAAAACTCCAATGCATCCAACATGCATTTTGGAAAAGGAAGAGGCAAGTAAGTAAGTAGAGAAAAAGCTCTACAGAGGTATGGTTGGTTCTCTACTTTACTTAACCACTTCGAGACCTAGTATTCTATAGTGTTTGTTTATGTACTAGATTCTAATCAGATCCTAGAGAATATCACTTAACAGTAGTTAAGCGAATTTTAAAGTATCTAAAAGGTACTATAATCTTGGTCTATGTTATGGAAAATCCAAAGAATACAAATTAGTAGGGTATTGCTATGTTGATTTTGCTGGAGATAGAATAGAAAGAAAAAGCACTTCTGGAAGCTACCGGTTTCTGGGAGACAACTTGATATCTTAGTACAGCAAAAGACAATCCACCATAGCACTATCAACTGTCGAAGCTGAATATATAGTTACAGTTGGATGCGGTTCTGAGATGCTCTGTATGAAGAGTCAGCTTGAAGATTATCATATATACGAGAGTAACATTCCTATCCTCTGTGATAATACTTCTACTATTTGTCTTTCTAAAAATCCTAACTTACATTCTAGGGATAAACATATAGAAATCAACCATCATTTCATTAGTGACTATACTCAGAAGGGGATTTTTTCCATACAATTTATAGATACAAACCATCAATGGGTTAACATTTTTACAAAACCCCTTATTGAAGATAGATTTTATTTCATTCTGAAACATATCAGTATGGAATCTTGTCTAGAATGAAAAGATATTAAATTTCTACATATTTAACCTTTAGAATGTTCTGATAATTATTTTCTTTTGTGAACAATCTGAGCAATAGTTCTTCAGAAGTGAGAAGGAAGATTGACTCAGAAACTATCAAAAAGATCTGAACATAAGGAAAAAATATTTCATTTCAAGATAGTATCATCAGCTCACTACATCATCATTTGTCAACTCAAAACATAACGTCACTCTCTGAGATTGAACACGTGTTCACACTCTGGTTGGCCAAAATGTTTGAGTTGATGCATTGAGGCGCGAGTCACATCGGTAACTATTTTGAAGATCTTCACGCCTCTACCTTTTCAAAAATCATTTAATGCTTTTAATCATTATGTTTAATTTTTTTAATTATAATTAATCTCATGTTTTCTTCATTGCCTATTTATACATTTTTCTCACATACACTTTTCACCATTACCTTGAAACACTCATTTTATCTACATTTTTTTCTCTTCCAAACCTAAATCCTGTGAACAGTGGCTTCCTCTTCTTAACAAAACACTTCACAAGATCTCATTAATACAAAAACCATTCCTGAATAAAGTTCCATCCCAAATGAAGAGAACTACACTGAACCCGAAAGAACCTTCCTCACACCGATCAAGAACCTTGAAGTTTCTGTGAACTTATGGTAGATTTCAAGAGTATTCAAGAAAATGGGTATGGTCTTGTTCCTGGTGTGGAATTTCAAGGGTGGACTAATTTCTTTAATAGGTTGGTTGGTCCAGTTTTCCAAAAAATGACTAAGGAATTCAGGATTCATGCAAAAGTGACAAATCTCCAAGTTACTTCGTTTGAAATGGGGAATAAGATCATCATCACTGAGAAACTCATTGCAACTCTTATTGGGCATGATGGAAGAAGAGTCAGGTGTAGTGACAAGGTAGAAAGAAATCTGATCTTAACAAAGTCTCTCAAGAGATTTTTGTTTTTATACCACACTCTAACAAGATTAAAGACTACCTTAGAATCTAGGCTAGAATCATTCTAGGATGTATTAATCACAGAAAAAAAACAGTTCTCCTGAATACATCAACATTGATCATCAATATCTTATGTACTGCATTACTAACAAGGTCAGGATCAACCTTTCACACCTTTTGTTCAATCATCTATAGACCATAGTCAAGGAAACAAGAGAAGATGAGAAAACCAAAAGAGGTTGAATTCCACTGGGAAGGATGATCTCAGATATTTTGACAGAAAATAGGATGATAGAACATCTGAGTGAAGCTCAACAAGTAATTGAGTTGGAAACCTGCGTTGGAAAAACCATCAACGCTAGAAACCTCCAGAAGATGAAGATCATATATCACATTAAGAAGGACCCAACCAAAATCGTAAAGGAAATTATCTCTAAAAGAATAATTCCTCTGGATGACTTTCCCCTTTTTACTCAAGAAGATCCTCCTGAAGTCATTGTCAAATATCTAGATGCTTGTAAAAAGGGTGGAACTGTTCCTGATATTAACATTCAAAATCTTCCTCAACCACTAGAGGCACTTATCAAAAAGTCGAAGAAAAGGAAAGTTGTTGGTGAAGGAACTTCTAACAAGACTCCTAAAGCTTCAAATAAACAAGGTACCTTTTCTTTCATTTCTATTGTTGAATCATTACTTTTATCAACATCAGAACTTTCTTAATCTCTAAGAACCTTCTGAATATCACTCAACACAAACTTTTGATGATTTTGACATTGAAACCTACACTACCACAATCACTAATCAAACTCTGATCAACCCCTCTTCAACCTATACTTATCAACCTCAGCCAGAACTTTCCCAAGTTCTTTCTGATATTAATCAGTATGATCCATCCAATGTCACTCCCAAAATAGAAAATCCAAATGTTGTCTCTGAACAACAAATGCCTGAAACAACACTAGACATTCCAGGCATAACTTGTCCTCTCAACAACCCTGAACCATAACATATCATCATCCCTCAATCATAGAACATCCATATCATCCCAGATACTCCCTTTCCACATACATCAACACCAAACTCACCTTTTTCCATTTACAACTCCCCATATCATCACACTCTCATAAAACAACCAGAAGATCATCTGTGAATTGTAATTGATCAGCAAGCTTGGAATAACTTAATCAATTCCTCCCAGAAAATAGTAGTTCCAAAACCCAAATCAACACCAACCAAACCAAATGTTTGTAAATTGTTGTTGGATTTTGAGACAGAAATGCGGGAATGGGTCAATAATCTGAAGCAGGTTTGCATCAAGAATCTCAACCTAGCTGTTTGTGACTCCCTCTGGACCCAGTTATGAAAATGGTTTAATTCTGAATCCATCAAGCTCAAGGAACCTATTTATGACTATGCTCAACAGAACTTATGTGATCAGCTGAATGTCTTCAATGATCAAGTTCTAAAACTTTGGGAAAAGAAACCTCTTCTACAACTAGATAACACTCTCTGGGTATCTCCACAAAAACCAAAAGTTTGAGAACCATCTCTTAAACCTCAACTTCTGGTAATTTACAAAAACAAAGGAAAGGCGATTGAAGAATCTTCTACGAACGTGACTGTTTAAGAAATGGCTCTAACTTCTCTCATGCTGAAAACTCTGGATGAGTTGAAGAAAGAGAAAGAAGTTGTTAGGGAAAAGTTGGATAAACAAGATGAAACCAACAAAGCGATTAAGGTAATGCTAGACAAGCAAGAAGAATCCAACACTCAGATCAAAGGTCTTCTGGAATAATTATTCACATACATTTCACCTCCATAACCTTATATCTAGTTGTTTATTTATCTTGTTGTCATTCTGATGTTTTTACTTAACTTTTATATGACCGTTTCGTTCTAATGCATAACATTTTATTGTTCTGATATTGTGTTTTTCTATGTTTTCCTTATTTTATTCTTTTTTGATTTATAACAAAAAGGGGGAGAAGTGAAAATATTTTGACATAACAGTTATGGACTAAGTCTCAAACCTTTCAATATAACGTAACTTCTTATTCTAAAATTTTATAGGAAAAGTATCTTTCTAAACTTATGGTATGCATCACCAGGCTTCAACATAGGCTTCTCAGATCTTCCATCATATGCTCTGATCAACATCTTACGAGTAAACATTTTCAGGGAAGTTTCTAATCATAATCTAATTCGGTTGTATCAGAGTATTTAACTCAGGGGGAGACTCTAATAATATCTTTTACAATGAACTTATATCACTAAGTTACAAAATTGTTCATCAAAATATGTAAGTTTTGTCATCATCAAAAAGGGGGATATTGTTAGAACATAGTTTGGTTCTACATCTAATTCATAGTTTTGATGATATCAAATACAAAATTATTGTGAAGAAAAATTATGCACTCTAATCGTTTGATTGAATGTACGGAGAAGTTCTTGTAAAATATAAGAAGATAATGACGTGAATAATCAGATATGAAGCTCTGAAAAGAACGTGCATATAAGAAGCTCATAATCTAAACTAAAAGTGACATGCTAGTAAAAGAAGTTTTGATGCTAAAGTCAAACTTCTAAAGAACAAAGCTTCCTGTTGTACCCCAAAATTTGCCCTCCCATATTTCTCAAGACATGTCAAGAATAATCTCCAAGTGACTCAAGTTAGCTCAAGAGTTGGACAATCAAATCACCTCCTAAGGCAGTCAATTCAAAATTAGGGTTTTGTGTTGCATCAAGGTCCTTATGTCCAAATGGCCTCAAGTTCTCCCCAATGTCCTAGTATGCTCTCAAGTTAATCCATGTAAAATTTCAGACCTTGCAGAGAAAGTTTGGTCAGTCAATTGCTCAAGGTCCAAAAATCGACTATGCTAGGGCAAAAGTCAACTATGGCCTACAAATAGTCAAACCTCAATATTTTTGTCAACATTCTCATTTTGAAGGATAATTCATAATTTGATCAAGGGTTGAGCATGATTCATCAAGGATTTCTCAAGTTTCATCAAGATTCAAAAGTTGCTAAATTAGGGTTTTGTAGGAAAAGTCAACTCAACTTTGACCAAGCATAACTTTCTCATACTTTATGAGAAATGACCCATCCAAATCTCATTTTGAATAGGATGAAATTTCCTACAATCCATCTTCACACCCCAAGATCAAGAAATGCACCCACAAAAAGTTACAAATTTGGACATTATAGGTCATTTTTGAAAGTCAACAAAAACACATTTTTTTCCAAAGCTTATAACTTGAGAATGGAATATCAAAATGAGATGAGACAAAAAGGGTTTGTTAGAGGACATCTCAAGGTTTCTAAAAAGTCCAAGGAAATCTCCAAAAGTTTAAAATTGAAGAAGTTATGCATTGTTGAAGTTGGGCATTTTTCCAAAATTGCCGAAATTCAACTATCCCGAAAACTTCAAATTTTGTCAAATGGCCCCACTTTTTTCCACTTGATTTGATCTTGTCACACCACACACGTGTCCTATCTTCAATTTCATGACCAATTATTAATTTTTCAATTTTATTTGATTTTTATTGATTTAATTCATTTTTAATCAATTTAAATCAAAATAAAATCTCAATATTAATAACTTGTGATCTTTTTGATTGATACAACTTTCAATTAACATCATGAACACAATCAAATTCGTGCCAAGCCATATCATGCACAAAATCTTGGATTTGGAAAGAAATTGGAAGCCTTTAATGGAAGAATTATGTCAAATCTCAAATCATCAATTCACATGGATTCATGCCTAAAGATTTAACCTAATACAACCCTTATTACTCATAGAAGCTAGACACACACAAGACACGACCTGAAAGCTGCACAAACGGCCAGACCATAACTGAAAAAAAAGCTTAAAAAGTGTGGGATCGAAATCTTGCTTGGAGTCCAATTCAAGGCAAAAGCTCAACGTAGCCTTCTTGCCTGACGTCCACTGAAGCCAAAGCAATCAGAATCAAGCCCTGAAACATCCCTAATTGCGATGTAAGTCCTCATGAACATGGCCCTGTACACGAAAACATTACTTCTCATTCTTGCATCTTTTTGACAAAACGTTTGTATATTCATGACTCTTGCATGATTTCTAAACATTCTGCAATATTCAATTGAGTTTTTATAGCTTGTAACCCCCTAGCCGGTTCTAGGGTTCTTGGTATACATTTTTGGGCGTTTTGTTTTCAGGAAAAATTAGGTCAAATAATGGCCATGGTTGTGTTCAGGGAGGAGAAACGAGCATGGGGATGATCTTAGTTCGCATTTATATGGCCTAGAAGTTGTTTTAGGATGAACCCACGGATCTTGCTGCGGATAAAAATCCGCAGGTAAAAAACCAGTGTTTCAACGAAGAAGATGCTGATGCGTCTCCCTCCCATCCGTCCTTTCAAATCTCGTGCGCTTTATTTTTTTATTTACAGCATATTGATTGTTTTTTGCATATAATATTCTCCACTTATCCATTTAACAAAACGTGCAATGGCTCAGTTGGTGAAGGCGTTAGTGGATTGTCCAATGGGACCTGGGTTCGAATCCCAGGTCCCCCAATACATTTGTTTAATATTTCTTCAGGAAATTGCATGTGATTTCCAAAGCATGGTCCACCATACTCCTCATCCCATTAGGCGCCAGATGGCCTCCAGGCTAAATCCAATGGCCAAGATTGAGCGCCTACCATGAACTCTAGTCAACAGACGCGTGTGAGATCCTAGAAAGTCAAACAAGGCTTGTATGAATTGGGCCAAACAGTTGCTCTTCACACCCTGATCCAGGCCCAGCACCCCCTTCTTTGGTTATTTCTTGTCTCTTTATATTTCTTTTATTTAATTGTTTTTGTTAATTAATTTTTTTATATTTTCACTAACCAATTAATTCTTTTTCCCATAAAATCAGAAAACAAATAAAAATATTATTTTTATTAAAATTAAGTTCACCTTTATCTTTGTAAATAAATTAATTCAATTAATTTAGTATTAATTAGGTTTAAATTTTAATATCTTTTTGCAAAATAATTAAAATTAATGTAGAATTAGGTTTTTACTAACTTTTAATCAAATTTTATTTTATTTTATTTCCTTTAATATCAAAAAGTCCAAAAATATTTTAATTAATTAATTAATTAATTTTGACCTAATTTAATTTCCATTTAATTCAAAAAATAACAAAAACATGCTTTCTTTTCAAAAAGGGTCAAAACCCTAAAAAATACGCCGATTTAATTTTCTTACACGCGTATCATTTGATCCAATATTGTAATTGCTTCCGGTATGTAATAGCTTTTTAAATTAGGACTTTAATTATTTATCGCTTTATTTTACTTTCCGTAATTTAAATTAAAGGGTTTGTTTTTGGCGATGTAAATACCCGACGCCTTGTAATAGTTTAGATTTAATTTCCGCAATTTAAATATCGCAACTATACACTACTAGATGTTTGATAATAGGGAATGCATGACAAGATCCAATGTATGAACTTAAAATCAACATAGCTCACCCATGACATGTACAAAGATAAAATTAACTGAAATAACACACTCGCACATGCGCACTCTTAGGGTACACCTCACTTGGTTGCCTTCGGACGTGGTCATTGAGTTTAGGAAGTTTTAGAGGTCGCCCTATTGTCCAAAGATCATAGTTGCCTCGAAACGGTTGCCTCAGATGAAATGATCTAAGACATTAGGGTTACCGCTAAGGCGTCCTAACATTGCTTTAGTGACCACACGTCCCTTAATCGAATTGACCCTTAAAATTCCAACGATGATGTTACCTACTCATCAATAGTGGGATATCATTGTCTAAAGGACATTTGTACAAATTAATTCATTTTTCGAGTAGGTAGATGGTTCTTAAGTACTTGCTCATTCTAAAAACAAAACAAAACTTTTCGCACTTACACTCTCTTCAAAACAAAAAACTCTTTCAAACCCAAGAACACAAAGAAAAGCAAATTTTGAAAACACAATGAGCAAGTACCTAAGAGCCCGTGGATAACCACGGATAGAAAGTGTGCTAACACCTTCCCTTTCTATAATCTACCTCCCGAACCCGAGAAACACCTTGAAAAAGGAATTTTTCTGTGCTTTTTTCCTTTCCTTGTTGGATAAAATAAAAGACAGTGGCAACTCTTGCTTACCGCGACATTTTGTGAAAACAAACGCAAAACGCGAACCAGCATTCCAAAAATAGTCAGTTCTCATTCCCACCGATCACAGAATTGGAGACTCTGCTGGAGACTTTATAAGTGAGGTGTACCTTAGGATTAGATCATTGTGTTTTCAATTGTATGCTTTGTATGATTTACATTTGTGGGTTTGTATCGGAGTTCTATAGATCCTAACCCGGATCTGGGGATTCCCTTTAGGTAAGTAGCAATAAACTGTGAGGGAACTGTCCAGCGTAGACCGACACGGTTGAAGCAGTAGCTATGTTAGTGTGGCACTTTAGTCTGTACCGATATCCCTTGTGTTAGAACAAGGAGAATATGGGTCTTCTAAGGGGTCATTAAACACCAACTGACCTTAGAACCTTTAAATTGACCAACTTGGCCATAGAACAGTAGCAGTATGCTACAGTCATTGAGACTAAACTCTCACGATGATTCCGGCCGCAAGAAAAGGTTATTAAACTGGAATTATGACCGATTGAGGGTAGTCAGTGATATTGAGATCCTCTAGAACCCGGTTACTATTTTTAGGACAGGTTTAAACCAACTGAACTGAAAGAGGGTAGTACCTAAGCTCCTTGCCAGCCTGAAATCTAAGGGCTCTTTTGTGTGACTTGTGTGCCTTTACCATGTTTGCTGTTTGTGGATACTTGTGGTGTGCTTACTATCATGACATCATGACATCATGACATTGCATACATCTTGCATAAGACTAACCTATTTCAAATACAGGAGGGATTCATCTTTGCTCTGTTTTGTAGGTCATCATGATGCCCATGCGTAAGAATACCATCCGGATCAACTTTGTCCAAGTGCCTACCTTGCTTAAAGAGTTGGTTGCCAAGATGCCTAACACTACTTCCCTTATCAGGAGGCATGATTCTCTTCTCAGTTTGGTCACCTCCAAATTGGACGAGCTGATGATGAGTGTCCTGGTCCAGTTCTATGATCCGTTGTACCATTTTTTTACTTTTCAAGAATATCAGCTGGTTCCCACCCTAGAAGAGTTCTCTGAGCTGCTCGGTATCTCTGTTCTAGAGCAGACCCCGTTTACTGGTTGGGAGAAGACCCTTAGGCCCGAAGAAATTGCTGCAGCCCTTCATTTGACTAAAGAGGAGGTAATGGCTAATTGGGAGGCTAGAAGTGGAGCAAAGGGCTTTCTGACTAAGTTTTTGGTTGGTAAGTCTAAGTATTTCTGGGATGATCTAGACTTCAAGGCCTTCGAGGATATTCTGGCTCTTCTGATTTATGGCTTGGTATTGTTTCCAAATCCTGACACTTTTGTTGATGTGAATGAGATAAAGATCTTCATCTCTCAGAATCATGTACCCACTCTCTTGGGTGACATTCTTCATCAGCTTTATGCTCGTACTGCCCGAAAGCGAGGAACTTTAATGTGTTATGCTCCATTATTGTCGAGGTGGTTTATTTCGCACCTCCCCAAGTCAGTGTTGAAGAATAAAGAAGGAATGGGCTGGGCTTATAGGGTGATGTCTCTCTCTCATAACGATAATATCTGGACTCTCAAGGGTATGGATGAGGTGACTATCATTGATCGATGTGAAGAGTATCCTAATGTTCCATTGATAGGAACCTATGGAGGAATTTCTTACAACCCATGCTTAGCTCTCCGTCAGTTTGGAAAAGCCAGAAGAGAAGGACCTCATGAGATGCTAATGCCCCATATCATCTTTGATTTTTAAGGGGATAGCGACGAGCAGCGTCGCAGATTCATAAGGGCTTGGGATAGAGTTCACCAATCTGATCCACATGAGCTGGGCCCAAAGACTTCTCTACCAATGGAGCCATATCTCAGATGGGTCCGCATCCGTGCCCAAAAGCTAGGTAAGCCATATGAAGTTGTCCGGCATGTCACTCTTGAAATTGCTAATGAAGAAGGGGTTCTTCCAACCATCCTCCATCCTTATATGTCCACTGACATTGGGGCACTGAAAAGGTCTTGGATGTAGCTGAGGGATGAACGAGATTCTTACCGAGAGAAGTTCAACGAGCAAGAGCAAAAGATCTAAAAGCTGACTAGGCAACTGGAGAACGAGCAGATTCTCAACGACTATGTCTGCACCGATAAGAAGAGACTATGGGAACATTGATGGGCCTTTGTTTATTTCCATTTCAGTTTTTATTTACTTTTCAGTATTTCCTTTCATGTAACGCCTTAATGGCATCAGTTGAACAATTTGAATTTTAGAAGTTTATCTAATAAAGTGTGTTTCCTTTCTTGTTTACAAATTTGAATCTCCCGATTGTCTTTGAAATCATAGTCATACGCATTTCATCCCATGCACTTCATAAACAGGTACCCTTTACAGGTCTCTTATCTTCTTTGCTGTTTATTTCAGCACTCATCATGTTTGCTGAACCTTCAACTGAGCAAGCCATCAAGGCCCTTCAGGCCCAGAATGCCCAATTTCAAGAGCTGTTCATGAGTCTAGCTAAGGGTCAGCAAGACCTGAAGACCCTGATTTTGAAAGAGAAAAAGAATAAGAAGAATAAGAAGAGTACCATCCTGTTCAACACAGGACACAGGTTTGGGAACAGGCTACGGGATGAAGTTGATTTGACTACCTCATCTGGATGAAAGATAGTCCACAAGAAAGGAGGGCTCCTAGCCCTGTGGTCTCCGACAACAAGACATACTACGATGAAGAACAGTATCCTCTGGCTGAGGATAGATACAAGCAACTGGAGGACCGGTTGAGTGCTATGGAGATTCAGAAGGTGCCTGGTCTGGACTTCGGAGATCTAGGTCTATCATCTGGGATGGTGATTCCCAAAAAGTTCAAGGCACCAGCCTTTGTTATGTATGACAGAGTTTCTTGTCCTAAGCTGCACCTCCGGTCATATGTGAGGAAGATTCAGCCGTACACAGCTGATAAGAACCCATGGATCCACTTCTTCCAAGATAGTCTCTCAGGGACTCAACTTGAGTGGTTCTATCAGTTGGACGGAGCCAGTATCCGCAGTTGGGAAGATTTGGCTACTGCATTCTACAGGTAGTATCAGTACAACTCCGACCTCGCTCCTACGCGTACCCAACTCCAGGGTATGTCAATGGGAACGGGTGAAGGATTCAAAGATTATGCTCAGAAGTGGAGGGACCTCGCCGGTAGGGTGCAACCACCTTTGGCTGATCGGGAGCTTGTTGACATGTTTCTGGGGACCCTGTCTGGTCCATTTTTCAACCATCTAATTGGAAGCTCTTCTTTTGGGTTTACAGAGCTTATTTTGACCGGTCAAAGGATAGAAGATGGTATCAAGGCTGGTAAGATACAGAAGGGTGCCTCATCAAGCACCGAGTTGAAGCCGTTTAAGAAAGAATCCAGTGTTGTCTACAGTTCGAGAAGACAGAATAGACCTGAACACCGCCAAGCTATGAATGTGGTTGTTATTTCAAAACCTGTTGGTGCTCCTCAGCACAGCAATCAACAGAAGGATGAGAGACCTCGAAGGAAATTCACCCGTCTCAGCATGACCTTATCTCAGATTCTGCCACAGTTGTTGAAGACTAATCTGGTGGTTCTAAAGGAAGCCCCGAAGAATCAAAATACCACATCACCGAGGTTTAACCCTAATGCCCACTGTGCTTTTAACTCTTACAGCCCGGGGCATAATACAGATGATTGTTTGGTTTTGAAGAACAAGGTACAAGACTTAATTGATGCGAAGGAGATTGAGTTTGAGGCGCCCGAGAGGCCTAATGTTATGACTGCTCCCATGCCCAAGCATGGAGTGAATGCTATAGAAGAAGACTTATTTGTGGTTTATGTGGATGATATTGTTACCCCTTTGATGACTGTAAAGAAGAACCTTTTGCTAGCCGGTTTATTTCCGGGTTGTGACGAAGGTTGCCATATGTATTCTGTTTTACCTACCGGTTTCCCATTCTTGAAGTCAGGTATCCAAAACTTGATGGATAGTAAAGAAATTCTGTTCGAGAAGACTGTTGTTCCCGTAATTCATTATGAAGAAGTTGCCATCATTACCATTTTCGAAAATTCTTTCAAGGCTCCCTCGAGGAAGCCTGTTAGAATTACATCTGTTCCGAGAATCGCACTTGTGATCATCATTGTTCCGGGGCCCATCCCCTACACCTCTGATAAAGCTGTCCCTTGGCACTATGGGGTTGTTGTTTATTTTCATGGAGTTAAGCAAGAGTTGGATGCTGATACTGGCGTCAGCAACATTACTGGACCTGCTAAAGTCACCCGCAGCGGAAGACTTTTCTCACCTGATATTGCTCCACCAACAGCCCGAAGACCTATTGTTATTACACCTGCCAGTGTACCTTCTACTATTCCTGATCAAGTTCCTATTCTTACCCCTGTCACCGAGTCATCTGAAACTCGGGGCAAAGGGATCACCATTGATGTGCCTGCCCAGACGGAGGCACCAAAGACGATTATTGTTGAAGCTTCTAAACAAGAGATGGAAGAGATTCTGAAAATTATCAAGAAGAGTGACTACAATGTAGTTAAGCAGCTGGGGCAAACCCCATCCAAGATTTCTATGTTGTCATTGTTGTTATGCTCATAGGCCCATGTCAAGGCTCTGATTACATTTCTTAAGACTGCCCACGTGCCACAAGAGACATCTGCTGGTCAGTTTATAGACTGCGTGGCCAATTTGACTACTGATAATGGGTTGGGTTTCTCGGACGCCGACTTAACTGCCAAGGGGAAGAATCACAACGATGCCCTGCATGTCTCCATTGAATGCAGGGGCACTACTCTTGCACATGTATTGGTGGATACTAGTTCCTCATTGAATGTCTTGCCTAGAAAGCTCTGGACCGATTGGATTGAAAAGGGTTGGAGCTGAAGCCAAGCAACATCGTTGTCAGGGCCTTTGATGGGTCCAAAAGGATGGTGCACGGAGAAGTTGACATCTCGATCAAGGTTGGTTCTCAGGTCTTCAATTATACATTCTATGTGATGGATATCCGACCATCTTATTCTTATTATCTGGGTCGTCCATGGATCCACAAAGCCAGGGCCGTAACCTCAACGCTCCACCAGAAGCTGAAGTACCCAGTCAAAGGGAAGATTGTGACAGTGCAAGGGGAGGAAGAGTACATGGTCAGCCACCTCAACTCGTTCCGATATATAGAAATGGATGGGGAGTTCATTGAGACCCCGTTCCAGTATTTTGAAGAGGTTCCCCAGACACTGGCGTCAGCTGAGACTGTTGTTGAAGATTCTCCTATGAAAATGGCTTCCTTGAAGGATGCCCGGGCTGTTATGGAGAAAGGTGGGTGTGCAAATTGGGGCCGACTTCCTGATTTTACACAGAAGACTAACAAGTTTGGTTTGGGTTTCACTGCAGAAGCTCAAAGGGCTGTTCGGAATGCACGAATCGTAAGACCTCCCGTGTTCATCAGCTACTCGGGAGTGAATTCCATTGAAGATAATGTGGAAGAATCTGAATTCGACAGCTGGATCTATCTACAACCGACGGTGGACCAAGCAACTAGACAGCAAAGGACTTCATCCCTATTACTTTTGTTACCCAGTAATGAAACTTTTTGTTTTGAATTTGTAATAGACAATGTTTTGAACTCTATGGCCCTGTGTCTTACCCGGGGTACTGCGGCTTCATTTGTGAGGGCTTTATATGTGTCATTTTCATATATCATTAATAAAAGCATTGGATGTTCTTGCATTTCAAATTTTGCGCTCCTTGTTTTTCTTTATTATATATTGCAAAACAGCTATTTTACACACACTCACATATACAGGTCCACATCCACTCTGGATCTCACTCGTAACGACTCTGCTACTGCCAGTTATGACTTCGAAAATCCGATCAACTTAGCCGAAGACGAAGGTGAAAATGATTATGAAGTGCCTGGTGAACTTGCAAGACTGTTACTCTAGGAGGAGAGGGTTATTCAGCCACATGAAGAGCCAGTGGAAACAATGAATCTGGGTACCGAGACAGATAAGAAAGAGGTCAAGATCGGTACAAATCTGGAAGCTAGTGTGAAACAAAGTTTAATTCAAATGCTGCATGACTATGTTGAGATCTTTGCCTGGTCTTACAAAGATATGCCTGGTTTGGATACCGATATTATGGTTCATCGCCTGCCTACCTAGGAAGACTGTCCTCCAGTGAAACAGAAGGTTCGTTGTATGCGCCCAGAGATGTCTGAGAAAATCAAGGTTGAAGTTATGAAACAATTTGATGTCGGTTTTCTAGCAGTTACTTCTTACCCTCAGTGGGTGGCCAATGTGGTTCCAGTGCCGAAGAAAGATGGTAAGGTCCGAATGTGTGTTGACTACAGGGATTTGAACAGGGCGAGCCCTAAGGATGATTTCCCTCTACCTCATATTGACGTTCTAGTTGACAACACCACTCAGCACAAGGTATTCTCCTTCATGGATGGCTTCTCCGGTTATAACCAGATTAAAATGGCTCCCGGAGACATGGAGAAGACAACTTTTATTACTCAGTGGGGTACCTTTTTCTACAAGGTCATGCCTTTTGGGTTGAAGAATGTTGGGGCAACATATCAGCGTGCCATGGTTGCTTTGTTTCATGACATGATCCATCATGAGATTGAAGTATACGTCGACGATATGATTACAAGATCCCAGACTGAGGAAGAACACCTTAACCATCTGCAGAAGCTGTTTGACAGGTTGAAGTTGTACAAGTTGAGGTTAAACCCGAACAAGTGCACCTTCAGGGTGAGATCTGGTAAGCTGTTGGGTTTCGTCATAAGCGACAAAGGTATTCAAGTAGATCCTGCAAAGGTGAAGGCTATACAGGAGATGCCAGCTCCCAGAACAGAGAAAGAAGTCAGAGGCTTTCTGGGACGACTGAATTATATTTCCTGATTCATCTCGCACCTAACTACTACTTCTGAACCAATCTTCAAGCTGCTGAAGAAAGATCAAGTAGTACGTTGGAACGATGAATGCCATGCCGCTTTCGAAAGGATAAAAGAGTATCTCCAAGAGACATCTATCTTGATGCCACCAGTTGAAGGGAGACTTTTGATCTTATACTTGACAGTACTCGATAACTCAATGGGGTGTGTGCTGGGGCAGCATGACGAGTCTGGCCGAAAAGAGCATGTTATTTATTACCTTAGAAAAAAGTTTACCGACTGTGAGACCCGATACTCACTGCTCGAGAAAACTTGTTGCGCTTTGGCATGGGCTGCTCGCTGGCTAAGATAGTATATGTTGACTCACACTACCCTGTTGATATCAAAGATGGATCCAACCAAGTATATCTTTGAAAAGCCTGCCTTGTCCGGAAGAATAGCGAGATGGAAGATGATCTTGACTGACTATGACATCCAGTACACGACTCAAAAGGCGATCAAGGGAAGTGTGTTGTCAGACCATTTGGCACATCAAGCAGTGGATGATTACCAGTCCATGAACTTTGAATTTCCGGACGAGAATATCATGTTGGTAACTGATTATGAGACACCTGGACCGGATGAAGGACCTGAGGAGGGATCCCGATGGTGTATGTACTTTGATGGAGCTTTGAACGCTTTGGGTAATGGCATTGGCGCCGTGATCATATCTCCTAAAGGCTCTCATACTCCATTTACCGCCCGACTATGTTTCAACTACACCAACAATATGGCGGAGTATGAAGCATGCATTATGGGTCTTCGAGCAGCAATTGAGCTAAGGATTAAGTTATTGAGTATCTTCGGAGATTCTGCTCTCGTGATCAGTCAGATCAAAGGCGAGTGGGATACGAAACACCCAAATCTTATCCCTTACAAGGAGTATGTGTTGACATTGCTTCCCCATTTCGAGGAGATAACCTGTGAACACTTCCCTAGAGAGGATAATCAGTTGGCGGATGAGCTAGCTATGATGTCTTCAATGTTCAAAGTCAATTGGGACAACGAAGCTCCCGGGAACATTATTGAAAGATTAGACGAACCTGCACATTGCTGTGATCTTGAGACTGAAGAAGTAATAGAAAAACCCTGGTTTCATGAAGTAAAGAGGTATCTTGAAGCTCAAGAATACCCTGAGGGGGAATCTGTTAATGACAAGAAGTTTCTGAGGAGGTTCGCGGCGAAGTTCTTCATCAGCAATGGAATTCTTTACAAGCGTAACCATGATTCGACCTTACTGCGTTGTATGGATAAGACTGAAGCAAAAAGGATCATGGAAGGTTTACATGAAGGTAACTTCGGAACCCATTCCAGTGGACATACCATGGCAAAGAAAATCCTACGGGCAGGATATTACTGGTCCACAATGGAAGCCGACTATTATCAGCATTCTCGGACATGTCCAAAGTGCCAGGTCTATGTTGATAAGGTGCACATACCTCCAGTTCCTCTGAACATCTTGGTGGCACCTTGGCCTTTTGCAATGTGGGGCATTGATATGATCGGCGAGATCAGACCTACAGCATCCAACGGGCATCATTTCATCCTGGTAGCGATAGATTACTTTACAAAATGGGTTGAAGCAGCTTCCTTTGCTACTGTAACCAAGAACGTCATAGCACGGTTCATTCGGCACAATCTGATATGTAGATATGGTGTACCAGAAAGGATCATTACGGATAATGATACCAATCTCAACAACAAGATGATCATCGAGCTCTGCGAGCAATTCAAGATACAGCATCACAATTATTCTCCCGACCGGCTGAAGATGAATGGGGTTGTCGAAGCGGATAATAAAAACATTAAGAAGATCGTGCAGAAGATGACAGTGACATACAAAGACTGGCACGAGATGTTACCATTTGCTCTTCACGGGTACCGTACCTCAGCTCGGACGTCAACAGGGGCAACACCCTATTCCTTGGTATATGGCATGGAGGCAGTCTTTCCTATTGAAGTTCAGATACCCTCTCTGCTAATCATGAAGGATGCAGGTTTGAGCGAAGATGACTAGATTCAGACCCGACTTGATCAGTTGAACCTAATCGACAAAAAGAGACTTACTGCTATTTGTCATGGTCAGACGTACCAAAAACGGATGATCAAGGCATTTAACAAGAAAGTCAGACGATAAGAGTATCAAGTTGGGGATCTGGTAATCAAGCGCATTATCCTACCTCAACGTGATCCCAGGGAAAATGGACCCCTACTTACGAAGGGCCATTTGTGGTTAAGAACATTTTCTCAGGAGGAGCTATGATTCTAACCACCATGGATGGTGACGACCTTCCTCACCCCATCAATGCAGACATAGTGAAAAAATACTACGCATAATCAAAGACCCGCTAGGTTGACTGGCCTAGGCAAAAATAAGGGCTTCCCGGCGAACCAAAAGGGTTCGGGCAAAAATAAGGGATGAAAATAAAAAATATGTACACCCGGCAAGTTGAAAACCTGAAAAGGCGGCTTGGGCAAAAAAGGGTATCCCGGTGGACTGAAAACCCGAAAGGGCGGTCCAGGCAAAAGTTAGGGATAAGCATAACACTATGCCTCATTGGATCACCTTGCATCCAGACTTCGGTATCGACTATCAAGCTCGGATGGCACTAATCAATCTGATTCATCTTTAACCAGTAGAAAAGTGATGAGATGCTTGAGGACATAAAGGCAATAGCAGAGTTGGAACCCAGTGGGATTATTCTCATAGTTGTTTTGTTTATTTTTTCACAAATTGTATAAATTTTATTTGTTCGGCGGCATTCTCTTACTAGGACGTCAGCCTCTTGTACAAAAAACGCCTATTTACAGGCCAAACTTCAAAATCAATACAAATTCATTTTCAGAAATTTCAAACTGTTTTTCCTTTATCTGTTTTGTTTTGCAAAGAACGTCCAAAGTTCATTTTTGATATATGCATTTGACATTAATTGCTGCTCATAAATATTTACAGGCGAAACAAAAGATGAATTACTTGTAATAGCAGAAACAGGGGCAAATAAGAATTGTCCGAACTGTACAGTTGCTCTGTCCACCAGGTACCAAGGTATATTCAGCTGAAGAATATGGCTAAGATACTTTCACTACCTGCAGAATAAGACAATAATGATAGCTCTCTCATCTGAGACTTGCAACTATGGACGAATCGGCAATACTCTCCCCAAGAAGAGTTAGTCTACCATCAGCCCTAAAAAGGCTTGGTATCCCCAGAAGGTCTTAATATTCCCCAGCGAAGTATAATAATATTCCCCAGCAAGTATAAGAGTATCCCCGGCAGTCTTAGTATTCCTCAACAGAGTATAAGAATGTTCCCCGGCGGAATACAAGATACCCCAGTGGAGTCAATATTTCCCCAGCACAGTCTGAAAAGCTTCCCCAACGGAGTTGAATCATCATCCCCAGTAGACTCTAGAAGTTTATCCCCAACGGATTACAAAATAAATCTCTCCATCCAAATTCAGAGGGTTATCCCCACAAGAGTCTAACAGGGTTATCCCTAGCAAGTCGCAACTGAAAGATCATCCCCATCGAAGTTCTTTCTTTCCCCAAACAGGAGCTCAATCCTCAACAGATTCAGTATCACCAGCAATGGTAATCCATCCCCAGCAGAGTTTATCGTTGAAATCCCCAGTGGAGTTTATCAGCAGGAATCCCCAGCGGAGTTTATCATTAAAATCTTCAGCATAACGTCTCTTCCCCACAGAGTAATTCCCCTCGGAGTAATCTCTTCATCAGTTTATTCCCTAATAGAGTTCTTTTCTCCTGCAGGTTTATTCTCACAATCATCTTCGTTCGTCATCCCCAGCGGAAACAAAGAACTCAACTCTATTCTCCAGCAGCTCCGGGATTTATTTTCCCCCAGCTAAAACATTATATTCCCATACATCATGATACATGCATATACGCATCATACGAATGAAATCTCATTTATTTTGAGAACATCGTTGCCTGATCCATATCATGCATTGCATATGACTGACCTTTACCTTTCAGGAAAGATACAGTTAAAGTTCTCAGTTACGTCGAAGACCTGACCGGTTCTTAAATCTCAATTGAATTATCCTCGGTTGAATTTCAGATAAGGTTCTCAATCTCGACAATTTCCCTACGTCATAGTGTGGACGAGTGCTATAACCTCAACCGTATACTATGTTGAATACTAGTCAGTTCCTAGATCTTGATGTTTTCCTCCGTCATAGTGTGGACGAGTTCTCTAATTTCAACGGTATACTACGTTGAAGACCAGACAGTTCCTAGATCTTGATGAAGATGTTTCCCTATGTCATAGTGTGGACGAATGCTATAACCTCAACGGTATACTATGTTGAACACTAGTGAGTTCCTAGATCTTGATGTTTTCCTCCGTCATAGTGTGGACGAGTTCTATAATTTCAATGGTATACTACATTGAAGACCAGACAGTTCCTAGATCTTGATGAAGATGTTTCCCCACAATAGAATTATGGACAGGTCTTAAGACTCAACCGAGGCATTCTCTGAGCTGAAGTACAGGCAAGTTCCTAAATTTCAACAAAAGTTAGACTTCCCCAGCAGAATCTTCTACAAACCACAAGTATGCAAGTTCTCGCTAAGGAATCTCTTATGCGATCGACACTCCTGCAAATGGAATCTGTAAGCCCATCCACCTACCAACAATCTCCAAATGGAATCTGTAAGCCCATTCCCGACATCACAATACTGATACTACACCATGCGAGTGCAAATTTCCGAGCACTCTAGTGTTCAATTATCTTCCACCTTCGGATCACGAAAGGCTCGAAAGCCAATCTATATCCTCATGTTTAAGAAAAATGAATAGGGGCAACTATTGTACCCCAAAATTTGCCCTCCCATATTTCTCAAGACATGTCAAGAATAATCTCCAAGTGACTCAAGTTAGCTCGAGAGTTGGACAATCAAATCACCTCTTAAAGCAGTCAATTCAAAATTAGGGTTTTGTGTTGTATCAAGGTCCTTACATCCAAATGGCCTCAAGTGATCCCCAATGTCCTAGTATGCTCTCAAGTTAATCCATGTAAAATTTCAAACCTTGCAGAGAAAGTTTGGTCAGTCAATTGCTCAAGGTCCAAAAATCGACTGTGCTAGGGCAAAAGTCAATTGTGGACTACAAATAGTCAAACCTCAAGATTTTTTGTAAACATTCTCATTTTGAAGGATAATTCATCATTTGATAATGGTTGATCATAATTCATCAAGGATTGCTCAAGTTTCATCAAGATTCAAAAGTTGCTAAATTAGGGTTTTATAGGAAAAGTCAACTCAACTTTGACCAAGCATAACTTCCTCATACTTTATGAGAAATGACCCATCCAAATCTCATTTTGAAGAGGATGCAATTTCCTACAATCCATCTTCACACCCAAAGATCAAGAAATTCACCCACAAAAAGATACAAATTTGGACATTTTAGGTTATTTTTGAAAGTCAACAAAAACACCTTTCTTTCCAAAGCTTATAACTTGAGCATGGAATATAAAAATGATATGATCCAAAAAGGGTTGGTTAGAGGATATCTCAAAGTTTCTAAAGAGTCCAAGAACACTTTCAAAAGTTTAAAATTGAAGAAGTTATGAATTGTTGAAGTTGGGCATTTTTCCAAAATTGCCAAAAGTCAACTATCTCCAAAACATCAAATTTTGTCAAATGGCCCCACTTGTTTCCACTTGATTTGATCTTGTCACACCACACACGTGTCCTATCTTCAATTTCGTGACTAATTATTAATTTTTCTATTTTATTTTATTTTTATTGATTTAATTCATTTTTAATCAATTTAAATCAAAATAAAATCTCAATATTAATAACTTGTGATCTTTTTGATTGATACAACTTTCAATTAACATCATGAACACAATCAAATTCGTGCCAAGCCATATCATGCACAAAATCTTGGATTTGGAATGAAATTGGAAGCCTTTAATGGAAGAATCATATCAAATCTCAAATCATCAATTCACATGGATTCAAGCCCAAAGATTTAACCTAATACAACCCTTATTACTCATAGAAGCTAAACACACACAAGACACGACCTGAAAGCTGCACAAAAGGCCAGACCATAACTGGAAAAAAAGCTTAAAAAGTGTGGGATCGAAATCTTGCTTGGAGTCCAATTCAAGGCAAAAGCTCAACGTAGACTTCTTGCTTGGCGTCCACTGAAGCCAAAGCAATCAGAATCAAGCCCTGAAACATCCCTAATTACGCTGTAAGTCCTCATGAACATGGCCCTGTACACGAAAACATAACCTCTCATTCTTGCATCTTTTTGACAAAACATTGGTATATTCATGACTCTTGCATGATTTCTAAACATTCTGCAATATTCAATTGAGTTTTTATAGCTTGTAACCCCCTAGTCGGTTCTAGGGTTCTTGGTATGCATTTTTGGGCGTTTTGTTTTCAGGAAAAATTAGGTCAAATAATGGCCATGGTTGTGTTCAGGGAGGAGAAACGAGCATGGGGATGATCTTAGTTCGCATTTATATGGCCTGGAAGTTGTTTTAGGATGAACCCACGGATCTTGCTGCGGATAAAAATCCGCAGGTAAGAAACCAGTGTTTCAACAAAGAAGACGCTGAAGCGTCTCCCTCCCATTCGTCCTTTCAAATCTCGCGCGCTTTATTTTTTTATTTACAGCATATTGATTTTTTTTTGCATATAATATTCTCCACTTATCCATTTAACAAAAGCGTGCAATGGCTCAGTTGGTGAAGGCGTTAGTGGATTGTCCAATGGGACCTGGGTTCGAATCCCAGGTCCCCCAATACATTTGTTTAATTTTTCTTCAGGAAATTGCATGTGATTTCCAAAGCGTGTTCCACCATACTCCTCATCCCATTAGGCGCCAGATGGCCTCCAGGCCAAATCCAATGGCCAAGATTGAGCGCCTACAATGAACTCTAGTCAACAGGCGCGCGTGAGATCTTGGAAAGTGAAACAAGGCTTGTATGAATTGGGCAAAACAGTTGCTCTTCACACCCTGATCCAGGCCCAGCACCCCCTTCTTTGGTTATTTCTTGTCTCTTTATATTTCTTTTATTTAATTGTTTTAGTTAATTAATTTTTTATATTTTCACTAACCAATTAATTCTTTTTCCCATAAAATCATAAAACAAATAAAAATATTATTTTTTTTAAAATTAAGTTCACCTTTATCTTTGTAAATAAATTAATTCAATTAATTTAGTATTAATTAGGTTTAAATTTTAATATCTTTTTGCAAAATAATTAAAATTAATGTAGAATTAGGTTTTTACTAACTTTTAATCAAATTTTATTTTATTTTATTTCCTTTAATATCAAAAAGTCCAAAAATATTTTAATTAATTAATTAATTAATTTTGACCTAATTTAATTTCCATTTAATTCAAAAAATAACAAAAACATGCTTTCTTTTCAAAAAGGGTCAAAACCCTAAAAAATACGTCGATTTTATTTTCTTGCACGCGTATCATTTGATCCAATATTGTAATTGCTTCCGGTATGTAATAGCTTTTTTAATTAGGACTTCAATTATTTATCGCTTTATTTTATTTTCCGCAATTTAAATTAAAGGGTTTGTTTTTGGCGATGTAAATACCCGACGCCTTGTAATAGTTTAGATTTAATTTCCACAATTTAAATATCGCAACTATACACTGCTAGATGTTTGATAATAGGGAATGCATGACAAGATCAAATGTATGAACTTAAAATCAACATAGCTCACTCATGACATGTACAAAGATAAAATTAACTGAAATAACACACTCGCACATGCGCACTCTTAGGGTACACCTCACTTGGTTACCTTCGAACGTGGTCATTGAGTATAGGAAGTTTTAGAGGTCGCCCTCTTGTCCAAAGATCATAGTTGCCTCGAAACGGTTGCCTCGGATGAAATGATCTAAGACATTAGGGTTACCGCTAAGGTGTCCTAACATTGCTTTAGTGACCACACGTCCCTTAATCGAATTGACCCTTAAAATTCCAACGACGATGTTACCTACTCATCAATAGTGGGATAGCATTGTCTAAAGGACATTTGTACAAATTAATTCCTTTTTCGAGTAGGTAGATGGTTCTTAAGTACTTGCTCATTCTAAAAACAAAACAAAACTTTTCGCACTTACACTCTCTTCAAAACAAAAAACTCTTTCAAACCCACGAACACAAAGAAATGAAAATTTTGAAAACACAATGAGCAAGTACCTAAGAGCCCGTGGATAACCACGGATAGAAAGGGTGCTAACACCTTCCCTTTCTATAATCTACCTCTCGAACCCGAGAAACACCTCGAAAAAGGAATTTTTCTGTGCTTTTTTCCTTTCCTTGTTGGATAAAATAAAAGACGGTGGTGACTCTTGCTTACCGCGATATTTTGCAAAAACAAACACAAAACGCGAACCAGCATTCCAAAAATAGTCAGTTCTCATTCCCACCGATCACACTTCCAGTTATACTCTGATAGGAAAGTTCTGAAAGAAAAAATAAGTTTCAACATATTCATCAAATTTAAGTTCTCAGACTAAGCACTCAAGCTCAAAATACTCTGAAGGTCTGTAGATACAACATCACATTAATGACAATCAATACAGGATCAAGAAAGTAACAGCTGAAACATTATAACAGGGAACAACATATGTATTTTTGGAAAGGATATTAAACCTCAAATCACCAACCTTCCAAAATAAACATATATGTCTCTAACGGATCTTTGAACCTATCTTCTATATAAAGGGGACTATGAAGATGGATCAAAAACAAGTCACACATACGAATAAAAGAGCACTCTAATTACTCTTATATATTTTTATATCTTTAGATATTATTTCTGCTATAATTTGTGTAAACATCACAATCACGATATAACTTGTTAGAAGCATATGTAAACATATTTTATAATTGTTTAGAATTGTATTTCCTTGAGAAATCGAGTTGTGGTTTGATCTCAAGAAGACGTTGACGGATGTCTTCATGATTTGTAATCATCATTGATTAGTGGATTAAGACTTCAATTGAGAGAGGCGAAATCACCTTGACGGGTGGAATGGAGTAGCTCTGAGTTCAAGCGAACTAGGATAACCAATGTTTTATACTATTTTAATTTTTGAAAACCCAAATTCAAACCCCCTTGTGTTTTTATATCCTTCCCTTACCATTGATTGGTGTAGTTTTCACTAGTCCAAAGAAATCAATGTGTTGAAGCTTCAAAGGCCTAGAAGTAGAAACAACAATCTTTTCTTTAAAAGAAGTTTTTGAAAACTTTCCTTTTTGATATGCTTCAAAAAGAGATTATAAAGAGAACTTCACACTTGGAAGGCCTATAATTTGATTACCTTTATTTAGCTGAGAGATTATTCTCATGCTAACATGGCCCAAACATCTATGCCATATCCATTGCTCTTGATTAACAAAAAGAAGGAATTTTACATTTTTTTCTCTTTAACATCATAAAGTATAATCTTATAGATTTTGTTCTTCCTCTTACCATTGAAAAGAATTGATCCATCCTTCTGGATAACACCTTTACAAGAGTTTTGATTAAAGAGTATATCATAACCATTGCCACATAATTGACTTATGGACAATAAGTTATGCTTGAATCCATCAACTAGAAAAATATTAGTAATAGAAGGTAGAGAACTATTTCCTATTGTTCTGGAGCATATGATCTTCCCTTTCTAATCACCTCTGAAATCCATGACGCCTCCAAGCTTAAGTTTCAGGTTTCGGAACATATTCCTTCTTCACGTCATGTGTCGCAAGCAGCCAGAGTCCTGAGACCATGGGTGGTGTCCTAACTTTGCTGCTAAGGATATCTGCAACATATATTATCTGCTTCTTAGGTACAACTAGCTTCTTGGGTCATTTCTTGTTAGTCTACCCAGAGTTGTTTCCAACCTTGGGCTTATGAGCAGGATAAACATATTTAATTTCATTCTTGAAATGAGATTTTCCTTTAAGATTAGCTTTAGGAACATAAAGAGTTTTACCTTTTTCTTTTACTTTAGGCTCAGAACCAGCAGAGACAAAATAAGAATAAAGAGTAATTGGTTTATCTTCTTTTTCATAATCAGATTCTTCATAAGAATCATAACCAATACCATTTGTATTGTTTCTTCTTACAGCATAGATCATCGAAGCCAAGATGATTCTACCTAGTCTTCTAGAAAGAACTTTCTGAAATGATTAGTTATATTTCTTCATGACATCATCGGTTCTCACAGAAGCTTCTAAAAGAATTTCCTTCTTAAGTTTGTAACTCTTTCTTTTGAGAACAGAGTAATCAATATTAAGAATATAATTTTCTTCATTTAAAGATGAAATTACTTCCTTAAGCTTACTATGTTCTTTAGAAACATATTCTTGGACCTTTATATGTTCCTTGAGTTCATCCTTAAGAAACTCGTGTTTTTCGATAATTTTAAGTAAAGAACATGTTAATTCAAAATGAGAAAGGTTAGAAAATACCTCTTTTATTTCTGAATCAGAATCAACATCAACTTCTGGATAGATCATCTCATTAGAAGCCTTGGCGCTAGCCATTAATGCTGAATTAACTTGTTCTTCTTCAAAATCATCTTTTGAAGAATCAGAATTATCCCAGGTTGCCATCAACCCATTTTCTTTCCTTTGAAAGCTTTCTTCTAGGGCTTGTCCTTTATGATCTTACGACACTCGTTCTTATAGTGATCTGGCTCTTTGCATCTGTAGCAAGTGACTTCTTTGCTGCCATCAGACTTCCTTTGTCTAGAAGTAGACTCAAAGAAATCACGTGTCCTTCTAGCTCCTTTGAATTTGTTTCCATTTTTTCTCTTCCAGAGTTGGTAGACCCTTATGGACAGTAGTGACAACTCATTTTCATCTTCATCATAATCCTCAAGCTCTTCTTCTTGAAGAGTTCTCGTCTTCTCAGATCTTCTGATGTATTTAAGAGCATCAAATTTGCCTTTATTATAAGGTTTGTCTTGTTCCAGCCTAATCTCATGACTTCTTTAAGAACTCACCAGTTCTTCTAGAGAAGTGTTGCTAAGATCTTTAGCCAATTTAAGTGCAATTACCATAGGACTCTATTTAGATGGAAAGCCTCTGATATCTTCTTCACATGATCTGAAGTAGAGTATCCTTTCTTCAGAACTCTAAGTTGTGCAACCAAAGTTTGAAACCTTTAGAACATAGTCTCAACCATTTTATCTTCTTCTCTTTTGAAGGCTTCATATTTCTGAATTAAATCCAAAGTCTTGGTCTCATTAACTTGAGCATTTCCCTTATGAGTCATTCTTAAATAATCAAATATAGACTTAGCTGAGTCTCTATTTTCTATATTTTCATACTCAGTATAAGAAATCGTATTCAGAAAGATAGTTCTTGCTTTATGATGATTCTTATAATCTTTCTTTTGTGGTTTGTTCATAGAACTCCTCTCGATCATTTTTCCTCTATCATCTGTAGAATGTTCGTAGTCATCGACTATCATATCCCAAAGATCAACATCATGACCTAGAAAGAAAATTTCTAGTCTAACCTTCCAATAATAAAATCTTTCACCATCAAAGATGGGAGGTTTAGCATTATAGTTGTCTCTCTTATTGAGAATAGGGACAACTGCAGCAGGTGGTGGAATAGCCTGTTAGATTAAAATATACAACGTCAACCTTAGGGATTCGAAGGGCTTAACATCCCCCCATGGGCGTCTACACAGGTGTGTTAGGTGGGCCAGGTAGGCCCCTTGTTAGATTCCCTATAAGGAAATAGAATAGCACTGTAGCTATAAGCAATTTCTTTTAGCGCAGTGGTAAGCGCTTGATCCAGTTTACGTGGTATCAGATCAAGGTCATGGGTTCGAATCCCCCTGGATGACACTGGGGGGAGATTGTTGGATTTAAATATCGAGCATCAACCTTAGGTATTCGAAGGGCTTAACATCCCCCTATGGGCGCCTACACATGTTTGTTAGGTGGGACAGATAGGCCCCTTACTGGATTCCCTATAAGGAAATATAATAGCACCTTGGCTATAAGAAATTGCTTTTAGAGCAGTGGTAAGCGCTTGATCCAGTTTATGCATTGTTGGAACATAGTTTGATTCTATAACCCTTGTAAGAGTTTTGATGATAACAAACACAAAGAACAATTATGCTCCCTAAATTTATATTTTGTTTTACAGAGAAGTTCTAATGGTAGATGAACAGAAGATGAGTTAAAAAGATGTTTCAACTCTGATTCTAAACATCTCTTAAAGAAGTTCTAACGTTGCAAACAGGACTTGGTGTTTCTGATCCACAAAGCTCTAGAAAGAAGTAACGATAACTTTCATCTTCTGAAGCAAGCATGTTCTGAAGTGTTACAAATCAATTATTACCATTTCAAAAGTAACAGCTAGAAGGGAACAAGGATCTCTATTTTTGGAAAGCTCTTTAATTATCATTGATCAACATTCCAAAAGCTCCTACATGCTTCTCCTATTTAAACAAAGTTTGAAGGATAAATCGTTCACAATTTTTCACGCGCAGTAATGAAGCTATCTTTATCATCCTCAAACATTAAAAATTCAAACTGTGTAAAATATCACTTGTGATACTGTTTTATTAGAAAACATTCTTGTACACTTTTATTCAATATTGTTTAGTGAAATTCCTTGAGGAAATCGGCTTGTGGTTTAAACTCAAGAAGATTTGACGATTGTCATAGTTGTTTTGTAATTAAGTTTGATTAGTGGATTAAGACCTCGTTGAGAGAAGAGAAATCACCTTAGAAGGTGGACTGGAGTAGTTTCGGTTCAAACTAACCAGGATAACCAACGTGTTATTTTCTTTAAGTTTTAAAAACCCCAATTCACCCCCCCCCCTTTCTTGTGTTTTTCCATTCTTCAATTGTCATCCGAGTGCCTGGTTCTGAGTACAAGCACTTAACCGTGTCAGAAAAAGATCCAAGCTAAGAAAAACATTATGGTGGGACCAAGTCAGAGCATCAGCAATGACTACCGTGCTGAGAAAGACCGATCAGCGATAAACCTCCAATCTTTGATGGTGAGAATTCGATTACTAGAAAGACAGAATAGAAAGTTTCTTTCTGGCTCATGATTTTGATCTTTGGGATATGGTTACTGATGGATACATACATCCAGTTGATGAAAGCGGTCATAAGATTGACAGAAAAAGAATGTCAGATCATCAAAAGCGAGATTTCAGAAATCATCACAAGGCCAGAACTATTTTCTTGACTGCTATCTCATACATAAAGTATGAAAAGATCACAAATAGAGAGTCAGCAAAACACATGTTTGATTCCTTGAGAATGACGCATGAAGGAAACACGCAAGTCAGAGAAACCAAAGCTCTTGCGCTCAATCAGAAGTATGAAGCCTTCAAAATGGAAGAAGATGAAACCCTTGAAATAATGTTCTCAAGATTTCAAATTTTGGTTGCTGGACTAAAAGTTCTGGATAAAGGGTATTCAACTACTGATCATGTAAAGAAGATCATCATAAGTTTACCAAAAAAATGGAGACCCATGGTCACTGCACTCAAATTGGCCAAAGATCTGAACAAAATCTCTCTCAAAGAACTTGTCATCTCTCTCAGAAGTCATTAGATAGAGTTAGAAGAAGATGAGCCCCAGAAGCAAGGTAAGTCTTTAGCCCTTAAATCTAATAAAAAATATGAATATAAAGTTTTGAAGGCAAAAGAAGAAAAATCTGGTGGATCGTCATCATAAGAAGACGAATTGTCTCTTCTCTCCAGAAGAGTCAATCAGTTGTGGAAGCACAAGCAAAGGAAGTCCAGAAATTCTAGAAGAACAAGGAATCGGTCTGAACCATCGTCTGAATACAGAAAGTCAGGACCATCTTATGAATATAGAAAGCCAAGTAACAGAGACATTGTCTACTACAAATACAATGAACAAGGGCATTACAAAAGCGATTGTCCAAAGCTTCAAAAGGAGAAACCTAAAAAGAATTTTTTTAAGGTGAAGAAGAAAAGTCTCATGGCAACATGGCATAACTCAGATTCTTCTGAAGGAGAAACAAAATCAGAAGATGAAAGAACCAACATAGGCCTTCTAGCCAACGTGCCAGATGATACTCAATCATCTAGATTAGAATCAGACTCAGGCAGAAGAGGTATTTTCTAACTTTTTTAAATCTCAATTAGAAGAAAGTGTGTCAGGAATTCTAGAAAGATATCAAAAAATTTGAGTCATAAACAAGAACCTGAAAAAGGATCTAGTTTCTAACTACGAAGAAACTAAGAAACTGAAATCAGAAAACTCTGAGCTAAAAGAATCAAATTCAAAACTTGAAAATAAATTACAAAATTCTCAGAATGAAATTGTCTCAGAAGTTCCTAGTAACTCTGATAAGATCATAAAGGAATATGATCATAGCTTTCAGAAATTTCGTGCTAAAAACATAGATAGAAGCAAGATGGATTCAATGATCTATGGAGTTACCAGAAATGGCAGAAAAGGAATAGGATACAAAGGTAAAGTATTTCAACCTAAGAAAGTTAAGGATTTGGTAATTAATCGCACTCCTTCTAATTCTCACTTTACCTATGGGCACACACTTGAATTAAAGTATACTAGTAATGATTTTTCTGCTAAACCAAAATTCAAACAGAATTTTGGTAACTCTAACAAACAAGGACCCAAAAAGATATGGGTACATAAGGATAAAATTTTCTATGTTGCAGATATCTTTAACAGCAAGACTAAAACACCAATCTTGGTACCTGGATTCTGGATGCTCTCAACACATGACGGGAAGAAAGTATATGTTCCAAATCCTGGAGCTTAAATCTGGAGGCTACGTAGGTTTCAGAGGCAATCAGAAGGGGAAGATCATTGGCTCTGGAACTATTGGTAACAGTACTCTTCCCTCTATAACAAATGTTTTGTTAGTAGATGGATTAATGAATAACTTGTTATCTATAAGTCAACTAAGTGATAACGGTTATGATATAATATTAAATCAAAAGTCTTGTAAAGCAGTTAGTCAGAAAGATGGATCTATCCTCTTTAATGTAAAGAGAAAGAACAACATTTAGAAAATAAAACTTTCTGAACTGAAAAGTCAGAATGTAAAATGCCTATTGTCTGTTAACGATGAGCATTAGGTATGTCACAAGATTGGTGCATGTTAGTATGAGAAGAATATCCCAGATTAACAAACTCAATCTGGTCAGAGGACTTCCTAACCTGAAGTTCATCTCAGATGCTCTGTGTGAAGCATGTCAAAAAGGTAACTTTGCAAAACCCTCTTTTAAAACAAAAAATGTTGTTTCTACCTCTATACCATTAGAACTTATGCATATAGATCTATTTGGACCAGTGAAAACTGCATCCATCAGTGGCAAGAAGTATGGATTAGTGATCATAGATAACTATAGCAGATGGACATGGGTAAAGTTCTTAAGACACAAGGACGAGTCACATTCTGTGTTCTTTGCATTCTGTAACCAAGTCCAAAACGAAAAAGACCTTAGAATTGTTAAAGTCAGAAGTGATCATGGTGGAGAATTTAAAAACATAAAATTTGAACTATTTTTAATGAGAATGGCATCTCTCATGATTTCTCTTGTCCTAGAACTCCTCAACAAAACGGAGTTGTAGAACGAAAGAACAGAACTTTACAAGAAATGACCAGAACCATGATCAACAAGACTAACATTGCTAAGAACTTCTGGGCAGAAGAAATTAATACAGCGTGTTACGTTAAGAACAAAATCTCCATATGACCTATTCTGGATAAGACTCCATATGAACTGTGGAAGAACAAAAAACCCAACATCTTGTATTTCCATCCATTTGGATGTACTTCTTTTTTTCTGAACACTAAAGAACGTTTGAACAAGTTTGACTCTAAAGAACAAAAGTGTATTATGTTAGGATACTATGAATGCTCAAGAGGCTATAGAGTATACAACACAGAAACATGGATTGTAGAAGAGTCAATCAGTGTCAGATTTGATGATAAGCTTGGATCTCAAAATTCAAAGCAAGATAAATCTTTTGCAGATATATAAGTCCAATTTACAGGTACTAAAGACACTGCATCAGAAGTTTCTCACAAAGAATCACAGTCAACTCTAGAAGAAGATGTCACAAACATTACAGCAACATCTGAAGAGCCCCTCCAGAAAAGACAACAGAAGAAGCTTAGCTCATCCAGAAGACAAAATTATGGGAAAGAAAGAAGACCCAATCAGAACAAGATCCACATTCAGAAACTCTGAAGAATCTCTCATGGTATTAGTGTCTCTGATTGAGCCAACTTCAATTGACGAAGCTCTTCTGGACAATGATTAGATACTTGCAATGCAGGAAGAATTAAACCAATTCACTAGAAACGATGTGTGGGATCTGGTTCCTAAACAAAAAGGGTTCAACATCATTGGAACCAAATGGGTATTCAGAAACAAATTGAATGAACAAGGAGAAGTCATCAGAAACAAAACACGACTGGTGGCACAAGGTTATAGTCAGCAAGAGGGGATAGACTATACATAAACCTTTGCTCCAGTCTCCAGGTTAGAATCTATCATACTTTTAATTTATTTTGCTGTAAATAATGGCAACACTCTCTACCAAATGTATGTCAAAAGTGCATTCTTAAATGGTTACATTGATGAAGAAGTTTATGTGCACTAACCCTCTGGTTTTGAAAATACAAAGCATCCTGAATATGTCTTTAAACTAAAGAAATTACTACATGGTCTGAAATAAGCTCCCAGAGCTTGGTATGAAAGACTAAGTAGCTTTCTGTTAGAAAATGATTATACCAGAGGGAAGGTGGACACAACTTTATTCTGTAAGCCATTTAAAAATGACATTCTAGTTTTTCAAATTTATGCAGAGGATATTATTTTTGTATCTACTAAAGCCTCTCTGGGAAGAGAATTTTCTAAGTCTATGCAGGAAGAGTTTGAAATGAGCTTGATGGGAGAACTCAATTTCTTTCTAGGCATCCAGATCAATCAAACTCCAGAAGGAACATACATACATTAAAGCAAGTATGCCAAATAACTTCTGAAGAAATTTTACTTATCAGAATGTAAGCCAGCTAAAACTCCCATCCATTCTAGAAAAGGAAGAGGTAAGTAAGAAGGTAAAACAGAAGATCTATAGAGGTATGATTGTCTCTCTCTTATATTTTACAGCTTCAAGACCGGATATTCTGTATAGTGTATGTCTGTGTGCTAGATTCCAATCAGATCCTAGAGAATATCACTTAACAGTTGTTAAGAGAATTTTCAAGTATCTGAAAGGTACTACTAATCTTGGTCTGTGTTATAGAAAAACCAAAGAATACAAGTTAGTACAGTATTGTGATGCTGACTTCGCTGGAGACAGAATAGAAAGAAACATAACTTCTGGAAGCTGCCAATTTCTGGGAGAAAATCTTATCTCATGGTCCAGCAAGAGGCAATCCACTATCGCACTATCAACTGCTGAAGTTGAATATATAGCAGCAGCTGGATTCATCACACATAAGCTTTGGATGAAAAGTCAGCTTGAAGACTTCAACATATTTGAGAGTAACATTCCCATACTCTGTTACAATACTTCTGCCATTTGTTTATCTAAAAATCGTATTTTACATTCTAGGGATAAGCATATAGAAATAAAAGATCACTTCATTACGGACTATATTCAAAAAGGAATTATTTCATTAAAATTTATTGACACAGACCATCAATGGGCTGATGTCTTCACTAAACCCCTTTATGAAGATAGGTTTAATTTCATTCTGAAACATCTCAACATGAAATAATGTCCAGAATAAGAGTTTTATTTATGTATTCTTTAACCCTCCGAATTTTATGTTTTTTTTTATGTGAACATCTGATCAATAATTCTTCATAAGTTAGAATGAAAGTTGTATCAGGATCTATCTAAGAAGATCTAAACAGTTTCCAAATGGTTCATTTCAAAGATAGAAGCGTGCAGTTCACAACCTCAACATTGGTCATCTTCTCACAAGAGTTTCTTCTAATGCTGAACACGTGTTCAAATTCTGAAGAGACTAAAGCATTGATTGGATGCATTAAGACTCGTGTCATATCGGTAATTGTTTTATATATCTATGCCATCTCCCTATTTTCAGGAATCATTAATGATATGTAATCATTTATTTTCAATCTTTTCTTGCTTATTAAGTTTTCTAATTTTCTATAAATACACCTCTCACTTTCACTTTCACTTTCACTTTCACTTTTTCACTCTCACTTCTTCTCTCTATTACTTGTGTTCAATTTTTTCTTCAAAAATCCTTAAAAGTCTGTGTGAACAATGGTGTTGTACCCCAACATTTTCTCTCTCATTTTACTCAACAAATGGCAAGTGAGGTCTCCAAACTGCTCAAGGAAGTTGAAGAGTTGACCAGACAAACTCTCTCCTAAGGCAGCATACCTCAAATTAGGGTTTCCATATTCATCAAGATGTGTGAACCACAAGGGACTCAAATGCTCACTATTGTCCTAATATGTCCTCAAGATCATCCATGTCAAGTTTCAAGCCTTGCAGAAGAAGTTTGCTCAGCCAATTGCTCAAATGCCTGAAAATCAACTATATTATGTCAAAAGTCAATTGTGGCCCACATACAGTCAAACTTCAAGATTTTTGGTCAAAATCCTCATTTTGAAGTATTATCCATCATTTGATCAAGGGTTGATCATGATCCCTCAAGGATTGCTCACAATTTATCAAAACCCAAAAGTTGCTAAATTAGGGTTTTATAGGAAAAGTCAACTCAACTTTGACCAAGCATAACTTTCTCATACTTTATTATAAATGACCCATCCAAAGCTCATTTTTAAGAGGATGCAATTACCTACAATTCATCTTCATCTCCAAAGTATAAAATATTCACTCACAAAAAGATATGAATTTTGACATTATAGGTCCTTTTGAAAAGTCAACAAAAACACCTTTTGGGTCAAAGCTTCATACATGAACATGGAAGACTCAATTGATATGAGACTAAAAGGGTTGTTTATAGGACACCCTAAGATTTCTAAAAAGTCGAAGAACACCTCTCTAGGGTCAAAATTGAGAGAGTTATGCATTGTCCAAGTTGACCATTTTTGCAAAATTGCCAAAAGTCAAATGTGCTCGAATTTGCATTTTTTGCTAAATGGGCCCAACTTTTTATGCTTGCACCTTAATTATAATGTAGTCCACGACTCAAATGTTCACTCACCCATTTTTTTCTTTATTTTTCAATTTATTTTGATTTTTCATTAATTAAAAAGTGAATTAAATCAAATAAATGATGAAAATTAATAAAGATATGATTTGATTTGTTTTTTTGACAGTTTGGCAATCAAGATATGCTGAGTAAACAAGAGAAAATCGAATCAAGGGAAATTGATACAAGAAATGCATGGTTTGGCTCAAAATATAAACATATCATATAGCTTGCAAATCAAATCAAATCTTGGATAAATGCAAAGATTTAGTGAAAGTTTGTTAACCTAATTTACTCTAGGTTATCTAATGAAGAATTCCAGATCAAAAAATAATGGTTAGAGGTCGTGAGAAGCACAAAACAAAACTGAAAAAAGTTGGCAAAACTGTGAATTGGTTTTCGCTCCATAGGCCATCTCATGCCATCCTAGCTATCCTAATCCATTGTTGGACGTCCCAGGAAGGTGTCCCAATCGTTTGCAAGGCCTGAAACACCCAGAAACGCGCACTACACTTCATATGGTTTGGCATATTTTTTCAATTTGATTATCCTAATTCTTGCATCATTAGCACTTTTGATTGTTATATTTGTGTTTGTCATCATGTTTGCAAGCTAACCATGCCATTTAATTGCGTTTTTGATGCCTATACATGATGTTGCCATTGCTAGGGTTTCTGAGTTATTTTTAGGGTCTTTTTGTATAGGCAAAATTAGGCTTTGAATTAGGTACCATGATGCTCGTGAGGATGAGACGAGTTGATTGGTACCATTACATTTCATTTATATTGCTTGTATGCAATTATTGAATGGAACTGGGTTATAGTTATGCACAAATGTCCGTAGGTAAAATTATTTTACCTAAAGCGACAGTCCCAGGAAGAAGATGAGGCGTGGCAACCCATGAATGGTCAATTTGAATTTTGTTCGCATTTTCTGAATATATTGCTTGTTTTTCATATTATTTTTTGTCTGTATTATGTTAACAAATTAACATTCTAGCGCAGCTGGCAAGGCATCACTGGAGGCGAGCATAGGGACCTGGGTTCGATCCCCAGGTCCCAGCGTTTCATTTATTTTATTTTCATTCAATGGATCCAATGCATTACACTATCCAGCGACCACCATACTCCATCAACATCCATCCATCTGATCCAGTGTATCATCAGATCCCATGCCTCTCCAACGAAGGACCATGGTGTGCCACAAAGTCAACATTGCACCAGATCAAGCGTGGTCAACCAGGCTTGGAGTATTTGGGCCAAAAATCAGATCTCCACTCCCCCCTCCAGCCCACAACACAGGCCCAATTCTCAAACTTTTTTTATTTTTATTTTATCTTTTAATTTGTTTTTTTTTTAAATCAGTTTTAATTAAATCATAAAAAATAAAAAAAAAGGTAATAAAAAATTAGGTTTAGTTGTTTTCTTATTAAATTAAATTTTCGTTAATTAATTAGATTAATATTTAAATTAGGGTAACTTTAATTTGCTTATTTTTTCATAATTAAAATTAAATTAAAAAATTAGGTTAACTCTTGGTTTAATTTTTCTCCTTTTTCTCAAATAAAACAAAAAAAAAATACAAAAATAGGTTGTTTAGAATTAATTAATTAATTTTCAAAAATTAACATTAATTAGAACTTAGGATTTTCTTTTTATTTAATTATTCATTATTTTCTCAAATAACAAAACATGACTAAAAACATTTTTTTCTTTAATCAATCGCAAGTAAGATTAGTGAAAGGGTCAAAACCCTAATCGCCTCGCGTTTAATTCGCTACGCGCTGGTTAATTATTTTGCCATTATTTTGTAACCGTTCCGGGTTTGTAATAGTTAACTTAGGATTTTTATTTACTGTTTAAATCCCCAATTTTTGGTTATGTAATTAATCCCCCTCCCCGAAGCCTTGTAATAATTAGGTTTATTTTCTCGCATTTTTAATTCCTGCAAATATTTAACTGTCTAGATGTATGCTAATAGGATTGTATGGCAAGAATGCATGACAAAATTAAAATGGTTAGAAAACCCTAATGTGCAAAGATAATAAACTGAAAATGAATCACTCGCACATATTCACTCTTAGGGTATACTCTCACTTCGGTTTCCTTCCGTAAACGATCATTAAGCATAGGGTGTCTTAGTGGTTTCCCTCCCGTCTAAAAAATATAAAATGTTCCATTCGAATGTTGCCTCAGAAATGTTACCTCGGAAATGTTGCCTCGGAAATGTTACCTCGTAAAAGATCCTAAGTCTCTAGGGTTACTACTAAGTGTTAGAACATAGTTTGATTCTACAAACCTTAATTAGAGTTTTGATGATAACAAAATACAAAGAATAAATAAATTGTAAGATATTTATATAGAACAAATATGCTTCTTAAAATTATGTTTTATATATACAGAAGTTCTGATGGAATCAGCATCAGAAGATCAGTAATATGTCAGCATCAGAAGATCAGTAACATGTGATACACGCTGAAGCTACCAGATCATACACTGAAGCTTGATGACCAGAATCTGCGCATAAACATATACACTCTGACTCTGATCAAAGATCTTTAGCAAGTCATCAGCACTCAGAAGCTTTACCATAAGCAAGAAGACTCTGAAGCGTTATTAAGTATTCAAGACATAATTAATTACCAACGTCTTTATTCAAACAAGATCTTCTTCAAAAGGAAAGTGAGTTATTATCATTGAAATGGCTTTATGGACAACGTATCTTTGCCTTGCCTATATAAACAAGTCTGTGTGAGAAAAGTCACACGCATGCACTCACAATTTGCCAAGCCATCAAAACCACGCTTACTCAAACGCCTTAGAAATTCAGTTTTATTCCAAGCTTAAATTGTGTATTATCACAGTTGTGATATATTGTTTTATTAGAAAACTTTAAACACATTCTTGTTCAATTATCTGTAAGAGATTTCCTTGAGATAAACCGGTTTGTGGTTATACTCATGAAGGCTTTAACAATTGTTAAAGTAGCTATTGTAATCCTTTAAATATAGTGGATTAAGACCTCGTCGGAGAGAGGCGAAATCACCTTGACGGGTGGACTGGAGTAGTTTGAGATCAAACGAACCAGGATAAAAATACAGTGTTGTCTAAGCATTTGTTTTAAGTTTTACAATTCAACCCCCCCTTCTTGTGTTTTTCACATTTTCAATTGGCATCAGAGCGCCTGGTTTTGAGCTTATAACACTTAACTGTGTCAGTACAAGATCCAGCATCAGAAAAACACAATGGCAGGACCAAATTAAAACATCAGCAATGACAACAATGAAGAAAGAGACAGATTCAGTGGCAAACCTCCAGCCTTTGATGGAGAGAACTTTGACTACTGGAAAGACAGAATTGAGAGTTTCTTTCTGGCCCATGATGCTGATCTGTGGGACATGGTGACTGATGGATACATGCACCCAGTGGATGGAAGTGGTCAGAAGATTGACAGGAAAACAATGTCTGATCAGCAAAAGCGTGAGTTCAGAAATCATCATAAGGCCAGAACAATTCTTCTCAGCGCCATCTCTTATTCATAATATGAAAAGATATCAAACAGAGACACTACAAAGAATATGTTTGACTCTCTAAGAATGACGCATGAAGGCAACATTCAAGTCAAAGAAACCAAAGCCCTTGCACTCATTCAGAAGTATGAGGCATTCAAGATGGAAGAGAGTGAATCAATAGAAACTATGTTTTCAAGATTTCAAATTCTTGTTGCTAGTCTAAAAGTTCTTGACAAAGGGTACTCTACTGCTGATCACGTTAAGAAGATCATCAGAAGCTTGCCAAAACAATGTAGGCCAATGGTCACAACGCTTAAGCTAGCCAAGGATCTCAACAAAATCTCTCTGGAGGAACTTGTCAGCTCCCTCAGAAGTCACGAGATAGAGCTAGAAGCAGATGAACCTCAAAAGCAAGGTAAGCCATTAGCTTTAAAATCTAACAGAAAATCTGACTCCAAAGTTTTGCAGGCTATGGAAGAAACCTCTGATGGGTCCTCATCAGAAGAAGATGAATTATCTCTCCTCTCCAGAAGGGTGAACCAATTGTGGAAGCAGAGGCAAAGGATGTTCAGGAATCCCAGAAGATCAGAAAATCAGAATGAATCTTTCTCCAGATATAGAAGGTCAGAATCCTCCTCTGGACACAGAAGATCTGAAGGTTCTTCAGGAAACAGAAAGCCAAACAACAAAAACATCATCTGATATGAATGTAACGAGCAACGGCACTACAAAAGTGATTGCCCAAAGCTTCAGAAGGAAAAGCCCAAAAAGAAGTTTGGCAAGGAAAAGAAGAAAAGTCTCATGGCTACATGGGATAATTCTGACACATCTGAAGCTGACTCAGAATCAGATGATGAAAGAGCAAACATAGCTCTCATGGCAAACATAACAGAAGCTAGTGAAGCTTCTGAATCAGAATCTGAATCAGATACATAAGAGGTATTCCCTGACTTTACTATAAACTTTACTAAGGCTGAACTAGCTGAAAGCCTCAATGAGATTCTGGAAAGATATCAGTAGATCAGAGTCAAATTCAGAAACCTGAAAAGGAATCTTGCTTCTGACTCTGATAAGACTGAGAGTCTCAAATTGGAGAATTCTGAGTTAAAAGATAAACTTTTAAAATTAGAAAACCAATTGCAAAATTCTCAGAAGGAAACAACCCCTGAAACTCCCAACAGTGCTGATGAGATCATCAAGGAGTATGATCACAGCTTTCAGAAGTTTCTAGCTAAAAACATAGACAGAAGCAAAATGGCTTCAATGATCTATGGAGTTAGCAGAAATGGCAGAAAAGGGATAGAATATCAAGGTAAGGTACCTACACCAAAAAATGCCATGGATTTAGTTATAAAACGTACTCCACTTGATTCACACTTTATATATGGGCACACACATGACATAAAATATACAAGTAGTGATTACTCTGTCAAACCAAAATTCAACCAGAGTTTTGGTAAAACTAACAAATCAGGACCCAAGAAAATATGGGTACCTAAGGATAAAATAATACATGTGGCAGATATCTTTAGCAGCAAAGCAAAAACACCAATCATGGTACCTGGACTCTGGCTGCTCACGACACATGACAGGAAGAAGGCATATGTTCCAAAGCCTGGAACTTAAGCCTGGAGGCCACGTAGGTTTTGGAGGCAATCGGAGAGGAAAGATCATTGGCTCTGGAACAGTAGGTAATGGAAATCTTCCCTCCATAAGTAATGTTTTATTAGTAGATGGATTAATGCATAACCTGTTATCCATAAGTCAATTAAGTGATAACGGTTATGATATAATCTTCAATCAAAATTCATGCAAAGCTGTTAGTCAAAAAGATGGGACTATCCTATTTAATGGAAAGAGGAAAAACAACATTTATAAAATCAAACTTTCTGAACTGAAAAGTCAGAACGTAAAGTGTCTTCTGTCTATTAACAACGAGCAATGGATCTAGCACAGAAGATTGGGACATGTTAGTATGAGAAGAATATCTCAGATTAACAAACTCAATCTGGTCAGAGGACTTCCTAATCTGAAGTTCAATTCAGATGCTCTGTGTGAAGCATGTCAGAAAGGCAAGTTTGCAAAACCAGCTTTCAAATCCAAAAACGTTGTTTCCACCTCCAAGCCATTAGAACTTCTGCACATTGACTTATTAGGACCAGTTAAAATTGCTTCAGTCAGTGGCAAGAAGTATGGGTTGGTAATCGTAGATGACTATAGCAGATGGACATAGGTAAAGTTCTTAAGGCACAAGGACGAGTCACACTTTGTGTTTGTTACCTTCTACAACCAAGTTCAAAATGAAAAGGATCTTAGAATCGTCAAAGTCAGAAGTGATCATGGTGGAGAATTTGAAAACAAAGATTTTGAGTCATTCTTTAATGACAATGGCATTCTGCATGATTTCTCTTGTCCTAGAACTCCCCAGCAAAATGGAGTTGTAGAACGAAAGAACAGAACATTGCAAGAAATGGCTAGAACCATGATCAACAAGACTAACGTTGCTAAGATCTTCTGGGCAGAGGCAATAAACACAGCGTGTTACATTCAGAATAGAATCTCCATAAGACCTATTCTGGAAAAGACTCCATATGAATTGTGGAAGAACGGAAAGCCCAACATTTCCTATTTTCACCCATTTGGATGTACATGTTTTATTCTGAATACAAAAAATTATTTGAACAAGTTTGACTCTAAAGCACAAAAGTGTATTATGTTAGGATATTCTGAACACTGAAGAGGGTACAGAGTATACAATACAGAAACACAAATTGTGGAAGAGTCAATCAATGTTCGTTTTGATGATAAGCTTGACTCTCAAAAGTCAAAGCAGAATGAATTCCTTGCAGGTATTGAAGTTGAACTCACAGGTACTGAAGACAAGTCATCAAAAGCTCTCAACAAAGACACTCCCTCAACATCAGAAAGAGTCACTACAAGCAATCCAGCACCTTCTGTTGATCAACTTCAGAAAAGACTATCCGGAAGCAGCATGGATCACCCAGAAGAAACAATCTTAGGAAGGAAGGAAGATCCAATCAGAACAAGATCTAGCTTCAGAAACTCTAAAGAATCCCTCATGGGAATGGTTTCTCTAATTGAACCAACTACAATTGATGAAGCACTTCTGGACAATGACTGGATTCTAGCAATGCAAGAGGAGCTAAATCAATTCACAAGAAATGACGTATGGGATCTAGTTCCTAAACCAAAAGGATTCAACGTCATTGGAACAAAATGGGTGTTCATAAACAAACTGAACGAACAAGGTGAAGTCATCAGAAACAAAGCACGACTGGTAGCACAAGTTTATAGTCAGCAAGAGGGAATAGACTATACACAAACCTTTTCTCTAGTCGCCAGGTTAGAATCTATCAGATTCTTAATCTCATTTGTTGTTAATAAAGGCATCACTCTGTATCAGATGGATGTTAAGAGTGCATTCTTAAATGACTATATAGAAGAAGAGGTATATGTGCACCAACCCCCTGGTTTTGAAAGTTCCAAAAATCCAGAATATGTTTTCAAACTAAAGAAGTCACTCTATGGTCTGAAACAAGCTCCCAGAGCTTGGTATGAAAGACTAAGTAACTTCCTATTAGAAAAGGAATTCACCAGAGGGAATATGGACACAACCTTGTTCTGTAAGACAGTTAATAATGACATTTTAGTATGTCAGATTTATGTTGATGACATCATATTTGGATCCACTAAACCCTCTATGGGAAGAAAGTTTGCTAAGTGTATGCAGGCAGAATTTGAGATGAGCCTAATGGGGGAACTAAAGTTCTTTCTGGGCATTCATATTAATCAAACCCCAGAAGGAACTTACATTCATCGGAGCAAATATGTCAGAGAACTTCTGAAGAAATTTGATCTCTCAGAATGTAAGCCATCAAAGGTTCCAATGCATCCCACGTGCATTCTGGAAAGAGAAGAGGTAAGTAAAAAGGTAGAACAGAAGGTCTACAGAGGTATGATTGGTTCTCTTCTCTATCTGACGGCTTCAAGGCCTGACATTCTATTCAGTGTTTGCATTTGTGCTAGATTCCAATCAGATCCTAGAGAATCTCACTTAACAGTAGTTAAGCGAATTTTCAAGTATCTGAAAGGTACTACTAATCTGGGTTTGTTTTATAGAAAATCAAGTGATTACAGTTTGATAGGATACTATGATGCTGATTTCGCTGGAGACAGAGTAGAACGTAAAAGCACTTCTAGAAGCTGCCAGTTTCTGGGAGAAAATCTGATCTCATGGTCCAGCAAAAGACAATCCACAATAGCTCTATCAACAGCAGAAGCTGAATACATAGCAGCAGCTGGATGCATCACACAAATGCTCTGGATGAAAAGCCAACTTGAGGACTTCCAGATATTTGAGAGTAACATTCCTATCCTCTGTGACAATACTTCTGCTATTTGTCTCAGTAAAAATCCTATTTTGCATTATAGGGCTAAACATATAGAAATAAAACATCATTTTATTAGGGACTATATTCAGAAAGGGATTCTAAATTTAAAATTTATTAACACAGACCATCAATGGGCTGATATTTTTACAAAACCTCTTTCTGAAGATAGGTTCAACTTCATTCTGAAACATCTCAGCATGAAGCTCTTCCCAGAATAAAACTGTTTTGATTCAATATCTTAACCTTCATAACTTTGTTTATTTTTATGTGAACTACTGATCAATCTTTCTTCAGATCTTTAGAAGTACAGATTGTATCAGAATCCATCCATGAAGATCTGAGCGCTTCATTTCAAGGATAGAAATGTGCAGTTCACTCAAGCAAACAAGTGTCATCCAGTCATCAACTACTTTCTGAGGCTGAACATGCGTTCACGTTTCTGAAAGGGCAAAAGCGCTGATTGGTTGCATTGAGACACATGTCATGGGTAACCGTTCCAATATCTTTCTGAATCCCCCAAAATCAGCTATCATTAAATGCTAATAATCATTATTTAATTTCTCTCTCTTACCGTTTATATTTTCAAAATTGTTTAGAAATCTATTTAAACACATTTCTCACCATTTACACACTTTTACCTTCACTTTCATTTTCTCTCAATCTTACTGATTTCAGTTTTCATACTTTCTCAAAACCCTTTCAATTTCTTCAAAACCTTCGTGTGAACATGGCTTCCTCAAGCATCCCCACTTCCAGTTCTCAGAAAACAGGTTCCTCTGAACAGTATGAAGAACCCTACAGAACACTTCTCACACTAATCAAAAATATAGAAGTTCTGTCAGAATTGATCGTGGATTTCAACGGTCTTCAAGAGAATGGGTTTAATCTCTCTGAAGAAGTTAAAGTTCAAGGCTGGGAAAGATACTTTGACAGACTGGTGGGTCCAACATTCCCAATTATGGTAAAGGAATTTTGGATTCATGCTTCATCTTCCAACCACCAAGTCACCTCATACATTATGGGGAAGAAGATAGTTATCACTGAGGACCTCATTGCAAGATTAATAGGCTACAGTGGTTGTGGTGTTCGTTGCATTGACATGGCTGAAAGATGCGCTGATGTTGCCCTAATTGCTAGAGAAATATTCACTCTGGGGCTTCCCTCCAGCAAGATAAGGGATTTAAAAGATCATCACAGAATATGGGCCAAGATCATTCTGGGATGCATAAACCACAGGAAGCCTACCAGCTCTCCTGATTACATCAATATTGATCAGCAATTTCTGATCTACTTCATCTCCCAGAAGGTTAAGGTGAATCTGGCTCATCTGCTGTTTAACCATCTAAGGACAAGTGTTAAACCAGAGAAGAGGAGCGCACAAAAAGGGACTGGATACCCCTAGGAAGACTTATATTAGATATTCTAACAGAGAATAAGCTGATTGATCATCTTACAGAGGCTCAGGAAATCAGCTCTTTGGAAGCTACTGTTGGCAAACAGCTGAATGCCAAGAATCTGAAGAAAATGAAGTTGATTGAGAACATCAAGAAGGAACCCAGCGTCACTCCGTTTACAGCAATCTCCAGCAGAAGAGTCCCTCTGGATAACTTCCCATTATTCTCATAAATTGATTCTAAACCAGATATAATAGTCAGATATTTGGATGCTTGCAAGGCGGATGGTACAACACCAAACCTGAACATTCAGGATCTACAGCAGAAGGCTCCAGAAGTTGTGCTGAAGAAAACCAAGAAAAGGAAAGCTGTAGCAGAAGGATCATCCCAGCAGACTCCTAAAAATAGAGGTAATCCTTCTTCTGTAACTGTTTTGGATTCAGTTTCTGTATCAACATCTATACCAATTCCCACTCAATCTGAGAACCCCACACCACAAACTTTTGATGACTTTGACATTGACTTTGACCCCTCTGAATCATTAACTCTTAGAAGATCTCGCTCCCAACCTCAAAATCCAAATACTGAAGCAACCCAACAAGAACTTGCAAAAGTTCTATCTGATATAGACCAACATACTTCTGCTCCCATGCCAGAAAATCCAAACCCTGAAACCACCACAGAAGCACAACCAGAAATTCCCCTCTCACCACAACCAGAAATTCCCCTGTCACCACAACCATAAATTCCCCTCTCTCCACTACCAGAAATACCATCACCTTCATCTCCTCAACCAGAAATTCATCCACCTTCTCCACAACCTGAACTATCTCACCCAGAAGTTCAAACTTCTGAGGCTCAACCCTCTGAATCCTGCGAACCAGAACCAAACCAAATTGTTGATTCTGATACCATTCCCATTCCTGGAATCACAGAACCTCTGGCCATTCGTATGCCCCTTGGTACCATTTTGAATATTCCCCAACTTCCCTATTCACCAGAATTAACTCCACCAAACTCCCCATCAAGTCCAATCATAATTCCTGACTCTCCCACTCCCTTACCAAAGAACAATCCAGAAGACAACATCAAGACTGTTATTGACCTAACAGTTTTTGAACGTCTTGCTGCCATAACCCACAAAACAGCTATCCCAAAACCAAAACATCCAGATGTTGGTACCAGCTTATTGACATTTGAAACAGAAGTACAGAAGTGGATCACTTCTCTGAAACAAGCTAGTCTTGAGCTGGTTGATCCTGCTGCATCAGACTACCTTTGGACAAAGTTCAGAAGATGGGTATGCTCTGAAACTTATAAGTTGCAAGAACAGAGCTACGGACAAGCTCAACAGAACTTCAGCAACCTGCTGAAAGAAATTGAAGGTCCAGTTCTGAGCAAGCTTCTTAAGGAAGAAGTTCTCCCTCTGGACAATGCTCCCTGGTTTGAACATCGTCCAACATCCAAAGTTTAACCTGATACTTAAGAGCAGATGGTTCCTACTGAAGGACTGGGTCAAGAAGAAGATATTGCAGAAAGCTCTGAGAAGCATCCTGTTTCTGAAGATCCTCAAGCTTCCTCCCTTGACAGGCAGACTCTAAAAGACCTGAAAAGATCTGATATGTTGATGAATGAAAGAATGGATAAACAGGACAACAAGATTGATGAAATGAAGAGCATGTTAACCCAGCAACAGGAAACCAACACCCAGATAAAGAGCATGTTGGAGGCATTGTTCACACGTCTTCCTCCTCCCTCTTAAAATTTCCTTGTTTTTAAACATGTTTATCTGTAATGTTTTTACATTGTTTTGAACTTATCATTGCTTCTGGTTTTTAATATAAATGCAGTTTGGCTATGATTATTTGTTCTTTTTGATAACTGGCAAAAAGGGGGAGAAAGAATGATATTTTTCAATAACGGATTACTGAGACATAAGTCTCAAACATTCTGATCTATTTAAATTTTTTCTCTTCTGAAAAGCTTGAACAGGTACAAAACTCTGAGGAAAGATACACTAAGGTTCTGATGCTCAAAGACTCATGGAGTTAAAGGGAAGTAATCAACTCAGGGGGAGTTTTCTCTTCTTAATTCTATACTTTTTATTCTTTGTTTTTAATTGAAAAATATGGTTTTTGTCATCATCAAAAAGGGGGAGATATTTAGAACATAGTTTGATTCTACAACCCTTAATTAGAGTTTTGATGATAACAAAATACAAAGAATAAATAAATTGTAAGATATTTATATAGAACAAATATGCTTCTTAAAATTATGTTTTATATATACAGAAGTTCTGATGGAATCAGCATCAGAAGATCAGTAATATGTCAGCATCAGAAGATCAGTAACATGTGCTATACGCTGAAGCTACCAGATCATACGCTGAAGCTTGATGACCAAAATCTGCGCATAAACATATACACTCTGACTCTGATCAAAGATATTTACCAAGTCATCAACACTCAGAAGCGTTACCATAAGCAAGAAGACTCTGAAGCGTTATTAAGTATTCAAGACATAATTAATTACCAACGGCTTTATTCAGACAAGATCTTCTTCAAAAGGAAAGTGAGTTATTATCATTGAAATGGCTTTATGGACAACGTATCTTTGCCTTTCCTATATAAACAAGTCTGTGTGAGAAAAGTCACACGCATGCACTCACAATTTGCCAAGCCATCAAAACCACGCTTACTCAAACGCCTTAGAAATTCAGTTTTATTCCAACCTTAAATTGTGTATTATCACAGTTGTGATATATTGTTTTATTAGAAAACTTTAAACACATTCTTATTCAATTATCTGTAAGAGATTTCCTTGAGATAAACCGGTTTGTGGTTATACTCATGAAGGCTTTAACAGTTGTTAAAGTAGCTATTGTAATCCTTTGAATATAGTGGATTAAGACCTCGTTGGAGAGAGGCGAAATCACCTTGACGGGTGGCCTGGAGTAGTTTGAGATCAAACGAACCAGGATAAAAATACAATGTTGTCTAAGCATTTGTTTTAAGTTTTACAATTCAACCCCCCCCCTTCTTGTGTTTTTCACATCTTCACTAAGGTGTCCTAATATTGCTTTAGTGATCGTACGTCCCTTTCGAGTTGACCCTTACAACTCCAACGACAGTGCTACCTATTTCTCAATAGTAGGATAGCACTGTCTAAAGGAAACAAGAATAGAAACGATCTTTCTTCGAGTAGGTAGACGCTAGTAGGTACTTTCTCAAATCAAAACTTTTCACACTTACACTTTTCAAAACAAATTTTCAAAACAACTTCGTCACATTCTTGAGGACTAATGCAAGGGTTATCACGAAGTAAAACAGTTTCAAAGCAAGCACACATACACAAGCAATTTAAAAATGAGCAAGTACCTAAGAGCCCATGGAAAACCATGGATAGAAAGGGTGCTAACACCTTGCCTTTCTATAATCTACCCCCCGTACTCAAAATCTCGAAAAATGATTTTTCTGTACTTTTTTCCTTTCCGATTGGATGAAATAAAAGTCGGTGGCGACTCCTGCTTACCGCGAAATTTTGCAAATAAAAAAAGCAAAACGTAAACCAGTATTAAACAGTCGGTTCTATCACCGTATCACGGAACTGGCGACTCTGTTGGGGACTTATAAGTGGGGTATACCTTAGGATCTAGGTCATTAAAATTGCTTCTCTTGATTGCTTTGTTTGCTTTATTTTTTAGGGTTTTGTTTGGGGTTACTATACATCCTATACCCGGATCTGGGGGCACTCATTAGGTAAGTAGCAATAGACTGTGAGGGAACTGTACGGTGTAGACCGATACGGTTGAAGCAGTAGCTACGTTGGTGTAGCACTTTGGTTGGTACCGGTATCCCTTGTGGTGAAACGAGGAGAATACAGGGCCGCTGTGTGGTGTCGTGAAGCACCAACAGACCTTAGAACCTTAGTTGAACAACTTTTCCATTAGAAAGTAGCGAGATAGCCAGCCTCGGTGTAGAGCTGAGAACTGGTTGATACTCGATGCTACATTCATTGAGATCATACTTTCAGAATATTTCGGCCGTAAGAAAAGATTACGTGAGCTGAAACCATGACCGATAAAGGATGGTCAGTGATATTGAGATCCTCTAGAACCTGGTTACTTTTCTAGGACAGGTTTGAAACCAACTTAACTTCAAGAGGGTATTACCTTTGACCTCATGTAAGCCTTAAACCTAAGGGCTTTGTGTGATTTGACTGTGTTTGCAATATATGTGTTTGTTATACCTGTGGTTTATCATGACATCATGCATCATAACATGGCATTCATGCTTCATTACACTAACCATTTCAAAGACCAAGGGAATTTATCTTTGTTCTGTTTTGTAGATCATGGCTTCCGTGCGTAGAAATACTATTCGAATCAGCTTTGTGCAGATACCTTCCCAACTCAAAGAGCTAGTATCAAGAGTTTTTGAAACTTCTACTTTCATTAAGAGACACGGTCAACTTCTCATCCTGGTTACTTCAATCTTTGATGAACAGATGATGAGCATACTTTTTCAGTTCTTCGATCCCAAGCATCACTGCTTCACCTTTCCAAATTATCAATTGGTACCCACCTTGGAAGAATTCTCTCAGCTATTGAGCATACCCATTCTTGAACAGGTACCCTTTATAGGTATAGAAGAAGTTCCTAAGCCAGAAGTCATTGCCTCAGCTTTGCATTTGAAACCGGCCGACGTGGTATCCAATTGGGAAACTCAAAGCGGAGTCGAGGGTTTTCTAGCCAAATTTCTGATAGACAAGGCTCAAATATTTTGGGATGATTTGGATTTTCAGGCTTTTGATGAGGTCTTGGCTCTTCTTATCCATGGTTTAGTTCTCTTCCCTAATCCGGACTCCTTCATAGATGTGAATGCTATCAAGATTTTCCTTTCTCGCAACCCTGTGCCTACCTTGCTTGGAGATATTTTGCACGCTCTCCATACTCGTACCGTGAAGATAAGAGGGACTCTTATGTGCTGCATGACGTTGTTGTCGAGGTGGTTTATTTCTCACCTCCCTAAGTCTGTACCGAAGAACGAAGAAGGTTCAAGTTGGTTGCACAGGATAATGTCACTCGCTCATACAGATATTCTTTGGTGTTCCCGAGCTATGGAAGACATTGCTATTATTGACTGTTGTGGGGAGTACCCTAATGTCCTATTACTTGGTATCAGAGGGGGTATAACTTACAATCCTTGTCTAGCTTTGCGAAAATTTGGTCATGCTCGAAGGGATGGTCCCTATGAGTTACTTATTGAGGGCATTGTATTCAACTATGAGGATGATGTTAATGAGTATCGCCGGAGGTTCATACGAGCTTGGGGCATGGTAAACAGATCTGACCCCAAAGATTTGGGACCCAAGACTTTCGTTCCTATGGAGCCTTACCTCCAATGGGTACAAGCTCGTGCCCAGAAGCTTATGATGCCTTATGTAGTCGTATTACCACTGATTGTGGAGCCCACTACTGAAGAAGGCATTCCTTACACATTTCTCTATCCTTACATACCCATTGATCTTGGGGAGTTACAGAGGTCTTGGATTCATCTGAAGAATGAGCGAGATACTTACAGGGAATAGTTCCATGATCAAGAGAGGAAGGTTTTAAAGCTCACCAGGCAGCTCCAGGAAGAAAGAGTACTCAATGATTATATCAGCACAAAGAGAAAGCGTCCATGGGACTTTTGATTTTTTTCTTTTCTAGTTTTAGATTTGTTTTATTTACTTATTTGTAACGCCTTAAAGGAATGTTGAACCTTCAAATTTAAGCTAATAAAGTTTTTGTTTATTTTGGTTTGCAAATTTAAATTTCCCGAAGTCTTTGAAATCATTACATGTGCATCCCATTATCATACACATCATTACAGGTACCACTACAGGTTTCTCATCTTCTTCGCTATTTATTTCAGCAGAAATGTCTTCCGATCAAGCCATCAAAGATCTTCAGGCACAGAACGCCCAGTTCCAACAGATGTTCATAAGTCTGGCTAAGGGGCGGGAAGATCTGAAAGCCCTTATTCTGAAAGAGAAGAATAAAAAGAAGAAGACTATCGGTATTCTGAATATGGGAAGAAGGTTTGGAGAAAGGTTGAAGAAACAAACTGATCTGACCTCTTCATCCAAGGAAGGGGAGAACCAAGAAGGGGAAAAGGACCCTAGTCCTGCAGTCTCTGACGATGATACGGATTATAACGATGGGCAATATCCTCCTGCTGAGGATAGGTACAAATAGTTGGAAGATTGTCTGAGTGCCATGGAAGTTCAGAGGATACCTGGGTTGGATTTTGAAGAATTGGGCCTGGTATCGGGAGTGGTCATCCCTCAGAAGTTAAAAGCTCCGGTTTTTGCCAAGTATGATGGAGTATCCTGCCTAAAACTCCATATTCGCTCGTATGTCAGGAAGATTCAACCCCATACCGCTGATAGAAATTTGTGGGTGCACTTCTTTCAAGATAGTCTGTCATGGACTCAGCTTGAATGGTTCTACTAGTTGGAGGGAGCCAGTGTCCAAAACTGGGAAGATCTTGCTGCTGCTTTCTACAAGTAATATCAGTATAATGCTGACCTTGCTCCCACTCGTACTCAACTCCAGAGTATGTCCATGGGTGCAGGTGAAGGTTTTAAAGATTATGCTCAAAAATGGAGAGACTTGGCTGGGAGAGTTCAACCCCCTTTGTCTGATAGGGAGTTTGTTGATATGTTTTTAGGAATGCTATCAGGTCCATTTTTCAATCACTTAATCGGCATCTCGTCATCTGGTATCACCGAGCTGATTTTAACTAGAGAAAGATTAGAAGCTGGAATTCGGAGTGGTAAAATACAGAAGGATGCCTCCTCGAGTTCAACAAAGAAGCCTTTCACTGGTAAGAAGGAAGCCAGTGTGGTCTATAGCCCGAGGGGCCAAAGCAGATCTGAACACCGGCAAATGGTAAATGCTGTAGTGATACCAAGACCCTCAGTTTCTCCACAACGCAACAATCAACAAAGGGTGGAAAGACCACAACGACAGTTTACCCGCATCAACATAACTTTGTCTGAAGTTCTACCTCATTTATTAAAATCCAAATTGGCAACCTTGAGAGATGCTCCTAGGAATCCAAACACTACCTCTCCTAGATGCAATCCCAACGCGCAGTGCGCCTACCATTCTGAGAGTTCTGGCCATGATACAAATGATTGATGGGCTCTGAGAAACAAAGTACAAGACTTGCTTGAAACCAAGGAGATAGAGTTTGATGCTCCAGAAAAGCCGAATGTTATAACTGCTCCCATGCCCAAACATGGTCGTAGAGTTAATGTTGTTGACAATGATTTGTTTGTGACCTCTGTTGAAGAAATTTCTACTCCTCTTATGACCGTTAAGTGGAATTTGCTATTGGGCGATTTATTTCCGGGTTGTGGTGACCGTTAAGTGATTCTACCTTCTGGTTGTCGTTTGTTGAAGTCAGGTGTTCAGCGCCTGATGGATAATAAAGAGATTTTGTTCAAGAAAGTTGTGATCCCTGTTTCCTATTGAAGACGTCGCTATTATAACCATTTCTGCCAATCCTTCCAAGGTTTCCTCGAGAAGACCTGTTAGGATTACACATGTTCAAAGAATTTCTCCGCTGATAATCACTTATCCTGATCCCATCCCGTACACCTCAGACACGGATGTCCCATGGCATTATGGTATTGATGTGTACTATCATGGTATTAAGCAAGATCTGAAGAATGAAGAAGCTGATATTGATGTCAGTAATATTGTCGGGACTAGTAAGGTTACCCGAAGTGGAAGGGTTTTCTCTCCTGAGATTGCTCCAAAGATCATCAAGCCTACTGTTATTCCAACAACTGCTCCAACCAGCACTCCTGACATTTCTCCTGTTCCTACTCCAGTTATTACCCCTGCTGCTGAGCCATCAATGACTCGGGGCAAGGAAATTATAGGTGAGCCTTCTCAGACGGAGGAACCTAAGAAAATCGTCGTGGAAGCCTCTAAACAAGAAATAGAGGAAATACTAAAAATCATCAAGAAGAGTGACTACAATGTGGTCGAGAAGCTGGGGAAGACCCCATCAAAGATATCCATGTTGTCTCTGTTGTTGTGTTCTGAAGCCCATGCGAAGGCTTTGATTGCATTTCTCAAGACTGCGCATGTGCCACAGGAAACTTCAGCGGATCAGTTCAAAGATTGGGTGGCCAGCCTGACTGCTGACAATGGGCTGGGTTTTCAGATGCGAATTTGACACCGAAAGAAAGGAAGCGTAATGATGCTCTGCATGTCTCGATTGAGTGCAGGGGCACCACTATGGCTCATGTGCTGGTAGATATCGGGTCTTCACTGAATGTTCTGCCAAAGAAAGCGTTGGACCATTTGGATTGTGCGGGTTTGACTCTAAAGCCTAGTAACATTGTGGTAAGGGCTTTTGACGGATCAAAGAGAATGGTGCACGGGGAGGTGGATATCCTTGTCAAAGTGGGTTCTCAGACTTTTGGGCCCACCTTCTACGTAATGGATATCAGGCCATCGTATTCTTACTTGCTGGGTCATCCTTGGATCCATGAGGCTGGGGCAGTTACTTCCACACTCCATCAAATGCTGAAGTATCCGGTGAAGGGAAAGATTGTCACAGTGCGGGGTGAAGAGGAGTATATGGTGAGCCACCTCAATTGTTTCCAATACATAGAGACGGACGGGGAATTCATAGAAACTCCTTGTCAGAATTTCGAAGAGGTCCCTCATATCTTGGCATCAACTGAAGTTACTACCGACAAACCTCCATTGAAGATGGCTTCTCTCAAGGACGCCAGGGTTGTGGTTGAAGAAGGTGGGTGTACCAATTGGGGTCAGCTCCCTCATTTCACTCACAAAACTGACAAATTTGGTTTGGGCTTTACTACAGGGGCTCAAAGGGCTTTTAGGCACGCTCGGGCTGGAAGACCTCCTCTACACATCAGCAATCGGGGAGTTAATGCAATTGAACATAGTGAAGCGAATTCAGACATTGACAGCTGGATCTACCCAACAACCAACGGTGGACCGAATAACTAGACGGCTAGGGACTTCATACCCATTTCTTTTATTCCGCAGTAATTGACTCATTTGTTTTAAGATTTGTAATAAAAAATTTGAAACTTTACGGCCCGGTGCCTTGCTCGAGGGACCTTGCCTTTGCTTGTGAGGGCTATTATTTGTCATTTCATATATCATTAATAAAGCATTGGACGTTTCTTGCATACAAATTTTGCGCTCCTTATTTTTATTTTCTGTTTTCGCTTTATCAAAACAATTATTCTCTTATACACACTCACGTATCATACTGCAGATCCATATCCACTCTGGATCCCATTGATAACAGCTCTACTACTGCCAGTTATGACTTCAAAAATCCAATCAACCAAGCCGAGGACGAAGGGAAGGATGATTGTGAGGTGCCTGGAGAACTTGCTAGACTATTACAGCAGGAAGAAAGGGCCATACAGCCTCACGAAGAGCCAGTTGAGTCAGTAAATTTGGGAACAGAGGAAGATAGGAAATAGGTTAAAATAAGTGTGAATCTGGAGCCTAGTGTCAAACAATGGTTAATACAGATGATACACGACTATGTTGAGATCTTCTCCTGGTCCTATGAAGACATGCCTGGTTTGGACACTGATATTGTGGTACATTTCCTGCCGACTAAAGAAGACTGCCCTCTGGTAAAGTAGAAGGTCCGCCGTATGCGCCCTGAAATGTCAGAGAAAATCAAGGCAGGGGTCATGAAAGAGTTCGACGCAGGATTCTTAGCTGTCACTTCTTATCCGCAGTGGGTTGCCAACATCGTTCTGGTACCTAAGAAGGACGGTAAGGTACGTATGTGTGTGGACTACAGAGATCTGAATAGGGCAAGCCCCAAGGATGACTTCCCACTTCCTCACATTGACGTTCTAGTCGACAACACCGCACAACACAAGATCTTATCCTTCATGGATGGTTTTTTTGGCTACAACCAGATCAAGATGGCTCCTGAGGACATGGAGAAGACAACCTTCGTTACACAGTGAGGCATATTCTGTTACAAGGTGATACCTTTTGGGTTGAAGAATATTGGGGCAACTTATCAGCGGACCATGGTCGCTTTGTTCCACGATATTATTCACCGAGACCGAGGTTTATGTTGATGACATGATAGCCAGGTCCCAGACTAAGGAATAGCACCTTGATCATCTACAGAAACTGTTTGACAGGTTGAAGACGTACAAGCTGAAGTTGAATCCGAACAAGTGTACCATCGAGGTAAGGTCTGGTAAGCTTCTGGGTTTTGTTGTCAGTGACAAAGGTATTCAGGTAGACCCTGCAATGGTAAAAGCCAAACAAGAGATGCCAGCTCCCCGCACAGAAAAGGAAGTTAGAGGTTTCTTGGGACGTCTGAATTACATCGCCAGGTTCATTTCACATCTGACTGCTACTTGTGAGCCAATCTTCAAGCTGCTGAAGAAAGATCAAGTGGTAAAGTGGAATGATGAATGCCAGACCGCTTTCGAAAGAATCAAGGAATACCTTCAAGAACCACCAATTTCGATGCCTCCAGTTGAAGGAAGACCTTTGATATTATACTTGACAGTGCTAGATAATTCAATGGGGTGTGTGTTGGGGAAGTATGACGAGTCTGGTCGAAAAGAGCATGCCATTTACTACCTTAACAAAAAGTTTACCGACTTTGAGACCCGATACTCATTGCTCGAGAAAACTTGTTGTGCTTTGGCATGGGCTGCTCGCCGACTGAGACAGTATATGCTGACTCACACTACTTTGTTGATATCAAAGATGGATCCGATCAAGTATATTTTCGAGAAGCCCTCTCTCTTCGGAAGGATAGCAAGGTGGCAAATGATCTTAACCGAGTACGACATCCAATACACAACCCAAAAAGCAATCAAGGGGAGTGTATTGGCGGATCATTTGGCGCATCAGGCCGTGGATGACTACCAATCCATGAATTTCGAGTTCCCGGATGAGAATATCATATTGGTAACCGACTGCGAAGAACCTGGACCAGATGAAGGACCCGAGGAGAGATCCCGATGGTCTATGTATTTCGATGGAGCCTCAAACGCATTGGGTAATGGCATCGACACTATAATTATATCTCCTGAGGGTTGTCATACTCTGCTCACCGCCCGGTTATGTTTCAACTACACCAACAATATGGCGGAGTATGAAGCATGTATTATGGGTCTTCGAGCTGCTATTGACCTGAGGATTAAGTTCTTGAGTGTATTCGGGGATTCCACTCTGGTGATAAGTCAGATCAAATTCGGGTGGGATACGAAGCACACGAATCTCATTCCTTACAAAGAGTATGTACTGACATTGCTCCCACACTTTGAGGAGGTAACCTTTGAACATTTCCCAAGAGAGGAGAATTAGTTAGCGGACGCGCTAGCTACCATATCTTCTATGTTCAAAGTAAGGTGGGATAATGAAGCTCCCCAGATTACCATTGAGAGGTTGGATGAACCCACACACTGCTGTGAGATCGACACTGAAGAAGTGGCAGACAAACCCTGGTTTCACGAAGTCAAAAGGTATCTCGAGGTTCAGGACTATCCCGAAGGGGCATCTGTCAATGATAAGAAGTTTCTGAGAAGGTTCGCTACAAAGTTCTTCATCAGTAATGGAATCCTCTATAAGCGTAACCAGGATTCAACCTTATTGCGGTCTGTAGACAAGAGCGAGGCAGAAAGGATCATGGAAGAGTTACATGAAGGTACCTTTGGAACTCATTCCAGTGGACATACCATGGAGAAGAAAATCCTACGGGAAGGATATTACTGGTACACTATGGAAGCCGATTGTTAGTAGCACTCTGGAAGCTGTCATAAGTGTCAAGTCTATGCTGATAAGGTGCATGTACCTCCAGTTCCCCTGAATTTTTTGATATCTCCTTAGCCCTTTGCAATGTGGGGCATCGACATGACCGGCGAGATCAGACCTACTGCGTCTAACGAGCATCGCTTCATTCTGGTAGCCATTGATTACTTTACAAAGTGGGTTGAGGCAACTTCCTTTTCTAAAGTAACTAAGAACGTCGTGGCACGGTTTATCTGACACCATCTGATCTGTCGATATGGTGTACCCGAGAGGATTATTACTGACAATGGTACAAATCTCAATAACACAATGATCACCAAGATCTGCAAACGGTTCAAGATTCAGCATCATAACTCTTCTCCCTACTGGCGGAAGATGAATGGGGTTGTTGAAGCGGCTAACAAGAACATCAAGAAGATTGTACAGAAGATGACGGTGACATATAAAGACTGACACGAGATGCTACCATTCTCTCTTCATGGGTACCGTACCTCAGCACGGACATCGACAGGGGAAACACCCTACACTTTGGTGTATGTCATGGAGGCAGTCCTACCCATCGAAGTCCATATACCCTCTCTCAGGATTATGAAGGATCCGGGTTTGAACGAAGACGACTGGATCCAAACCCGACTCGATCAGCTGAATCTAATCGACGAAAAGAGACTTACTGCTATTTGTCATGGTCAGATGTATCAAAAGAGAATGATCAGGGCTTTTAACAAGAAGGTCAGACCTCAAGAATATCGAGTCGGGGATCTAGTGATCAAACGCATCATACTACCGCAAGGTGATCCAAGGGCAAATAGACCCCCACATATGAAGGGTCATTTGTGGTTAAGAAAATTTTCTCGGGAGGAGCTATGATTCTAACCACCATGGATGGTGATGACCTTCCTCACCCCTTCAATGCAGACTTAGTGAAAAGATACTATGCATAATCAAAGACCCGCTAGGTTGACTGGACTAGGAAAAAATAAGGGCTTCCCGGCAAACCAAAAGGGTTCGGGCAAAATTAAGGGATGAAAATGAAAAAACTGTACACCCGGCAAGTCGAAAACCTGAAAAGGCGACTTGGGCAAAAAAGGGTATCCCGATGGACTGAAAACCCGAAAGGCCAGTCCAGGCAAAAATTAGGGATCAAAGAGTAACACTATGTCTCATTGGATTATCTTGCGACCAGACTTCGGTATCAGCTATCAAGCTTGAATGGCGCCAATCAATCTGATCAAACTTCGGCCAAGTAGCAAAGTGATGAGACGCTTGAAGATATAAAGGCAATAGTAGTGTTAGAACCCAATGGGGTCGTTCCACATAGCTGTTTTTCTTTCGTTTACACAAATTGTATAATTTCTGACTTTCAGCGGCGTTCTCTTACTAGGACGTCAGCCTCTTTATAGAAAGATGCCTATTACAGGCCAATTGCGAAAATCAATACAATACATTTTCACAAGAAATTTCAATTTTTTTATTTTTTATTTTTTCTGTTTTGTTTTTCAAGAAGGTCCAATGATTCATTTTTGATATATGCATTTGAAAATAATGGCTGCTCATAAATATTTACATAAGAAATAAAAGACGATTACTCGTAATACCAGAAATAGGGAAAATAAGTAGTGCCCAAACCTTACAGTTACTCTACCCATCAGGTACCGGGGTAGAGCCAGCTTGAGAACATGAGTAAAAAGTATCCAAAGACGGTGATGTTAGATTTCCCGAACAGGACATAACTCTCCCCAGCTGAGGTCCACAATCGCAAGTGAGTCAGTAAATTTTTCCCCAAGCAGAGTTTATTTCTCTCACAAGCAGAAATTCAATCTCTAGTAGAATTCATTACCACCAGCAACAGAAATTCATCCGCAGCTGAGTTTAGCAGATCTATCAAAAGAGTATCTCCTCTCTAACATAGTTATTCGCCGCAACGTTATCCTCAGACAGGGTATCTTCTGGCAGAATATTCACCAGCCAAATGGATGTAAATACCCAGCTAATCATCTTTGTTCACCATCCCCAACAGAAGTAGAGGAACTATGGTTTTTACAACAGTCAGGGATTTATTTTCTCGGACTCAGATTATTACGTCAGCATTTCATGTTCATACATCATGACATGTGCATACATTACATATAACATAATCTCAGTTATTTTGAACCTCATCACACTGCATCTCATGCATCGCACAAAACTAACCTTGTATTTCTTTCAGGAAAGACAGTTATTATCAACAATTTCCAGCAGGTCCATGATCAACACTCAAAGCTAAACAAAATAATCATCGGTGCAACAAATGCAACCTTACCCCAGTTCATCCTGAAGTTTTACACGAACTTATCGCAAAGTAACCTTACACAGGTTCCTTCTCAGTTCAGATGTAGTTTTACCCAAACTCCTCACGAAGTAACCCAACTATCCAGGTTCTTTCTCAAGCCCTACTATCCAGGCTTTCATATCGAAGTAACCCTACTATCTAGGTTCCTTCTCCAACCCCACTATCCAGGCTTTCATATCGAAGTAACCCTACTATCCAGGTTCTTTCTCACAGCCCTACTATCCAGGCTTTCATATCGAAGTAACCCTACTACCCAGGTTCCTTCTCACAACCCTACTATCCAGGCTTTCATATCGAAGTAGCCCTACTACCCAGGTTCCTTCTCACAGCCCTACTATCCAGGCTTTCATATCGAAGTAACCCTACTATCCAGGTTCCTTCTCAAGCCCTACTATCTAGGATTTCATATCGAAGTAACCCTACTACCCAGGTTCCTTCTCACAGTCCTACTATCCAGGCTTTTATATCGAAGTAACCCTACTATCCAGGTTCGTTCTCAAGCCCTACTATCCAGAATTTCTTATCGAAGTAACCCTACTACCCAGGTTCCTTCTCACAGCCCTACTATCCAGGCTTTCATATCGATGTAACCCTACTATCCAGGTTCCTTCTCAAGCCCTACTATCCAGGCTTTCATATCGAAGTAACCCTACTACCAAGGTTCCTTCTCACAGCCCTACTATCCAGAGTTTCATATCGAAGTAACCCTACTATCCAGGTTCCTTCTCCAGCCCTACTACCCAGGTTCCTTCTCCAGCCATACTATCCAGGCTTTCATATCTAAGTAACGCTACTACCCAGGTTCCTTCTCACAACCCTACTATCCAGGATTTCATATCGAAGTAACCCTACTATCCAGGTTCCTTCTCAAGCCCTACTATTTAGGCTTTCATATCGAAGTAACCCTACTATCCAGGTTCCTTCTCAAGCCCGACTATCCAGGCTTTCATATCGAAGTAACCCTACTACCCAGGTTCCTTCTCACAACCCTACTATCCAGGCTTTCATATCGAAGTAACCCTACTATCCAGGTTCCTTCTCATAACCTTACTATCCGGGTTATTCCTCTCTTATCCCCAGATAGCAGTCCACAACACTGTAAGACCGGGACCCGATCAAACACGATTGGTTTCGCATCTCCCCCAGTAAGTTACGGTGCAGCATATACCCCGACCAGATACGCAGTTCACTTCCACTTCCCCAAGCCGGAGTTATTCCCCAGTAGAGTAATGGACAACTGAAGCTCCTAAAACTCTATTTCTCCCAAGACAGAGACAAGCATTCCCCAGCGAAGTCCTCCTCAATAACAAGTATACAGGTTCTCGCAAAGGAATCTCTTATGCGATCGACACCTCTTAGGATGGAACCTTTAAGCCCATCCCAGACAATATTCAATCCTCAACTTCCAAATGACATCTATAAGCCCATTCCCGATATCTCAAATCATGTGCCACTTCATGCGAGTGCAAATTTCTGGGCACTCTAGTGTTCAATCATCTTCCACCTTTAGATCACGAAAGGCAGAACAACCAATCTACATCCTCAGGTTTAAGAAGATTGAACAGGGGAAGTTGTTGTACCCCAAAATTTTCCCTCTCATTTTAGTCAACAAATGGAAAGTGAGGTCCCCAAACTGCTCAAGGAAGTTCAAGAGTTGACCAAACAAACTATCTCCTAAGGCAGCATACCTCAAATTAGGGTTTCCATCTTCATCAAGATGTTGAACCACAAGGGACTCAAATTCTCACCATTGTCCTAATATGTCCTCAAGATCATCCATGTCAAGTTTCAAACCTGGAAGAAGAAGTTTGCTCAGCCAATTGCTCAAATGCTTGAAAATCAATTGTACTAGGTCAAAAGTCAATTGTGGCCCACATACAGTCAAACTTCAAGATTTTTGGTCAACATCCTCATTTTGAAGTACTATCCATCATTTGATCAAGGGTTGATCATGATCCCTCAAGGATTTCTCACAATTCATCAAAACCCAAAAGTTGCTAAATTAGGGTTTTACAGGAAAAGTCAACTCAACTTTGACCAAGCATAACTTTCTCATACTTTATCACAAATGACCCATCCAAAGCTAATTTTGAATAGGATGTAATTACCTACAATTCATCTTCATCTCCCAAGTCCAAAATATGCACTCACAAAAAGATATGAATTTTGACATTTTAGGTCTTTTTGAAAAGTCAACAAAAACACCTTTTGGGTCAAAGCTTCATACATGAACATGGAAGACTCAATTGAGATGAGACCAAAGGGGTTGTTTATAGGACATCCTAAGATTTCTAAAAAGTCCAAGAACACCTCTATAGGGTCAAAATTGAGAGATTCATGCATTGGCCAAGTTGACCATTTTTGCAAAATTGCAAAAGTCAAATGTGTTCAAATTTACATTTTTTGCTAAATAGGCCCAACTTTTTATGCTTTCACCTCAATTATAATGTGGTACACGACTCAAATGTTCACTCACCCATTATTTGCTTCATTTTTCAATTTATTTTGATTTTTTATTATTTTAAAAAGTGAATTAAATCAAATAAATGATGAAAATTAATAAAGATATGATTTGATTTGTTTTTTTTTACAGTTTGTCAATCAAGATATGCTGAGTAAACAAGAGCAAATCGAATCAAGGGAAATTTATACAAGAAAGGCATGATTTGGCTCAAAATAGCAACATATCATATAGCTTGCAAATCAAATCAAATCATGGATAAATGCAAAGATTTAGTCCAAATTTGTTAACCTAATTCACTCTAGGTTAAATAATGAAGAATTCCATATCAAAAAACAAGGGTTAGAGGTCGTGAGAAGCACATAACAAAACTGAAAAAAGTTTGCAAAAGTGTGAATTGCTTTTCGCTCCACAGGCCATCTCAAGCCATCCTAGCTATCCCAATCCATTGCTGGACGTCCTAGGAAGTTGTCCCAATCATTTGCAAGGCCTGATACGCCCAGAAACGCGCGCTACACTTCATACGGTTTGGCATATTTTTTCAATTCGATTATCCTGATTCTTGCATAATTAGCACTTTTATTGTTATATTCGGGTTTGTCATCATGTTTGTAAGCTAACCATGCCATTTAATTGCGTTTTTGATGCTTGTACAGGATGTTGCCATTGCTAGGGTTTCTGAGTTATTTTTAGGGTCTTTTTGTACAGGAAAAATTAGGCTTTGAATCAGGTACCATGATGATCGTGAGGATGAGACGAGTTTATTGGTACCATTACATTTCATTTATCTTGCTTGTATGCAATTTTTGAATGGAATGGGGTTATAGTTACGCACAAATGTCCGTAGGTGAAAGTATTTTACCTAAAGCGACAGTCCCAGGAAGAAGATGAGGTGTGGCAACCCATGAATGGTCAATTTGAATTTTGTGCACATTTTCTGAATATATTGCTTGTTTTTCATATTATGTTTTGTTTGTATTATGTTAACAAATAAACATTCTAGCGCAGCTGGCAAGGCATCACTGGAGGCGAGCATAGGGACCTGGGTTCGATCCCCAGGTCCCAGCGTTTCATTTGTTTTATTTTCATTTAATGGATCCAATGCATTACACTAAGCAGCGACCACCATACTCCATCAACATCCATCCATGTGATCCAGTGTATCATCATATCCCATGCCTCTCCAATGAAGGATCATGGTGTGCCACAAAGTCAACATTGCACCAGATCAAGCATAGTCAACCAGGCTTCGAGTATTTGGGCCAAAAATCAAATCTGCACCCCCTCTCCAGCCAACAACACAGGCCCAATTCTCATCCTTTTTTTATTTTTATTTTATCTTTTAATTTGTTTAATTTTTTTATTTTTTAAAATCAATTTTAATTAAATCATATAAAATAAAAATAAAAGGTCATAAAAAATTAGGTTTAGTTGTTTTCTTATTAAATTAAATTTTTGTTAATTAATTAGATTAATATTTAAATTAGGGTAACTTTAATTTTCTTTTTTTTTTCATTATTAAAATTAAATTATAAAATTAGGTTAACTCTTGGTTTAATTTTTCTCCTTTTTCTCAAATAAAACAAAAAAAAATAGAAAAATAGGTTGTTTACAATTAATTAATTTATTTTCAAAAATTAACATTAATTAGAACTTAGGATTTTCTTTTAATTTAATTATTCATTATTTTCTCAAATAACAAAACATGACAAAAAACATTTTTTTTCTTTAATCAATCGCAAGTAAGATTAGTCAAAGGGTCAAAACCCTAATCGCCTTGCATTTAATTCGCCGCGCGCTGGTTAATTATTTTTCCATTATTTTGTAACTGTTCAGGGTTTGTAATAGTTAACTTAGGGTTTTTATTTACTGTTTAAATCCCCTATTTTTGGTTATTAATTAATCCCCCTCCCCGAAGCCTTGTAATAATTAGGTTTATTTTCTCGCATTTTTAATTCCTGCAAATATTTAATTGTCTAGATGTATGCTAATAGGATTGCATGGCAAGAATGCATGACAAAATTAAAATGGTTAGAAAACCCTAATGTGCAAAGATAAGAAACTGAAAATAAATCACTCGCACATATTCACTCTTAGGGTATACTCTCACTTTGGTTGCCTTTGGTAAACGATCATTAAGCATCGGGTGTCTAAGTGGTTGCCCTCCCATCTAAAAAAGATCAAATGTTCCATTCGAATGTTGCCTCGAAAAAGATCTTAAGACTCTAGGGTTACTACTAAGGTGTCCTAATATTGCTTTAGTGACTGTACGTCCCTTTCGAATTGACCCTTACAACTCCAACGACGGTGCTACCTATTTCTCAATAGTAGGATAGTGCTGTCTAAAGGAAACAAGAATAGAAACGGGCTTTCTTCGAGTAGGTAGACGCTAGTAGGTACTTGCTCAAATAAAAACTTTTCACACTTACACTTTTCAAAACAAATTTTTAAAACAACTTCGTCACATTCTTGAGGACTGATGCAAGGGTTATCACGAAGTAAAACATTTTCAAAGAAAGCACACAAACACAAGAAATTTAAAAATGAGCAAGTACCTAAGAGCCCATGGAAAACCTTGAATAGAAATGGTGCTAACACCTTCCCTTTCTATAATCTACCCCCCGTACTCAAAATCTCGAAAAAGGATTTTTTTTCTGTACTTTTTTCCTTTCCGATTGGATGAAATAAAAGTCGGTGGCGACTCTTTCTTACCGCGACATTTTGCGAATAAAAAACACAAAATGCAAACCAGTATTAAATAGTCGGTTCTGCCACCGTATCACAAATGGCTTCTTCTCAAACTGCTCAAAGCTCTCAAAGTGTTCCTGGCTCTTCTTCTTCAATAACAGACAGGTATGAAGAATCTTCAAGAACACTCCTGACTCCCATTGATTTGCTAGAAGTTCTGTGTGAACTCATTGTGGACTTCCCCACTCAAAAAATCCAAATTTTGACTCTGATACCACTACATCAATTCTTGGAATTACATGCCCTCTCATGGTCTAACAACCAATCACAATCCATGATATCCCCGAAATTCCATCTCCCTATTAATCCACTCCACCAAACACACCACATTCACCCATTATTATCTCTGATTCTCCCTCTCCAAACAACCATCCAGAATATTACCTTTGCACCATTATAGACTTAGAAGCTCTGGACAATCTTGTCTCATGCTCTCAAAAAATTGTCGTACCAAAACCAAAACCAAAAATCACCAAAGCAGATTTTAGTAAAAATTTACTGATTTTTGAAACAGAAATACTTGAATGGGTTAACTCTCTAACGCCAGCCTGCTTAGAGAATCTTAATCCTGTTGCTTCTGATTCACACTGGAACCAGTTCAAAAAATGGTTTAATTCTGAGTCCAAGAAACTTAAGGAGTTGAGTTATGAAATTGCTCAACAAAACTTTTGTGATCATCTGAAAATTTTCAAAGATCAAGTTTTGCGTCATTGGGAAAAGAAACCTCTTCTTCTGTTGGACAATTCCCCCTGGGAAGATCACCAGCCTTCATAATATGACGAACCATCCTCTTATCCGTTTCCTCTAGTTATGGTTCAAGATAAAGGCAAGGAAGTTGAAAAAGCTACTGAGTCAGAATCAGCCGCAGCTTGCTCTGAAAAGGTGGCATTTTCTATTGATATACCCTCTTTATCTCTGGTTCTGCAAACTCTGGAGGAGTTGAAGAAAGAAAATACAGTGTTCAAGGAGAGACTAGACAAGCAAGATGACACATACAAGGAAATCAAAGGGATGTTAGGAAAATAAGAAGAGTTAAACACGTAGATTAAGAATTTGTTGAAAGCCCTATTCACATGACTTCCCCCACCTCAATCTTAGTTTTGAAAATTGTTTTCTTTACTGTGGTCAAATTTTTTGTTTTCTTCTGAATGTGTTATTACTTAAAGTGTTTTTATTTCTTTTTTATTCTTGACAAAAAGGGGGAGAATGTAAGATATTTCTAATAACAGTATTGAGACGCAGTCTCAATAATTTTGAATATCATAACTTCTCCCGTTTTTTTTTTTTCTGAAAGCAAAACAGGAACAAACTCTGCTGAAGAAAAAAGTAGATACATCAAAAACTGTGATCAGAATAAACTTCAGGGAAGTATTTCTTCTATATCTGAGTATTCCACTCAGGGGGAGACTTTAAAATGCTTTATGTTCTTTCTATTTCTATTGAAATATCCAAGTCTTTGTCATCATCAAAATGGGGGAGATTGTTAGAACATAGTTTGATTCTACAACCCTTGTAAGAGTTTTGATGATAACAAACACAAAGAACAATTATGCTCCCTAAATTTATATTTTGTTTTGTAGAGAAGTTCTGATGGAAGAAGATTAGAAGATGAGTTAAAAATTTGTTTCAACTCTGATTCTAAACATCTCTTAAAGAAGTTCTAACGCTGCAAACAAGACTCCATGTTTCTGATCCACAAAGCTCTAGAAAGAAGCAACGAAAACTTTCATCTTCTGAAGCAAGCATTTTGTGAAGCATTACAAATCAATTATTACCATTTCAAAAGTAACAGCTGGAAGGGAACAAGGATCTCTATTTTTGGAAAGCTCTTTAATTATCATTGATCAACCTTCCAAAAGCTCCTACATGCTTTGCCTATTTAAACAAAGTTTGAAGGATAAATTGTTCACGATTTTTCACGTGCAGTAACGAAGCTATCTTTATCATCCTCAAACGTTCAAAATTCAAACTGTGTAAAATATCACTTGTGATACTATTTTATTAGAAAACATTCTTGTACACTTTTCTTCAATATTATTAGTGAAATTCCTTGAGAAAATCGGATTGTGATTTAAACTCAAGAAGACTTTATCGGCTGTCATAGTTGTTTTGTAATCAAGTTTAATTAGTGGATTAAGACCTCGTTGAGAGGGGCGAAATCACCTTGGCGGGTGGACTGGAGTAGTTTGAGTTTAAATGAACCAGGATAGTCAACGTGTTCTTTTCATTAAGTTTTAAAAACCCCAAATCAATTCCCCATTTCTTGTGTTTTTCCATTCTTCGTAGCCATAGTGTTTATAAAACTTTTGGATCTTTTTCTAACATGGTTAAGTGTTTGATAACTATCAATACCAGAACTGAAGCTCTGATTTCAATTGAAGGTGCAAGAAACACAAGAAATGGGGGTTTGAATTGGGATTCTATAAATAAAATATTTTCAAAATCAAGCACTTCAAGTTAACACAAGAAAAAAATGAACACAATTATTTTTATCTTGGTTCACTGTTAATGAAGTTTATCTAGTCTACCCACCAATGTGATTTGCCTTTCTCAACAAGTACTTAATCCACTATAACTTAACTGATTACAGACACAAACAAAGACTAATTGTAAATGTTTACAACCATAAAGACTAATTGTCAATGTCTTCTTGAGAATCTTGACTAATATCCTAGTCTCTCAAGGAAGAATCAACTCATTGTTGAGTACAATTTTGTGTGTTTATGTAACACCCCAATTTTTATTTACTAGTTATTCTATTAGTTATTTATTTATTAATTATTATATAATATTGTAATTAATTATATTGTGTAATTTTGTGAATATATGAGTTATTTGTATTAATTGGTTTGTTGTGTGATATATGATTTATTTTATAAATAGATAATATGTATTATATGTGTAATTGGGTTAGTAATTGTGAGAATAGCAATGAATAATTGGGCCTTATGTGTCACATTAATGTGAGTGGATGAGATAAGCCCATTAGAGTAAAACAACAGTTAGTAATGTTTTGTAAAACAAAGAGAAAATAGAAGTTCGAAAATAAAGTGAAGAAAATCAAGAGAAGAGGAAAATAGGAGAAAAGGGAGAAAAGAAAAAGGAAGAGAGAAGAATCCTAGAGAATCTACAATCTAGGTAAGGGTGAGTTTTCATATGATCATTGGCATTATTGATAATACATGATGGATAGTAACATGTGTAGGTTAAAAATTCCCTAATTTCTATGGTTTTGAAATGGTAGGTTTTGATAATGAATCCTTGAATATGATGGGTAATGGTGTTGTGATATGTTTTTACCTGGATTTATGTGTCTTATGATAAATTATTGATGCATTTGTGATTGGGTTGATATATTTGATAGTGCAAAATGCTTTGGAATGTTGGATAAATTGTATTTCAAAGTATTGGAACTGTACTATGCATTATGTGAGGTTTGGGGGGGTGTATGGTTGAGATAAAAAGTGATTTTCATGGTAGAAAAATATAGAAAAAGTGATTTTGCGATGCATAAACCGATTTCCCATTTGTAGAAATTGATTTCCCACTAAACGGGCTGAAAAATGACAATTTTTAAAAATTCATATCTTTTGAATCGTAACTCCATTTTGAGTGTCGTTCGAAGAGTTAGAAGGCTAGCGCGATAATATTTCCAATAAAAATAGTTTTTTTGGAAGTAGGTGATTTAATTATTGTGTGGTTGTGTAAAATGATATGTATATGTGTTATATGAACTGGTGATTGATGTTGGAGTGTAACGATATTTTGTACATTATTTATTATGTGTTATGAAGATTTATGGTACAAGGATATTATGAATATAAATTGTATGTTAATAAATCATGAGTATGTGTATGTATATGAAAATGTATGGTAATTCACGTATGATGAATTATTGAAGATATGCATGGATGAGCTTTGGATGACTTTTTAGTATGAACATAACCTTTGACTTTGTGTATATGTATGTTGTGAATTGATAATAAACGAGAATAAAATTGTTGGGCATTGCTTGCTATATGTTATTGAGGTGTATTGAGTTGATTAATGCTATGAGAATGCATTGTATGTGAATGATGACATAAATTATGGATGTTTGTGTAATGGTGAGATAATTCAAATGTGATGAATTATGTAATATATGCTTGTATAATTAAGATTGAGAGATGGCCTTAATTGCATATAATTGTTGAGATTGCACATGTATCATTTGTTGTCAAGAGGCAATGTTTTCTAGTTTCGTAGAAGCTAGTGACTTATCCCAAACCTAGAGGATTGGTTTGAAGCTTAGAGGACGGGCTTTTTGGTAGTTATCTATCTTGGAGATGGACCCGGTTTAATCGTAAAAATCGTGTAAGAATAACAATTGGTACCACATGCATATTGCATTGAGTTGCATTTGAGTCACATGTGTCAATGTGAAATGTGTAATCGGTGTGCATTATGTGATATTGACGTGAATGTTATATTGGTAGTATTTGTGATTGATTATCTTTGAATCATAAATTATTAAGAAATATTGTATACGTATACATGTGAATTGTGTTAGAAAAGGATGAATGCATGATTGTATGAAGTGTGATGAATTCAATTTGATGTATGTATGATATGCCATATTTATTATTATATATTTCAATAATGATATGAATTATAAGCCTTCTGTTGAAATAATGTTTTATACGATATCACTCAGGTACCAAAGAGTAGTGGTGCTTTCTCTCAAGAATTAGTTAGAGGAGCTAATCCTTTATTCATCTACATTTAGGTAGAGAGTCATGCTCTGGTCATGTAACACGGAGAAACATTTGAATGCATGTTGTTTTAAGAGATATTTTGTTATACTCTCTTTTATATTATTGTGTATTAAGATTATGTGATGATTGGCCTTTAGTGCCTAATGTTTTAATACAAGATTTCTTTTATGAGATTCAATTATTGGTATTGCCTCAAAAAAATAATTATTCAGCTGTGATATGCATATGTATTGGTGTATGGAACATGATTTTATATGCATGTTACGAGCATGACTGGTGTGTTTGCGTGGGTTTTGAAATACATTTTACGCTGTCTTTTGATATGCATGCTAATTTACTCTGATTACGCTATACTATTGTGTGGGGGTTTATAGGGGGTGTTACATTAGTGGTATCAGAGCATGGTCGGAGAGTTGGCCTAGTTGCTAATGTGTTTATTCCCTTAGAATAAGGTATGGTCACTATGAGTATTATGTGATGTTGTTCGGTGTGACCAATGCACCTGGTGTACTTATGGAATACATGAACAGGATTTTCTATTAGTATTTGGATAAGTTTTGTGTTGTTTTTATTGATGATATTTTGATCTATTCAAAGAGTGAAGAGGATGTCGAGCATCTGAAGATTGTGATATATGTGTTGAAAGAGAAACGGTTAAATGGTAAACTTTATAAGTGTGAGTTTTGGTTGAAGGAAGTGAGTTTCCTTGGTCATGTGATATCGAGCGGTGGTACTGTTGTTGACCCGTCAAAGATTGAGGTTGTGTCTTAATGGGAAGCTCTGAAATATGTTTCTTAGATTAGAAGTTTTCTTGGTTTAGTATGTTATTATTGAATGTTTATTGAAGGATTTTCCAAGTTAGCTTTGTCGTTGACGCAATTGATTGGGAAGGGTTAAGCTTTTATTTGGATTGCATAATGTGAAGCTGATTTTCAAGAGTATAAGGTAAGGTTGACAATTACTCCTATTTTGATTTTGACTTATCCGGCAGGACAGTTTGTGGTGTATTGTGATGCTTTATTGATGGGTTTAGGAGGTGTGTTAATGTAGAATCCCCAATTTGTATCTTATGCTTCAAGGAAACTTAAAGTACATGAAAGGAATTATTTGGCTCATGATTTAGAGTTAGCTGATGTTGTGTTTGTATTGAAACTTTGGAGACATTATTTGTTTCGATCAAGATTTCATGTGTTTAGTGATCAAAAGATTTTAAAATAATTGTTTGATCAGAAAGAGTTGATTATGAGGCAGAGGAGATGGTTGGAATTCTTGAAAGTATGATTTTGGATTGAATTAACATTCGAGTAAAGCGAATGATGTGGCTGATGCATTAAGCAGGAATTCCTTGCATATGTCAATGTTGATGGTGCAAGAGTTGGAATTACTAGAGCAATTTCGAGATATGAGTTTGGTTTGTAAAGAGACTTCTTCTAGAGTTAAGTTTGGTATGTTGAAGCTTACTAGTGGAATTCTTGATGAGATTCTATAAGGTCGAAAATCTGATTTGATTTTTATGGATAGATTGACGTTGATCAATCAAGGTCGAGGTGACGATTTTTGGATTAATGAGAATGATATCATGAAATGTCGTGATAGAGTTTTTGTTCCGGATATAGTTGATTAAAATAAGCATATCCTTGAGGAAGGCCATCGTAGTGGATTGAGTATTCATCTTAGAGCTACTAAGATGTATCGGGATTTGAGGAAATTATTTTAGGTGCCAGGTATGAAGAAAGATATTGTGGAATTTGTGTGTTTTTGTTTGACTTGTCAGAAGTCGAAGATTGAACATCAAAAACCTTCTGGCTTAATGCAACCATTATCTATTCCTGAATGGAAATGGGATAGTATCTCTATGGATTTTGTTTCTTGTTTACCCAGAACACCGAGTAATTTTGAGGCTATTTGGATTATTATGGACAAGTTGGCGAAATCTATTCACTTTATTATGATGATAATGAATTATCCAATGGAGAAGTTAGCAAAGTTGTACATTGAGAAGATTGTTAGTTGTCACGGTATTCCATCTAGCATTATGTCAGATAGGGATACGAGATTTACTTTGAGATTTTGGGAAGGTATGCAAAATTGTTTAAGTACGAAGTTGCGTTTGAGTTCTGCTTATCATCTATAGACAGATGGTCAGACTGAAGATATACATATTACATTGAGTTACCTTCGAGTCACATGTGTCAATATGAAATGTGTAATTGGTGTGCATTATGTGATTTTGATGTGAATGTTATATTGGTGTTATTTGTGATTGATTATCTTTGAATCATGAATTGTTGAGAAATTTTGTATACGTAAACATGATAATTGTGTTAGAAATTGATGAATGCATGATTATATAAAGTGTGATGAATTTAATTTGATGTATGTATGATATGCATTATTTATTATTATATATTCCTATAATGATGTAAATTCTCACCCTTCTGTTGAAATGATGTTTTATATGACATTGCTCGGGTACCAAAGAGTAGTAGTGCTTTCTTGCAAGGATTAGTCGGAGGAGCTAATTCTTTATTTATCTACATTTAGGTAGTGAGTCATGATATGGTCATGTAATATGGAGAAACGTTTGAACTCTTCTTATTTTAAGAGATATTTTGTTATACTCTCTTTTATATTATTCTGTATTGAGATTATGTGATGATTGGCCTTTAGTGCCTAATGTTTTAATACATGATTTCTATTATGAGATTCAATTATTGGTATCGTCTCAAAAAGATAATTATTCCATTGTGATATGCACATGTGTTGCTATTTGTAACATGATTTTAAATGTGTGTTATGAGTATGATCGGTGTATTTGTGTGGGATTTAAAATATATGTGACGCCCTCTTTTGATATGCATGCTAATTTACTCTGACTATGCCATATTATTTGTGCTGGGGTTTAGAGTGGGTGTTACAATTTACAAATTGCTTCTTGAATTCTGATTACACAAAAATGAAGTACGGATAATAAAACAACAGTGATAATAGAAAGTTAATGAACAACAATTCCTTGATAGCAAGTTCATGAACAAAAGTTCCTTGCTTTACAAAACTATACAAATGATTTACAAAGTAATTACAACAATGTTTTAGAAAAGTAAATCAAAACAAATTTATTGTTTTCCTATTCATCCAAGTCTTCCTTTTATATACAAAAAGAATTATGTTGGAGGGTAGAATATGAATACCAAAAATTCCAACTGTCTTCTTGCAACGTGTAGTGGTAGAAATGTTCAAGACTAAGCCATTGGATTGACTAGACTTTATACAAATCAAAATAAAAATCGCTACCACGCTTTATTGTTTCCAAAGGAATGGGAAAAGAGCGAATAACCCAAAAAGAGGGGGAAAGGTTCAAGGTAAGGGGGTTGGTTATGCAAAGGGAAGATATTAGCACCCTAAACATCTACGGTACTCCGCGGGAGCCTCTTTGTAAAAAATCTGTATATTTTGGCTATAAAAAATTGTTATATAAAATGGATGGTGGAGGTGAGAAAAGAAATATATATTTTATGATTTTTGCACCCGCCGCGGTTGCGAACCTTTAGTGCCTACGTACCAAATTTCGTGTAATAGGGGATCAAGGTACACGTAGTTCCTCTTTCAAAAATTTAAAACCCAAATGTGTTGGTTAATTTTATAAGATAAAACATCATCGTCATTGTCCGTGTGGGAAACACACCTACTACCCACAATCATGAGAAAGGAGAATTTGCATAATCTCACAGTGGAGGATATGGCTTGGATTTTAAAATCAACAAAGCCTCACTCAACACCCAAGTGGAAAATATCTCTCTTGACTACATATTGTAGAAGTATAGTTGTTTGCATCACTACAAGGATTGACAAGAGTTTAATCTTTTAAGAAAAGTTTTAAAGATAAATAGCCAAAGTGGCAAAATGGTTTGAAATGAGATTGATTGACTTTTAGTCTTCTTACACAAAAAAATGTCAAGGTATTATTAAGTTGGTTAGAGTTTATTTATGAAAATGTTTTTGAAAATGCATGGACATAAGTCCAAGTTTATTATAAAAGTGGTTCAAGTTTAAAACAAGAAGGGTTTTCAAAAGGAGGGAGAATATTTTTTTTTGAAATTAAAGAAGATGGGAGGAGAAGAAGAGGCTATCCTAAATCATAAGGTAAAAGCTAGGGATAAGAACCATCTAACCAATAAGAATCCAATACTTGGCATTATGAGCCAAGATAGAGTTCATATTCTTTGGATGGAAACCAAGCAAGCAAAAATACTAGACCTCTTGAGAGAACCAATCGTCAAGTGTATTAAGTCTTCATAAAAATTGGATAGAGTAACGACTGTATACGGGTGAATTCCAGATTATAAATAAAGGGTGTAATCACAATAACCTGCATACAAAACAAACAAACAACCCAATATCTTGAGGAAAACCTCAAGAGCTCTAGAAAAAATAATCAGATAAGATCACAAGTATCTTCAGAAAGGAAAAGAAAAGCTCAAGTGAGAAAAGTACAAAATGGCAAGAAAATAAATGCTCAAATGAGAAAAGATAAAAATGGCATGAAATGTAAATGCTAAAAGTAAATAGTACATAAAGCATAAGAAAGAATAAAACTTAAGGTAAAACAAGTCAATAATTAGTGGTTAGTTGGATGACCATCTTTAAGCTTGCATTTGGAACTCATTAGAGGATTGGTAGAACCAAAGCCTCCACACAACAAGTTGCATTTGCTTTTTGTCAAGTATATCATCCATTTGGAATTCTCATAAGTACCATTTAATGATCAATGATGTTTAAGTGATCCGCGTTGACCAAAGGTGTTGTAGATCCATTAGAGGATTGGTAGAACCAAAGCCTCCACACAATGAATCTCAAAGTTATTGGATCAAAGAGATCAAATTAACATACTTGGGCTTGCAATCATAAGTTTAGGCCACGAATGATCATTTATTCGAATCGGAACAAAATTTAGCGCTATGTTAAGGAATCGTAAGTGGACTTATATAGAAGTCACACATATTTTGAGGTCGGTCAATAGCAATTTATGCACCATTTGTTTTGAGACATGATATAGAGATCATGCTCCAATAACACCTAGTGCAATAAGAAGTGGATGAGATGAAGAGGGATAGGAAAAAATATACAAACCACATTTGAATTAAATTTTAATCAAACTATTATTAAAATCATTCATCAATTTTTGTGGAGTTAAACTCAACACCATGGATCCAATGATGTTAATAAAGTTCATGATCTAAAATCTAACCCAAGATCAACCAGAAAGTAGTAACAAAATAATATCACATTTTAATATATGCAAAAGGGTCAAAAAATAATGTTTAAAAATAGAAAATAAAGAGAAAAAATATCAACTATGTTCAAATTAATCAAAAAATAAAAAGTAAGACCATAGAAAAATCAAAAATGGATCCAAATATTTTTATAAAATTTTTGGTAATTTTTAAAAGTCAAAAACTATTTTTAAACTATTTAAAATTGCTCAATCAAATATAAAATAGGTCAAAAATAGTAAACCTCAATATAAAATTCCATAAAATTTTCAGAAAGTCAAAAATATGCAAAATAATATTTATGAATTTTTTCATAATTAAAAAATGTTAGAAAGTATTTTTTTAAGTAATTAAAAGAAAGCAAATGATTCAAAAAATATAAAAAAAATCAAATATCAAAATAAAAATATGGAAAAATAGTCATGAGATCAGAAATAATTGAAAGTATTTTTGTGAATTTTTTCATAATTTTTGGATAAAAAATAAAAAACTTATGAATTTTTGAAAATTTAATAAGTAAAAAATATAAAATCATAAAATAAAATAAAACCAAAAAGATGTGGACCATCATATCATAGTCAAAACGCGTTAGTAAGCTGATCCAGTGGACCAGCCGCGTTGTGCTTGATATGGACCTTAGTGAGATACACATAGGATCAGAAAAAGGGCAACCAGTGAAATTAGAATGTTTGGCACGCTATCATTGGCTGAGACAAGACATGTCATCATCTTCAACCTCCAGACACCCTGCAATGGGGATTTTGTGAGATCCTTCAAATGGAAAAAGTAGAATCCCAGGCTAGTATCATTGAACTCGTCTCTTCAATATGATTCTAACACCACCATCGCACCAAATTTATATAAGGTATGAAGAGAGATATGAATCAAAAACCCAGAAAATAGCGAGCACCTTCAATTTGAGATTTCTCTCTCAATTCTCAATGGATTTAAAAATTGTAAGCAGCATTAGAATCAGGAAAAGGAGTAGAATAGATTAGTGCTTGATTTGGATCCAAATGGTGGAGAATTCTACCTTTTCAAAGTTCAAGGAAGAAGCTCTAAAACTGGACTTCTATAGCTTGAATTGTGGCTCGTTTGGATTGGTTTAAGTGCTGGAGAGTTTGTATGATGCTTAAGGATGATGAATGCGCAAAGAATTTTGGAAAAGGGAGCTTAAATCTCAGAAACTAAATTCAAAAAAGATGGGTTCGTGTGAGGTTTTGGCAGGGTGTTTTTGGCTCTCAAAGCTTGAAGAAATGAATGGGGGATGACCCTCTATTTATAGGGAAGTGAATGGGAATGGAAATTGGAAGAAACAAGGAAGTTTGGAGGGAAATTGGATGAAGGTCGAGCACGAGTGAAGTGTGACTTCATTTCAATCAAAACTCAACCAAATCTTGTGTTTTGGGGTGCTAATCACTTCTGGAAAGTTTCCTAATCGAGTTAAAATCCAAAACACGCATAAATCTTGTGTTTAGAAGTCACATTATGGATTTCAAAATTCTGACTTTGTGAAAAATTCAGTTTCAAGTTACCAAATTTAAATCCATGGCATTTCCAACTCAAGGGGTCTTAAGGCATGATTCTTGATGCTTTGAAAGATGAGGTTACAAGCTTTGCAATGGAAAAAGAATGGAATCAAATGGATGCTTGAGCTGAAATTTGCATTGAGTTAAAGTTGAAGAAAAAGGGTTGACTTTCCATACTTAGAAATATTTCAAATTCTTCTTTAAAAATGACCTATAATCTTTTGCATCCAAAAATGGCCTTCCACTTGGAATTTTCTCTTGACCAAAAAATATGGAATGAATCAGATCTCTTGAATGACATTTTGAAACTTGAACCACTCAAAATCTCCAAAAATTGAGCAAGTTATGACTTGTTGAAGTTGGCCAAAAATCATGAAATGACCTATAATCTTTTGCATATTTAAAGAAACCTCCATCCATTTTCCCACTTTGCACATAGAAGAAGGCATAAAGTTCATATCTTCAAGATCATTATGGAAAAAGAATGGACCCAAGGTGATGAAAATTGACCAAGTTATGATCAATTGAAGTTACTTATGTAAAATTGTGGATTCATCTGGATGACTTGTAATATTTCTTCTTCACCAAGTTTCTTCCACATGAAAACTCCTTGGAACTTTTGAAGTAATTTGTTGATAACCCTTTGAAGAGAAGGATGTCTTTGGAATAACTCAAAAATACCAAAAGGTGAGCAAGATATATTCCTTTGAAGTTCAAAACCCTAGCTTCTAGATCAAGAAAATGCCTTGGAGAACTTTGACAAGTTTGAATAAACTTCTTGTACCAATATTCTTGCTTTGTAAATTGAAGTTGTTGAGGATGATAATGAGGACTCAGAGCCACCAAAACCACTTCCATATCTTGAAATTTGAGAGAACTATGCCCCTGGTGGCCAATATGAACAAGGCCTTGTCCAAACATAACAGCTTCTCCAATCAACCCCTTGTACTTTTGAGTCAAATCTAATAACCTTGAAATGTGATGAACCCAAACAAACTTTGCCATGAAATTTCTTCCAAAACCACTCCAATTGTGATGTTTGAACTTCTCAAGCTTTTATTGGCTAGGGCATGGAAATAAACTCATGAACCCATGGAGTAATTTGTTAAATCTCATTGCCCTTATCTACATGGACAACAAGCAAAACAAGCCAACATTGTATTTTATTAGTTAAGTGAAGAAAACAAAACAATATTAATGATCACAAAAGGAACATAAGTCAAGGTGCTTGGTAATTCCTCAAAAGGAGCAAAGCTCAAAGTAGGGAGGGGAACCAAGAATCCTAGTGTGATATTGTTGTGAGTGAATCAACATGTTATGATGAAGGGATCTTAGGGGGAAAAATTAGGGTACAACAGCTGTCCTTATTTAAGTTTCTTCTATCCGGAGATACGAAGGTTAAAAATCTTCATGTCGACGCGATCAAAGATACTTAAATATAAAACAAACCCTATTTTTGGCCCTAAGATACCATGCAAATGCTTATGATCATGAATGCATATGAACAGGACCAAAGAGACGCGAAACACTAGGGATACAACAATAAAGAAACAAAGGAGCACCCCCACCAGGAAAATAAATCACAGGTGGACTAAAAGCACTGAATCAGAGAGAATGGTAGGATGGCACACCAACTTCTACTGAATGTGAAGCTACCAACGTTTACTGAAGGAAGAGAGAAAGATAACAAACATCGTCGTTCACTGCCGATGGTCTACCAACTTTCACTGAAGGTAGAAGGAGAATATATATCACCGTCGTTCGTTGACGATGAACTACCTACGTTCATTGAAGATAGAAAAAAGAAAATATCATAGCACCGTCGTTCACTGACGATGAACTATCAACGTTCACTGAAGATAGAAAAAAAGATAACAAGCACCGACGTTCACTGCCGATGGTCTACCAACTTTCACTGAAGGTAGAAAGAGAAAATATCATATCACCACCGTTCACTGACGATGAAATATCAACATTAACTGAAGATAGAAACAAGATAACAAACATCGACGTTCACTGCCGATGGTCTACCAACTTTCATTGAAGGTAGAAAGGGAATATATCATATCACAGCTGTTCATTGACGATGAACTATCAATGTTCACTGAAGATAGCAAAAAGATAACAAACATCGACGTTCACTACTGATGGTCTACCAACTTTCACTGAAGGTAGAAAGAGAAAATATCATATCACCGTCGTTCACTGACGATGAACTATCAACGTTCACTGAAGATAGCAGCAAGATAACAAACATCGACGTTCCCTGCCGATGGTCTACCAAATTTAACTGAAGGTAGAAAGAGAATATATCATATTACCTCTGTTCACTGACGATGAACTATCAACTTTCATTGAAGATAGAAAAAGATAACAAGGTTACCAAAGATTCTGGTGTTTCTCCTAGAATGGGTCTCAACTTCTTCTTTAACCGAGGCACTCCGCCTGGAAAGGATGATACATGAGTTGTCTCAAATAAAGAGAACTTGCTATTTGCCATCACGGAGGATTGTAAAAGGAAATGAATTTTTTGGGCAAGAGGTATGACTTCCTGGGGAGATGCCATGATATTCTCGCTAAGGGGATAAAGTCTTCTTGTGCAAAATAAATGCACCAACCAAAGCTTGGAGTTTTTTCAGAATTCCAAAGTAAATAATATTGCCGGGGGATCACAGATCTAAACCAGAAATAAACTGGAATGAAACAGCCAACCAGAATACATCCTTTGAGAAATAAACTCAAAAGGGAAAATAAGATATGTCCAAACAAAGAACTGTGTCGGAAGGTTTAAAGCAAAAATCTTCTATGAGGGACAACTCAGTAGAGAAATTGAAAGAGTGTGCGTTTTCTGCTTAAGACCGACGCTCTAATGAAAAGAGGGTAACTTATCTCTTCAAAACAGGGTAATATGTCAACAAAAATATTAAAAAATGTCAATGAACAATGATTTGTCAATTTTAGCTATACATGATGCATGTATGAATGTATGAGTGTTATCGTGTGCATGCTGACAAAACAGATACACAACATGGGGAACAACCAGGAAAAACTACCTCGGGCACTAACAACACTCGGCTAAGCTTCAACCGAGATAATTATTCGAAGAAAGGTATAGGCCAGCTACGGAAACCAAACCTACTGCCTGCTTTTAACTTTACCGAGGAGAAACATAATCCGAAGGTGGACAAATCAAATAGATACCGGGGTAGAACATCCTTCTTCAGGCTTCATCAGGAAAACCAGTGTTTTTTTCAAAAGTAACATTCCTACTAGAGATTGCAAGACCAGTCTCAAATAAAGCAGACTGACACCGAAACAATCAAACTTCGCTGGGGAATTCAGAACCACTTCGCTGGAGAAAAACGCGGATTGAAACTTCACATTATGAAAACTCAAAAAAGAGGAGAAACAAATCCAAACTTGACCGAGGATACCGGAACCATAAATCCAATACAGTGAAAACAACCCGAGTAGACCTTCCCAGGGGGAACAAAAACCTCTCAAATCAACTGGAGTTTGTCCATTCTTGGGATTACCATTTTTTTGTCATTGTTTCATCACAAATATCAAAGTAAAAGTAAATTGTAAAAATCTCTTTCTTTTTTGAAAAATCAATTTTGTTATTTAATCTCTTTGCTTTGAAAGTTATTATCAGTAATAAATGGAGTTTTTGCAAGCTAAATAACATAGGAAATACAAAGAATTGGATAAAAGCTCGACTTTTATTAATTTAATGGTAGCCTGCGAATGGCGAGACTCCATAGATGATTACAAAGTTTGGGAAATAGTAATACATAATGGAAAAGATACATTGAGATACAATGACCACTATCCCCCCTAACAATTTTTGAAATCCTGAGCAGCAGTTTTTGTTGATGGTGAGGATCCGAGAAGATTGTTGCTTCAACGATCAAGTCTTGTCCGACGTAGTTACTTGCCAAGAAAATCCCTAACTTTTTCCTAACCTGCCCTTGCGGGTTTTCAACTTAGCGGGAAATTTATTCTGTTTATGTCTTTAATTTTTTCCTAGACCGCCCTTTTGGGTTTTCGGCCTACCGAGACGCTCCTTTTTGCCTAAGCCTCCCTTTCGGGTTTTCAACTTAGCAAGCTGTTATTTTATTTCTTTAGGTGAGGTATTTCTTGACTGCGTCAGCATTCATGGGACGTAGGAACTCCTCGCCATCCATAGTTTCAATAATTAATGCACCACCAGAGAAGGCTTTCTTGACAACATATGGGCCTTCAAAATTGGGAGTCCACTTTCCCCTAAAATCAGTGTTGAAAGACATGATCTTCCTGAGAACGAGGTCGCCTTCTCTGAATTCACGAGGTTTGACCTTTTTATCAAAAGCTTTCTTCATTCTTCTCTGATATAACTGGCCATGACACAAAGCTATCATCTCTTTTCCTCAATCAAATTCAATTGGTGAAATTGGTTCTGGACCCATTCAGCCTCCGTCAACTTGGTTTCCATTATCACACGCAACGAGGGAATCTCTACCTCGATTGGGAGTACATCTTCCATTCTGTATACTAAGGAGAACGGGGTTGCTCCAGTTGAAGTGCAGACAAATGTTCGATATCCATGCAGAGCAAAAGGAAGCATTTCATGCCAATCCTTATAAGTAACAACCATCTTCTGGATAATTCTCTTGATATTCTTATTAGAAGCTTCAACAGCCCCATTCATCTTTGGCCTCTATGGAGATGAATTGTGATGAACAATCTTGAATTCTTCACACAGTTATGTCATCATCTTGTTGTTCAAATTCGAGCCATTGTCAATGATGATTCTGCTCGGCACACCATACCGGCATATAAGATTATTCTTAATGAAGCGCAAAACCACCTGCTTAGTAGCATTGGCATATGAAGCAGCCTCCACCCACTTGGTGAAGTAATCAATTGCTACCAAGATAAAATGGTGCCCATTCGAAGCTTTGGGTTCTATCATCCCAATCATGTCAATACCCCACATAGAGAAAGGCCACGGGGAGGAAATCACATTGAGAAGTGTCGGAGGCACATGGACCTTGTCTGCATAAATCTGGCATTTGTGGCACTTCTTTGCAAATTTATAACAATCAGATTCCATTATCAGCCAATAGTAACCTGCCCTTAGTATCTTTTTAGCCATTGAATATCCATTGGCATGAGTGCTAAATGAACCTTCATAAATCTCATGCATCAACATATTTGCTTCGTGTCTATCCATGCATCTGAGCAATACCATGTCATAATTTCTCTTGTATAACACATTTTCAGTGAGAAAGAAACTTCCTTCCAATCTTCTCAATGTCTTTCTATCTTTCCTCGATGCACCAATCGGGTATTCCTGAGTCTGAAGAAAATGCTTGATATCATAATACCAGGGTTTTTCATCTGCTACCTCCTCTGCTATAAACACATGAGCGAGGGGCCTATCCAACCGTCGAACCGCAATTTGGGGTATATCATTCCAAGTACTCACTTGGTACATAGAATCTAGAGTTGCTAGAGCATCCTCCATTTGATTTTCGTCTCTAGGGATGTGATGGAATTCAACATTATTGAAGAATGGTAATAATCTCCTAGCATAATCTTTGTAAGGGATCAAGCCAGGGTGACGAGTGTCCCATTCTCCTTTAATCTGATTTATTACCAAAGCCGAATCACCATACACATCTAGAATTTTAATTCTGAGATCAATAGCTTCTTCGAGGCCCATGATACAAGCCTCGTATTCTGCCATATTATTAGTGCAATCAAATGTTAACCTTGCAGTAAAAGGAATGTGCGATCCATGAGGAGTGACAATCAAAGCACCAATTCCTTTACCATAAGCATTCACAGCTCCATCAAATATCATACTCCAATGAGATTCAGGGTCAGGACCCTCCTCAGGTAATGGTTCATCACAATCTTTCACTTTCAGGAACATCACATCCTCATCTGGGAATGCATATTCTGCAGACTGGTGATCTTCCATTGGTTGGTGAGCAAGATAATCTGCCAACACACTACTTTTAATAGCCTTTTGAATGCGATATTCGATATCATATTCAGATAATAACATTTTCCAACGGGCAATGCTCCCAGTAAGAGAAGGTTTTTCGAAAATGTACTTGATTGGATCCATTTTAGAGATCAACCAAGTGGTGTGATTCAACATATACTGCCGCAAACACTTTGTCGCCTAGGCCAAAGAACAACATGTTTTTTCCAACATGGAATACCATGACTCACAATCAGTGAATTTTTTACTGAGATAATTGATGGTGAACTCCTTCTTCCCTGTTTTATCCTGTTGTCCCAGAATACAACCCATGGATTTATCTAACACTGTCAGATACATAATCAACGGTCTTCCTTCTACCAGAGGAAACAAGATAGGAGGTTCAAGCAGATATTCTTTAATACTCTCAAATTCCCTTTGGCAGTCATCCGTCCACACACAACCTTGATCTTTCTTTAACAACTTAAAGATCGGTTCACATGTTGCAGTCATGTGGGAAATGAATCTGGAAATATAATTCAAACGCCCGAGGAAACCTCTGACTTGCTTTTCAGTTCTTAGTCCTGGCATTTCTTGAATTGCTTTGACTTTATTAGGGTTAACTTCAATTCCTTTCTGGCTAACAATGAAATCCAACAACTTCCCCGATCGAACACACAAGGTTCATTTATTTGGATTCAGGCAGAGACGATATTTCCTCAAACACTTAAACAACTTCAACAAATCTTCTATATGCCATTCTTCAAGCTGGGATTTGGCAATCATATCATCAACATATACTTAAATTTCCTTGTGCATCAGATCATGGAATGGGGTTGTTGTTGTACCCCAATTTTTGCCCCTAAGATCCCTTCATCATACTACATTGTTTCAATCACCACAAAATCAAATTAGGGATTTTGGTTCTTCTCCCTATCTTTAGCTTTGCTCTTTCAGAAGTTACCAAGCACCTTGATTTGTTTGCTTTTGTGATCATATATATTGTACTTTGATTTTTCTCTCTAATTAATAAAATGCAATATTGGTTTGTCTTACTTGTTGATAATGTAGGTAAAAGCAATGAGGTTTAGCAAGTTGCTTCATGGGTTCATGAGTTTATTTCCATGCCCTAGTCAAAATCTTGAGAGATTTAAACCTCACCATTGAAGTTGTTTTGAAGTTGATATGAAATTGGTTTTGGTGGCCATAGGTCCTCATCATCATCCTCAACAATTTCTATTCACAAAGGAAGAATATTGGCACAAAAAGTTTGTTCAAACTTGGCAAAGTTCCACCAAGCATTCTCTTGATCTAGAGGCTAGGGTTTTGGACTTCAAAGAGGCATATCTTGCTCATCTTTTGTCATTTTTGAGTGATTCCAAAAAACATTCTTCTCTTCAAAGAGTTACCAACAAATCACTTCAAAAGCTCCAAAGAGTTTTCATGTGGAAGGAACATGGTGAAGAAGAAAGATCACAAGTCATCAAGATGAATCCCTAATTTTCCATATGTGACTTTAAATTGTCATAACTTGGCCAATTTTTATCACCTTGATCCCATTCTTTTTCAATGATTATCTTAAGGATGTGTAATTCATGCCTTCTTTTATGTGCAAAGTAAGAAAATGGATGGAATTTTCCTTAAGAATGCAAAAGATTATAGGTCATTTCATGTTTGGCCAACTTCTACAAGTCATAACTTGCTCAATTTTTGGAGATTTTGAGTGGTTCAAATTGCAAAATGTCATTCAAGAGATCTACTTAATTCCATATTTTTGGGTCAAGAGCAAATTCTAAGTGGAAATCCATGTTTGGATGCAAGAGATTATAGGTCATTTTTAAAGAAGAATTTGAAATATTTCTAAGTATGGAAAGTCAACTCTTTTTCTCCAACTTTGACTCCATGTAATTTTCAGTTCAAGCCTCCAATTGATTCTATTCTTTTTCCATTGCAAATTTTGTTACCTCATCTTTCCAAAGCATCAAGAATCATGCCTTAAGACTCCCTGAGATGGAAATGCCATTGTTTCAAAAGTGGTAACTTGGAATTGAAGTTTCCCTGCAAGTCAAAATTTGAATTTCATGTTACAACCTCTAAACCTCAAATTAGCACGTGTTTTAGGTCTAAACATGATTAGCCAACTTTCCCAAGTGGATTAGTGCATCAAAACGCAAGAATTAGATGAGTTTTGGTGAAGTTTGGATCACACGTCACTCGTGCATCAGGTTTGCACGAATTCCCTCCAGAACGCATCATTCACTCTTCCTTTTTATCCCATTTTCTCCTTCTATAAATACATGTACTATCCCATTCATTTTCTCAAACTTAGATAGCTAGAATCACCCTGCCAAACTTGCTTCACAACTCAAAATTCAGCTACTTTGAATCCTATTCTCAAGCCTTTTTCAATCCATTTTCTACATCAATTCACCTTCCTTGATTGTCCCTGAAGCTAACCATACCATTACATTAAATAATCGTGCCCTATATTGCTCCATAGAAGTTCAGTTTCAGAGCTCTGCAACTCAACTTCAATAGGTAGATTCCTTCATCAATTCTTCAAAACTTTGGTACCATTGTATTGCTCTCATTTCCCTGTTTCTAGTTGCAACACTTACTTTTATTTGGAAACACGTTTTGACCGTGAATTTTTAAATCCCCTTTCAAAACTTTATTTCCAAATTGCTTGAGTTATAGTTTATATAAAAATGGCACGAGGGTATGGTTATCTTCGTTTTGAAGAGACAAAACGAATGGCATAGGTCTGAGCTTCTGATTTTACAGTTTGAGAGACCTGCATTCGTGAGGCTGGAGGTTGAAGATGACCAACGTGTCACCTTCTAACCAATGAAAGCGTGCCATTTGTATTTTTTGAATTTCTGATTTTACATTTGATTCAGTGCTTTATTCAGTAAAGACCATGATATGCACAACGCGCTAGATCCCTTGGATTTGATTACTAACGCGTTTTGACTCTCATCCAATGGTCCACATCTTTTTCTTTTATTTTCTTTTTCTGATTTTTATATTTTAATTGTTTTAAATTTTAAAAAATCATAGAAAATTCATTTTTAGTCCAAAAAATCCAAAACAAATATGAAAAATATTTTTGATTATTCTCTTTCCGATTTTTATTTTTTCACAATTTAATTTTGTGTTTTGGTATTTTTTATGAATTTTTCACTTATTTGATTTATTTAAAATGTTTAACAATACTTTTACACATTTTTAAATTCTGAAAAAATTACGGAATGATCCAATGACATTGTGACAAATATTGGTGACTTTATTTTATTTTTGTTTCTGACTTTACTATTTTTTATTATTTTTGTTTATTTTACCCATTTATTTTAATTTTTAAAAATAGTTTCTGACTTTTAAAAATTCCCATAAAAGTTGTATAATTACTTGACCTATTTTCTGATTTTTCTATGGTTTTGTATTTCATTTCTTTATTAATTTGAATATAATTGACTTTTTCCCCATTATTTTCCATTTTTTTAAACAATTTTTTAAACCCTTTAATGCATATATTAAATATATCATTATTTTTTGAATATTTTATGGTTGTCTTGGGTTGATTTTTATATCATGGTTTTATTAACATCATTGGATCCATGGTGTTGAGTCTAACTCCACAAAAAATGGATGAATGATTTTAATAATAGTTTGATTAAATATTAATTCAAATGTGGTTTTCTCTTTTACCCTAATTCCCCTTCATCTCATCCCTTTCTTATTGCACTAAGTGTTGTTTGAGCATGATCTCTATATCATGTCTCAAAACAAATGGTTCATAGATTGCTATTGACCGGCCTCAAAATAGGTGCGACTTCTATATAAGTCCAATTACGATTATTTAACATAGCGCTAAATTTTGTCCCGATTCGAATAAATGATCATTCGTGGCCCAAACTTATGATTGCAAGCCCAAGTATGTTAATTTGATCTCTTTGATCCAATAACCTTGAGATTCATTGTGTGGAGGCTTTGGTTCTACCAATCCTGTAACGGATCTACAACACCTTTGGTCAACGCGGATCACTTAAACATCGTTGATCATTAAATAGTACTTGTGAGAATTCCAAATGGATGATATACTTGACAAAAAGCAAATGCAACTTGTTGTGTGGAGGCTTTGGTTCTACAAATCCTCTAATGAGTTCCAAATCCAAGTTTCAAGATGGTCATCCAACTAACCATTAATTATTGACTTGTTTATTTTATGCTTTATTCTTTTTATGATTTATGTACTATTTAATTTTAGCATTTTACATTTCGTGCCATTTTTCATCTTTGCTCATTTGAGAATTTATTTATTCTTGTCATTTTTACTTTGCTCACTTGAGCTTTTCTTTTCTTTTCCTAAGATACTTAATAATCAACATAAACCCTAAAAACCCTAAAAAATCGTAGATGTTTAGGGTGCTAATACCTTCCCTTTGCATAACCAACCCCCTTACCTTGAATCTTTCCCCCTTTTTTGGGTTATTCGCTCTTTTCCCATTCCTTTGGAAACAATAAAGCGCGGTGGCGATTTTTATTTTGATTTGTATAAAGTCTAGTCAATCCAATGGCTTAGTCTTGAACATTTCTACCGATACAGTTGTCATAGCCCTCTGGTACGTTGCACTAGTGTTGTTCAACCCGAAAGGCATTACTCTGTAACAGAATGTTCCCCAGGGTGTGATAAACATTGTTTTTTCCATGTCCTCTGGAGCCATTCTTATTTGATTATACCCGAAAAATCTGTCCATGAACGAGAAAACTTTGAATTTTGCTGTGCTATCCACTAGCATGTTGATGTGAGGCAATGGAAAATCATCTTTTGGACTAGCTTTATTTAGATCTCTGTAATCTACGCACATGCGGACCTTTCCGTCTTTTTTCGATACTGGGACAATATTGGAAATCCATTGAAGATACACTGACGTCATAAGAAAACCAGCATTAATCTGCTTTAGAACCTCCTCTTTGATCTTTATTGCCATATCTGGGTGAGTTCTTCTCAACTTTTGTTTAATTGGCGGACACTCTGGCTTCAACGGCAAACGATGCTCGACAATATCTGTATCTAGACCGCGCATATCTTGGTAAGACCAAGAAAAATATCCACATACTCTTTCAACAACTCAATCAACCTTCTCTTCACATCGGGATGCAGTAAGGCTCCAATCTTGATTTCTTTTAGATCTTCTTCTGAACCCAAATTGATCACTTCCAAAGGCTCTTTATATGGTTGAATGGTATTTTCCTCGTACTCAAGAAACTATGAGACCCCTCCTGGAATCTCATCATAATCTTCTTCTTCAGCCCCAAACACAGGACATTCAAAGTTGGGAGAGGGTGCAGGGTATTGTATTCAACGGGTTTTTTAATTAATCTGCACATATGATTTATTATTGCTTTTTAGAAACTGACACATATAACAAGTGATCATGCAGATTGAATTCCAGTTATTATTTATTTTGAAAGGGTTTTATTTATTTATTACCATTTCCAAGAAAAAATAAAAAAATAAAAACACAATTTGGGAAACAAAGTCAACTTTTATTAATGATCTTAAAAGTCACAACAAATAGATAAGCCCTACAACATTAATACCTCCACCTTGGGAAGAGTGAAAGCCTTTCAAGAAAAAAAAAGATTAATCAAATCAAATTACTTTGAAATATGTGTGCAAGAGGGAATATCAATGGTGACCCAGTTCTGAACCCTGACTCCATGCGTCACATAATTCGGCATTTCCTGCTCTGCTTCATCCTCTTCAACAACATTAACGTCAGAATCGGTTGGATGGAGGTAACCTCTGCTGCGGAAAATATCATGATAGCTGCTCATAGTAGACATTGACTTCAAACCTTTGACTCTGCCATTCTTCGAAGAGAAACCCAAACCAGTTCTGTTCTTATTCACGGGTGGATCCACAATTCGCCCCCAAACTTCATTATGACCATTGCACACAACATGTTGCGCGTCCTTTAGCGAAACCATGGAATTCTCATTTCTCCTTATGTTATCAATGGATAGGGCTTGGAACTGAGTTCCAACAGCAGCCTCATCCTCTTCTACAATACTGAAGGAGGACAAATGAGATATCAACAATGCCTGCTCCCCATTTATAATCACCACCTTCCCTTCACGCATAAATTTCAGCTTCTGATGTAAAGTTGAAGTGACAGCCCCTGCTTCATGTATCCATGGTCGTCCTAACAAACAACTATATGCGGGAATAATGTCCATTACTTGGAAGGTTATCTGGAACAAATGTGGTCCTATATGGATGGGTAAGTCCACTTCACCGATGACAGATTTCCTCGACCCATCAAATGCTTTCACAATGATGCCACTCAGGCGCATAGGTGTCCGTTGATATTTCAACTTCATGAGAGAACTTCTTGGTATAACATTCAGCACAGATCCATTATCAATTAGCACATTGGATAGCGAATCATTCTTGCAGTTCATAGATATGTGGAGGGCCAGGTTATGATTCCTCCCTTCATCTGGTAATTCATCATCGCAGAAACTCAAGTTATTACATGACGTAATGTTTCCAATTACGCTGCTGAATTGATCTATTGGCATGTCACTCTCCACAAAAGCATGGTCCAGTACTCTCATCAGGGATTCTCTATGAGCAGAGGAGTTCATTAATAAAGCTAAGATAGATATCTTTGAAGGAGCCTGTAGTAGCTGATCTACAATTCTATTGTCGCTCATCTTAATTATATTCAAAATATCATCCACTTCTTTCTCTAGCGTAGCTCCATTGGTCTCTCTTGTAGCCTTCTTAGGTTCATCATTCTCAGCAATTTTCTTTCCAGCAGCAACATCTCTCCAAACAACTGGCGCAAACACACGACCACTACGGGTCACCCTGCTGTTTTCAGATATATTCCCAACATCGGACATTGGCTGGATGGGAATTTCCACCCCGTCTTCTAAGATTGTAGCGTTGTATTTATAAGGCACAGCCTTATCTGACTTGTAGGGGATAGGACCTGGAAAACTAATTACCAATGGGGTAAGAGCTGGCTTGCTATGATACTCCACCTCAAAATGAGCGGGTGCGCCAAAACAAGGCACAATGATATTTACCCCTTATTCAACATAACCAGTCGTCGATAAGTCATTTCTGGAAAACAAATCTTCGTCTGAAGAAAAATAATCATCCACGGAAGCATACTCTTCCTCTGACTCTTCTTCCGTTAAACAAACTTTAACCATACCAACCTCATGATAATCATCCCTCTGACCCGTGATCTTGATAGTTCCATTATCTAACAGTAACTGAACACCCTCATTCACGATTGAACATCCTCGGGGGTCTCGACAGCAAACTAGGCAAGATCCATATTGGTGCTCCACATTACAAGCCATGTGGCAGAAGGTAGCGTGCAACTGCATGAGGTCCTCATTCAAATGCTCCACATCAAAAATTATGAATTCACCAGGACATCCAGAAACCATATTCACTTCTTCTTCATACTCTGCCCTAGGCCTGATTATGTGAATGAGGCCCTCATCCATCATCTCCTGTAAATCAGCCTTTATCTTATCGTAACCCTGTATATTTGTAATGTAAATAGCACAACCGGAATGGTCATGCGTGTAGTAGATAAATTCACAGAGGTCTGCGTGCATCTTCACTAAATCTCCTCTAACCAGATTAATGTCAAAAATTCCGAAGTCTCCTAGACAACCGACCACCATATTTACAGCATTTACTCCCCCATACTTAGGTAGAGGATTATCTTTCACATTAGGTCCCATGTCCTTGAAAGATAGAACACCAGACTTTACCAATTTCTGCACCTCATTCTTCAAAGGATAACAATTCTCAACATTATTCCCTGGTGCTCCCTGATGAAAAACACATGTTTGGTCTGCTTTGTAATACCAAGGAAATGGTGACGTTACGGCGGGAGGTGGTCGTGTCTGGACCAACTTTTTCTGAATCAAGGCCGGTAGCAACTCTGTATAGGTCATGGGAATAGGGTCATAACTTTCTCTTCTCTTATTATACCCTAGATTCCCCTGCCGGGACGGTCTCTGATAAGTAGCGGTAGTAGGAGCATTTACCCTCCTCTCTTGTATAAAAACATTTGCATATCCTTCTTTCTTCTTGGTAAACCCATAAGATGGCTGTTGTACCCCAAAATTTTCCCTCCCTTTTTCACAAGAAATCACAACCCTAGGGTTTTTCTCAGATTTTCAAAGACTTGGCTCAGGAATCAATCAGACAGACTTTTCTTTGGCAGCAGATCAAGAATTAGGGTTACTCTCGCATTTCTCAGAAGAAACTGAATTCTCAGAAATTCAGTTAACTGTCACATGTTTTTACACTTTTTCAAGTTTATTGAAATGTTATTGGTTGTTCTTAAGGCCTGATTATCTAGGATAAGAGATAGGAGCCGAGATGGTCATTTGGAATATTCAGGTTCTGTCTGATCCAGGTTAACCAGATGATGTGCGTCTTTTAAAGACGTTTGCTTGTTAATGGAATGAAATGTTTGCTTGTTTATTGGAATACCCATTGCGTATTTTGATTGGAATGTTGTTGCAAGGTTACGAGACTACACAATTATTGGATTACTTAAAGTTTAAGTTATATGTATTAGAATTGTTGGAATATAATTTCAATTATTTTGATATAAGAATCTTAAAGGATTAAGTGAAGATGCAAAGAAAGAATTACAAGATATTGGACAGTAGAAGATTTTATTGGATATTAAATTGTCTCACAAAGATTGTTCATTTATTTCAGATGTTGAAACAAAGATAAATTATTATTCATATGCTTTAGGTTTTTACAACTTATAGTTATTGAAAATAAATGATTACAACTAATGGAAAATCTCTCTAGATTACTAATCTAAGCCTAAGCTTCCATTGCTCCATTGCTCCCATTCTCAAAGTCTTCTGCTTCCTCTGCTTTGTCATCACCCAAGTTGTGCTCACATGAAAGAAAAACAAAGAAAATACGATTAATACAGTCAATTAAATAGAATTTTCAAACAAAAAAAGAAAAGAAAATATTCATCATTAAAGTTTACCGTCTGGAATCAGAAGTGCTATTGTTCATCAAGTTTTTATTTTCCTCTTTGCAAATCACAAGAAGATTTCTCTTCTTGGTTCACAAAGAGAAAAATAAAAAAATGCAAAAAGAAGAATGCAAACAAAGCAAAATTATTCAAAGGCAAAGCACGAGGCACCAAACTGCATTACAAAACAAGGACAAAATTGGATGCAAAATTGTACAAAGCAAGTTACAAAGGCAAACTGAAGCATTTCAACATTGCAGCAAGTTACAAAAGCAAACTGGATGCCAGCAACCAAGACAAGCAACTAAAACATTGCAGCAAGTTACAAAGGCAAACTGCATAACAAAACATAGGCCAAACTGTCAAGCAAAGCAAACTAAACAAAGCAAACTGGATGCAGCATACAAGGTCTGATATGGTGGGAAGAACTGACTGTTTCTTTTGGAATGCTGGTTTGCGTTTTGCGTTTGTGTTTGCAAATTGTCGCAGTAAGAAAGAGTCGCCACCGACTTTTATTTTATCTAACAAGGAAAGGAAAAAAGCACAGAAAAATTCCTTTTTTGAGATTATCTCTGAGTACGGGGGGTAGATTATAGAAAGGGAAGGTGTTAGCACCCTTTTTATCCGTGGTTATCCATGGGCTCTTAGGTACTTGCTCAATTGTTTTCAAAAATTGTTTTCTTTGTGCTTGTGGGTTTGAAAAAGTTTTTATTTGAAACTTCAATTTAACTCTTGCTTCTGTCCTCAAGAGTGTATGAAGTGTTTTTGAAAACTTTGGTCGAAAAAAGTGTAAGTGTGAAGAGTTTTTATTTTTTAAAAGAGCGAGTATCTAAGAATCATCTACCTACTCGAAAAAGGAATCGTTCTATGCTATCTTCCTTTAGACAATGCTATCCTACTATTGATGAGTAGGTAGCACTGTCGTTGGAGTTTGAGGGTCAATTCGAATGAGGGACGTGCGGTCACTAAAGCAATGTTAGGACGCCTTAGCGGTAACCCTAATGTCTTAGATCATTTGTTTTGAGGCAACAATATCTGAGGCAACCGTTTTGAGGAGACTATGATCTTTTAGACAGGAGAGCGACCTCTAAAAATACCTATACTCAATGACCGTGTACGAAGGAAACCAAGTGGGGTGTACCCTAAGAGTGCGCATGTGCGAGTGTATTATTTTCAGTTAATTTTATCTTTGTACATGTTAAGGGTGATCTAAGTTGATTTTAAGTTAAAACATTCAGTCTTATCATGCAAACCCTATTATCTAACATCTAGCAGTTGTATAATTTGCGGAATTAAAATGCGGAAATTTAACTAACTATTACAAGGCGTCGGGTATTTACATCGCCAAAAGAAACCCTTTGAAAATAAAAGCGATAAATGTAGAATAAACGTCCTAATTAAACTATTACATCCCATGAGCAGTTACATTAAATATCATAAAAATAAATAAATAAATAAATAAATAAATAAAAGCGGTAAAGGTAAATAAGCGTCCTAATTAAATTATTACAAACTGTGAGCAGATACAATAATTGAGCAAAATAATAATAAAGCGTGCGATTAAAAATTAGATCGACGAGAAATTAGGGTTTTGACCCTTCTATCCTAATTAAAAAAAGAAAAATGTTTTTGTTGTTTTTTAATATTTTTTTAAGAAAAGAAATTAGATTTTTAAATTCAATGCAAAATTGATTGGTTATTAAATTAATTAATGAAAATAATTGAATGACATATTTTTGGGTTTTTGTTATTTTAGGAAAGAAATAAAATAATTAAGTTAGTAATAAAACCTATTTATTCTAATTAATTTTAATTATGTAAAAAAGAAATTAAAGTTGTCTAATAATTAATAACCTAATTAAATTAATTACTTTTTTTTTAATAAAAATAAATATCTTGAATTTAATTGGATAGAAAAATGTTTTGTGATTTTTTGATAAATATGAAAATAATTTGATGGGTTAGTAAAATAAATGAAATAATATAAATATAAAAAAATTAGAGAAAAGCAAACTGGGCCTCCAATGTGGGGGTGCAATCATCAGAAATATCTAGGCCCGAATCTTCGAAAGCTTCATGCTCTAACTATGGTGTTTTTTTATTCTTACGTGGAACCTATGATTCAAACATCCATAACCGTTCTATATAAACTCAAGCAAACATTAGCATACCATAAAATGTGATTAAAATTAGAGATTCGAAATTTAAAATTTTACCAAACCGGTGTCGTCAAATGGGGGCGTGCTAGGCGTGTGATGGATTGCTCTTGGTCCTTTTAAGACTCTTGAGGACTTCAAGAGGATGGTTTGAGGCTTGATTTCAATTGAGAGAGACCGGAACCTCGAGATATGACTTGCACCAATTCTTTGATTTCTGGAGCGCCTTTTGAAGAGCTTTTAGAGAGCTTTTTGAAGAGCTTTTTGAGAGCTTTTTAGAGAGGATTTTCGTCCCTTTCAAGCTTGTATGGATCTATATTTATAGAGGAGAATGAGGAGACAAGAAAGCATGGAAAGAATCTCCCTCATAATGTTGTGTTTTAAGACTATGATCAAGATTTGAAAAAAATGCCATATTTGATGATTTTATGCCATTTTCACATGTAGATGAACCTGGACATATTTGAAAAGTTATTGCACGAAATCAATTGACATAAACCAACATAAAACTTTCCCAAAATGGATTCACATCAAAATTTACATCATTTCCATTATTTATTTATTTAATTCTGAATTTTAATGAATAAAATATCAAAATAAATAGAATAAATAGTAGAAAAATGTATGGGTGGGCTTAGAGGTCTTGGACCATGTTAGGAATTAGTTTCAAACTTGAAAAGATAGGCCCATTTGGAAAAAATCCAAGTTTGGTCATTATTTGCTTCATGCAATTTTTCAAAAATTGTCCAACTTTGACAAAGCATATCTTCCTCAATTTTGACTCTTTGGAGGTGTTCTTGGACTTTTTAGAAATCTTGAGATGTCCTATAACCAACACTTTTGGTCTCATCTCATTTTGATATTTCATGCTCAATTTATAAGCTTTGGTTTGTTGACTTTCAAAAATGACCTATAATGTCCAAATTCATAACTTCTTGTGAGTGCATTTTTTGAACTTGGGAGATGAAGTTGTATTGTTGATAATTTCATCCTATTCAAAATGAGCTTTGGATAGGTCATTTCTCATAAAGTATGAGAAAGTTATGCTTGGTCAAAGTTGAGTTGACTTTTCCTACAAAACCCTAATTTAGTAACTTTTGAGTCTTGATGAATTATGAGCAATCCTTGATGAATCATGATCAACCATTGATAAAATGATGAAATATACTTCAAAATGAGGATGTTGACAAAAATATTGAAGTTTGACTGTATGTGGGTCACAGTTGACTTTTGCCCTAGCATAGTCGATTTTTGGACCTTTGAGCAATTGACTGAGCAAACTTCCTCTGCAAGGCTTGAAACTTGACATGGATGATCTTGAGAACATATTAGGACATTGGGGAGCACTTGAGGTCATTTGGACTCAAGGATATTGATGCAATGTGAAATCCTAATTTGGGATAGACTGCCTTAGGAGATAGCTTGTCTGGTCAATCCTTGAGCAACCTTGAGCAACTTGGAGATTCTTCTTGCAATGTTTTGAGAAATATGGGAGGGAAAATTTTGGGGTACAACAGCTGCCCCTGTTCAATCTTCTTAAACCTGAGGAAGTAGATTGACTTTCATGCCTTTCGTGATCCGAAGGTGGAAGATGATTGAACACTAGAGTGCCCAGAAATTTGCACTCGCATGAAGTGGTATCAGCCTTGTGATGTTGGGAATGGGCTTAAAAATGCCATTTGGAGATTGGTGACGAGGGGATGGGCTTAAAGATGCCATATGAAGGAGTGTCGATCGCATAAGAGATTCCTTAGCGAGAGCTTGTATACCTATTGGTGTAGAAGATTCCGCTGGGGAAGTCTGATCTTTGTTGAGATTTAGGAACTTGCCCGTAATTCAACTGAGGTGGAAACATCTTCATCGAAATTTAAGAAACTCGCCCGTAATTCAACTGAGAAAACTCTGCTGAGATTTAGGAGTTGTCTGTAATTCGACGGAGGAAATTGTCGTGATTTAGGACTTTATTTGTAATTCAACTGAGGATAATTCTGTTGAGATTTAAGAAATGGTCAGTAGTTCGACTGGAAGGACTTGTCGAGATTTAGAACCTTATCTGTAATTCAACTGAGGATAATTCGGTTGAGATTTAAGAACCGGTCAGTACTTGGACTGAGGGAAACATCTTCATCGAGATTTAGGACTTGTCTGTAATTCAACCGAGGATAATTCTGTTGAGATTTAAGAACTCGTACATACTTCGACGAAGGAACTTTGACGAGATTTAGAACCTTATCTGTAATTCAACCGAGGATAATTCAGTTGAGATTTAAGAACCGGTCAGTACTTCGACTGAGGGAAACATCTTCATCGAGATGTAGGACTTGTCTGTAATTCAACCGAGGATAATTCTGTTGAGATTTAAGAACTCGTCCATACTTCGACATAGGAACTTTGTCGAGATTTAGGACCTTATCTGTAATTCAACTGAGGATAATTCGATTGAGATTTAAGAACCGATCAGTACTTCGACTTTAGGGAAACATCTTCATCGAGATTTAAGAACTCGCCCGTAATTCAACTGAGAAAACTCTGCTGAGATTTAGGAACTGTCTGTAATTCAACGGAGGAACTTTGTCGAGATTTAGGACCTTATCTGTAATTCAACTGAGGATAATTCGGTTGAGATTTAAGAACCGGTCAGTACTTCGACTGAGGGAAACATCTTCATCGAGATTTAGGACTTTTCTGTAATTCAACCGAGGATAATTCTGTTGAGATTTAAGAACTGTCTGTAATTCGACGAAGGAACTTTGTCGAGATTTAGAACCTTATCTGTAATTCAACTGAGGATAATTCGGTTGAGATTTAAGAACCGGTCAGTACTTCGACTTAAGGGAAACATCTTCATCGAGATTTAAGAACTCGCCCGTAATTCAACTGAGAAAACTCTGCTGAGATTTAGGAACTGTCTGTACTTCAACGGAGGAACTTTGTCGAGATTTAGGACCTTGTCCGTACTTCGACTGAGGTAAAAGCTTCATAGATTTGAATTTTATGAGAATTTAACCGCATCCTTCCTGAAAGGTAAAGGTTAGCTGTATGTAATGCATGATATATATCAAGCAATGATGTTCTCAAAATAAATAAGATCGTGTCGTATGATGCATATATGCATGTGTCATGATGTATGGAAATGTAATGTTTTTAGCTGGGGAAAATAAATCCCGGATAGCTGATGGAGAAAAGAGTTGAATTCTTTGTTTTCCGCTGGGGATGGTGAACAAAGACGGCTGTGAGAATAAACCTGCATGAGAGGATAACTCCATTGGGGAATAAACTGATGAGGAGATTACTCTGTGGGGAAGAGATATTTTGTAGAGGATTTCGCTGATAAATTCCGCTGGGGATGAATTACCGTTGCTGGTGATACTGAATCCTATTGGGGATTTGAGCTTCTATTTGTAAAAGGAAAGAACTCTGCTGGGGATGATCTTTCAGTTGAGACTTTACTAGGGATAACCTTTTAGGCTCTACTGGGGACAATCTTCCGGAGTCTACTGGGGATGATTCTCCAAACTCCACTGGGGAAGCTTTTTCAGTCTGCGCTGGGAAACATTTCAAACTCTACTGGGGATATTTTGTATTCTGCCGGGGAATATTCTTATACTCCACTGGGGAATATCCTTATACTCCGCTGGGGAATATCCTTATACTCCGCTGGGGAATATTAAGACCTTTTAGTGCTGATGGTAGATAAACTCTGCTTGGGGAAAATATTACTGATTCATTCACAGTTTCAAGTCTCAGATGGGAAGAGTTATCATTACTGTCTTTTTATTTTACTCTGCGGGGAGTGAATGTTACTGGGACGCATGCTAAGGATATGACGATGGCTTTGCATCGAGACTTTTTTTGCCCCTGTTTCTGCGGGAGAAGGTGCCTGCGGAGGCCTTGTGGATCGAGTATTATCCCAACCTATGAGGTGCTTGGAAACTTTTGATTGAAGTGACAAGTCTTCTTCTGGTAGGCTAGTGACAAGATGACGAGACATAGTCGTACGCTTTGATCCCTAATTTTTTTCTGGACCGCCCTTTTGGATTTTCAGTCCATCGGGATACCCTTTTTTGCCCAAGCCGCCTTTTCAGGTTTTTGACTTGCCGGGTGTACATATTTTTTCATTTTTATCCCTTATTTTTGCCCGAACCCTTTTGGTTCACCGGGAAGCCCTTATTTTTGCCTAGGCCTGTCAACCTAGCAGGTCTTTGATTATGCATAGTACTTTTTGACTATGTCCACACTCTCAGAGTGTAGGGAGTTGTCACTGTCAATAGTGTCGTGTTGCCATACTACCAGAAGATGTTTGATCATGCAAGATTCGTTGCTGGAATTCATGTCCAATGCCCCAATTGATTCAGATGGAGATTTTCCCCTGGCTATTTGGCATTTTTAGAGATTCCTTGAATCTTGACTTGACTGCCCCAGATTATGGACAATGATCATGTCATGCCCCTTGATTGGAAGTGTTTTTCCACTTGAGGTGATCCTTTTTATTGAGAAGGTTTTTGTTCACTAGATATTCTTCGTGCGAACTTCTCTGTTGTTTGAACAAATAGTCATAAGCAAACAATGTTATTTCAAGAATGCAAAGCTTATGTCTGTCTTAAGGTTTTGAAAATGCAGTCATTTTTAGTAAAACAAGCGAATTTTTGTAAAATGTGATATCAACTCAGGATTTACAGCAAGCCCTACAGGAGTCAGGATACCTTTTATAACAGTATGCTTTCGAACTAACCCATGCTTCAGCTAGGACTTTTAAGGGTTATAATGTGGCCTGGTTCACGGTTTAAGAAACAAAGGATAAATGCTCAAAATTTATTTGTACCCACCCGTTCTTCGTGATGTTCTTCGATCCTAAACTCATTTAATTGTGCATTTAGACCCTGTTTGAGTCTTTGCTCTGATATTCCAGTGATGATTCGGATACTGACAGTTTATTTTGAATAGGCAGTCATTTTGTTGAGAGTTTATAGGATCTCTTTATTTTTTATTTTATTATCCCTGTCTTTTTCCTGAATTGTTTCTTTTTGTGATTACAGTTAGCGGGATGCCCCAGTTTTTTTCTTAAGTCTCCTTCACAGGTTTTGACTGAATGGGCTTTTATTTTTAAGAGATAATGACTGCTTGTCCTTACGATTATACGGAACCATCACAATCTTTTGTTTCGGGAGGACTTCTTTGTTGCCATTCATTGTGCACCTGGATTAACTGAGAAAACTACCCTGCCCCAGGTTATAATTAAGGGTTTTAATCTGTGAAAAGAATAACTCCAACTTCTTTGGCTCAAAATGGTTTGACTAGGGATTATCTTCCTTATAACTCCACTTTTTAGGATTTGAAACAATGCATGTACATCGTCAACAGGGTCTGTTCAAAAGCATACTATAGAGATTTTTGATATCATTTTCGTCATCCTCCTTCTAAAGGCTTAGAATTTTTTTAATCAAGAGTTAAACATCACAAAAATGAAAGCAATTTGAATATAGTGAATACGAATGGATTGATTCAAAACAGACATATGCAATGCATTAATGAAGTAACAAAGTTTGACACGAATAAACGTCTGAACAATCAAAAGAAAATTACAAATTGAAAATTCTAATGAACAAAAAGTCTTCTCGTCTCGGGACTTGTCACTTCAAATGGTGAGCCTTGGAGGGATGGTAGAAGAACTCAGCCTGACCATCTTGCGTAAATTCCAATGTTCCTTCATCAATTAGGTTTTGAATTTTGTACTTCAACTTCCACCAGTCGTCAGTGTCATGCCTCGGGCTGTTAGAATGGTATGCACACCTTGCATCAGGATTGTAGTTGGGTGAAAAAGTCTTAGGATTCGGATGAGGTCCTACCAACGTCACCAGATTCAATCTCAACAGGTGTTGCAAAGCATGGGACAGCGGCATGTTGAGCTTGGTAAACGACCTCTGATTAACCCGTTGTTTATGGCAAGGTTGTTGTTGGACCCATGAGGTAGTAGCAACTTGGAGAGGTCTATTCTTCATCAAACCAAACCTTTGACTTCTCGGAAGTTGATTAATGACTTGGTCCCCGACCTTGATTTGTTGCTTCATGCTGTTGTATCTGTCTTGATAAAGCTGGTTGATAATGGTTCTCAGCTCTTCTTGTTCCCGAGCTAAGCCTTGGATAAGAGCCATCTACCCCAGCATCTGGGTTTTCATGGCACTGAACTTAGCTTGAAGTTGTTCTAGTCGTTCGTCCTTATTATCTTCAGGACTTTTGTTGACCAAGTTCCCAACGAGGAGTGTTTTCAACTCTTCCTGCCCCTTGGATAGGTTTAGGAATATGTCCCTGAACTGAGCTTCTCGAGTTTGAAGATCTTGGTTGTCTGGTTGGAAATCCATTGCTGAAATAAACAGCGAGAACATGAGAGACCTGTACTGGGAGACCTGTTATGCAATGATATATATGATATATGTATGCAATGTTTTCAACGATCTCGGGGGGTAAACAAGAAACTGTTAGAATTTGATTGCAACTTGATTGAATAACTTCGTGTGGTTGAGAATCTTCCTTCAAGACTCAAGCTCACCATATCGAGTGGGTCATAGCCACTGACTCAAATCATCATGTTTTGATCTCTAGACGACATTGGTTAGAGGAAAATAAATCCCCTTTTCCCCTTGCTAGACATTTGATTTGCCAAAACCTGCATCACAAACCCTTGAGATCATTGAAATGGTTAAGGAAATGTTAAGGCATGATGTTATGATGTGTATGCTATGTGTTTAAGCAAAAGTGCAAGGTGATGTAAGTGAACCCTGCAATAAATCCAGATTATTGGATAAGGACTGTAAACAAAACCTGCAAGGAACTCATGTTGTCAGATAACAAGAATATGCAAGTAGTTCAAGTTTGAAAGCACACAAGTCACACAATAGCCCTTAAATTTCAGGCTGGCATGGAGTTTAGGTATTACCCTCTTTTAGTTTAGTTGGTTCAACCTGTCCTAGTAATAGTAATCGGGTTCTAGAGGATCTCAATATCACTGACCACCCTCGATCGGTCATAATTCTAGTTTAGCAACCTTTTCTTGCGGCCGAAAGCATCGCGAGAGTTTGGTCTCAATGAGTGTAGCATGTTTCTCTTGTTCTATGGCCGAGTTGGTCAATTATAGGTTCTAAGGTCAGTTGGTGCTTAATGACCCCTTAGAAGATTCATATTCTCCTTGTTGCGCCACAAGGGATATCGGTACAAACTAAAGTGCCACATCAACGTAGCTACTGCTTCAACCGTATCGGTCTATGCCATACAGTTCCCTCATAGATTATTGCTACTTACCTAAAGGGTATCCCCCAGATCCGGGTTAGGATCTATAGTATCACCGATTCAAACCCACAAAGATAAAGCATACAAATCAAGCAATTGAAAACATTATGATGAACTATTCCTAAGGTACACCCCACTTATATGCATCCTCAGCAGAGTCGCCAGTTCTGTGATACAGTGGGAAGAACTTACTACTTCTTTTGGAATGCTGGTTTGCGTTTTGCCTTTGTGTTTGCAAAATGTCGCGGTAAGCAAGAGTCGCCACCGACTTTTATTTTATATAACAAGGAAAGGAAAAAAGCACAGAAAAATTCCTTTTTTGAGATTATCTCTGAGTACGGGGGGTAGATTATAGAAAAGGAAGGCGTTAGCACCCTTTCTATCCGTGGTTATCCACGGCTCTTAGGTACTTGCTCAATTGTTTTCAAAAATTGCTTTCTTTGTGCTTGTGGGTTTGAAAAAGTTTTTATTTGAAACTTTGATTTAACTCTTGCTTCTGTCCTCAAGAGTGTATGATGTGTTTTTGAAAACTTTGTTCGAAAAAAGTGTAAGTGTGAAGAGTTTTTGTTTTTAAAAAGAGCAAGTATCTAAGAACCATCTACCTACTCGAAAAAGGAATCATTCTATGATATCTTCCTTTAGACAATGTTATCCTACTATTGATGAGTAGGTAGCACCGTCGTTGGAGTTTGAGGGTCAATTCGAATGAGGGACGTGCGGTCACTAAAGCAATGTTAGGACGCCTTAGCAGTAACCCTAATGTCTTAGATCATTTGTTTTGAGGCAACAATATCTGAGACAACCGTTTCGAGGCGACTATGATCTTTTAGACAAGAGGGCGACCTCTAAAACAACCTATACTCAATGACCGCGTACGAAGGCAACCAAGTGGGGTGTACCCTAAGAGTGTGCATGTGCGAGTGTGTTGTTTTCAGTTAATTTTATCTTTGTACATGTTAAGGGTGATCTAAGTTGATTTTAAGTTAAAACATTCAGTCTTATCATGCAAACCTTATTATCAAACATCTAGCAATTGTATAATTTGCGGAATTAAAATGCGGAAATTTTACTAACTATTACAAGGTGTCGGGTATTTACATCGCCAAAAGCAACCCTTTGAAAATAAAAGCGATAAATGTAGAATAAACGTCCTAATTAAACTATTACATCCCATGAGCAGTTACATTAAATATCATTAAAAATAAATAAATAAATAAATAAATAAAAGCGGTTAAGGTAAATAAACCTGTTAATTAAATTATTACAAACTGTGAGCAGATACAATAATTGAGTAAAATAATAATAAAGTGCGCGATTAAAAATTAGATCGACGAGAAATTAGGGTTTTGACCCTTCTATCCTAATTAAAAAAAGAAAAATGTTTTTATTGTTTTTTAATATTTTTTTAAGAAAATAAATTAGATTTTTAAATTAAATGCAAAATTGATTGGTTATTAAATTAATTAATGAAAATAATTAAATGACATATTTTTTTGTTTTTGTTATTTTACGAAAGAAATAAAATAATTAAGTTAGTAATAAAACCTATTTATTATAATTAATTTTAATTATGTAAAAAAGAAATTAAAGTTGTCTAATAATTAATAACCTAATTAAATTAATTACTTTTTTTAATAAAAATAAATATCTTGAATTTAATTGGATAGAAAAATGTTTTGTGATATTTTGATAAAAAAGAAAATAATTTGATGGGTTAGTAAAATAAATAAATGAAATAATATAAATATAAAAGAATAAGAGAAAAGCAAACTGGGCCTGCAATGTGGGGGTGCAATAATCAGAAATCTATAGGCCTGAATCTTCGAAAGCTTCATGCTCTAACTATGGTGTTTTTTTTATTCTTGCGTGGAACCTATGATTCAAACATCGATAACTGTTCTATATAAACTCAAGAAAACGTTAGCATACCATAAAATATGATTAAAATTAGAGATTCGAAATTTAAAATTTTACCAAACCGGTGTCGTCAAATGGGGGCGTGCTAGGCGTGTGATGGATTTCTCTTGGGCCTTGTAAGACTCTTGAGGACTTCAAGAGGATGGTTTAAGGCTTGATGTCAATTGAGAGAGACCGGAACCTCGAGATATGACTTGCACCAATTCTTTGATTTCTGGAGCGCCTTTTGAAGAGCTTTTAGAGAGCTTTTTGAAGAGCTTTTTGAGAGCTTTTTAGAGAGGATTTTCGTCCCTTTCAAGCTTGTATGGCTCTATATTTATAGAGGAGAATGAGGAGACAAGAAAGCATGGAAAGAATCTCCCTAATAATGTTGTGTTTTAAGACCATGCTCAAGATTTGAAAAAAATGCCATATTTGATGATTTTATGCCATTTTCACAAGTGGATGAACCTGGACATATTTGAAAAGTTATTTCACGAAATCAGTTGACATAAACCAGCATAAAACTTTCCCAAAATGGATTCACATCAAAATTTACATTATTTCCATTATTTATTTATTTAATTCTGAATTTTAATAAATAAAATATCAAAATAAATAGCATAAATAGTAGAAAAATGTATGGGTGAGCTTAGAGGTCGTGGACCATGTTAGGAATGAGTTTCAAACTTGAAAAGATAGGCCCATTTGGAAAAAATCCAAGTTTGGTTAATATTTGCTTCATGCATTTTTTCAAAAATGGTCCAACTTTGACAATGAATATCTTCCTCAATTTTGACTCTTTTGAGGTGTTATTGGACTTTTTAGAAAGCTTGTGATGTCCTCTAACCAACACTTTTTGTCTCATATCATTTTGATATTCCATGCTCAAGTTATAAGCTTTGCCAAAAAAAGGTGTTTTTGTTGACTTTCAAAAATGACCTATAATGTCCAAATTCAGAACTTCTTGTGAGTGCATTTTTTGAACTTGGTAGATGAATATGGATTGTATGAAAATGCATCCTCTTAAAAATGATCTTTGGATGGGTCATTTCTCATAAAGTATGAGAAAGTCATGCTTGGTCAAACTTGAGTTGACTTTTCCTGCAAAACCCTAATTTAGCAACTTTTGAGTCTTGATGAATTATGAGCAATCCTTGATGAATCATGATCAACCCTTGATAAAATGATGAAATATACTTCAAAATGAGGATGTTGACAAAAAAACCTTGAAGTTTGACTGTATGTGGGCCACAGTTGACTTTTGCCCTAGCACAATCGATTTTTGGACCTTTGAGCAATTGACTGAGAAAACTTCCTTTGCAAGGCTTGAAACTTGACATGGATGATCTTGGGAACATATTAGGACATTGTGGAGCACTTGAGGTCACTTGGACTCAAGGATCTTGATGCAATGTGAAACCCTAATTTGGGATAGACTGCCTTAGGAGATAGCTTGTCTGGTCAATCCTTGAGCAACCTTGAGCAACTTGGAGATTCTTCTTGCAATGTTTTGAGAAATATGGGAGGGAAAATTTTGGGGTACAACACAAGGCAAGTAAAAGTGCAGACACAGTAAGCCAAAAGCAAAGCAGGAGGTAAACCATATAACAAGCAAAAAGGTTTGTCATAGCCTATCATCATTTTCCAGCTAATAGACAAACTTTTCAGAAAATAAGAAAAAAGTAAAAGTGCTTTGTCATTGAGAGAGAAAGGGATAAATATCACCTTTTTGGGATTGTACAGTTGGCTAAGAAAATATGTCACAAGATATAATACCATAAAACAGCAAGAAGAAAAGGGCCTAACGGTTTCAAGCAAAAACTACAAGTCCCAGCCTGCTAACCAAAGGTAAGAAAATCGGTTATAAAACAGAAGTCAAAAAACCTGTAACCAAAAAAACCACAAACTCCAAGCCAACAAGCCTGAAACCACTCTCCCAAAACCTGTTATCAAAAAAGATCACAACCTGCATAACATTTCAACAATCCACAGCCAAGAACCAAACAGCAAGACCAAAAAATCTGAAACTGCATATCAGTTCAAACAACTCCCAAACCTGCAAAAGCCTGCCAAACTACTCAAACTGAAAAACAAGTAAAAACTGCAAGTTCAAGCAGACAACCTAAACCCTCAAACCTGTTATCAAACAGAAATCTCAAAACCTGTCATAAAAAACCAGGAAAAAATCAGCCAACAAGCCTGCTAACACCATCAACAACTTATGCCAACAAGTTTCAAAATAATAAATCATCATCAATCAAACAAATATTCACCATCAACCAACTTTCAAACAAGTTTCAGAACAATAAACAATCATCAACAAACCAAAACAGAGTTTCAAAGATAATCATCATCAAGGTTTTAGCAAACTATCATCATGAACCAAACCTACCAAAAAAAGTTTCAGAATAGCATCATCATAGTTCAAGAGAGAGGAAAAGAAATATCAAAGTTCCAGAAATCATCATCAACATTCAAGTTCAGCAAATCCAACAATCAGTTTCAGAAGCCAATCATCATCAACATTCAAGTTCAATAGAGAGGAAAGAGGTAACAAGGTTTCAGAATAATTATCATCATTAACAAAAACAGCCAACAAATCATAACAAAATCTCAGAAGGTATCATCGTCATTCAAGGTTCAAGAAAAGAAGAGAAGTCACCAAAGCTTGTGCCTCGCTGTCATCATCTCTTCCCTTCACTCCTCCGGCCACCAAGGAAGCACCGTCACCTCCCTCAAGCCTGACCATTCTCTTTCATCATATAGAAAATCCCGCAGGTATGCTTCTCAAACCCTTTGTTGCATCTCAGGCACATAGTACAATAGATTAAAAACGAAACTGAACAAAGCATGCGAATCAAACAACAAACTGTTAAAATCAAAAGAAGAACGAACCATGTCGTTTCACCAAGGCCACTGATCATTGAGAGGATGTGAGAAGTGGGGGTGTTCCGGCAACCATGGGGAAGGGAAGATCAGAGCAATAACGAGTGAGAGAGATGAAGAGAAACGAAGACAAACAACGGCGCTGTGAGGAGTACACACAAACCCTAATTCCTGATACCCTAACAAAATGTTACAAAACTTTGCATTGGGCCTGTATGCCCCTCAAGCCATAACCCCATACCTAATTGCTAACGCCCCCCCCCCCCCCCCCCCCCCCCACCTTTTCATTCTGACCCCTTTTTATCTTGGGCCTAATCTCTACAAACCTTTAAGCCCATCCTTCTTTTTAATTTCTTTTGTTTAACAAATACTATTGTTTTTTTAATTAATTCATTTTAATTAATTTGTTTTCTTTTCTTTTTGTTAATAATAACACTAATAATATTTAAAAAATTTATTTTTCTTAATTAGTTTTAATTAGTTTTCTTTTTATTATTTTTTCATACATTTAATATGAAAATACCAAAAAATAATAGAGATTTTGTTTAAATAAAATTTTCTTTCTTTAAAACTTTTTCCTTTTAAAATTAATAAGATACAAAGAATGTTAATAATAAAATAATTAATCTTTTAGAATAGAGTTTATTTATCTCTTTTTTTTAGTAAATACTTGCATTTCATAATTTATTGATTTTCTTTATTTTATAATCTGTTATAACTTTGTATTGAATTGCGACAATTCGATTTGGTTGTAATACTTAATATTTGGACATTGTTATTCTTGTGAGACTCATCCCCATTTGTAATAATTGTACCCCCATCCCTGGATACTTTTGTAATAGCTTAGACTTTTAATTCCCGCAATTTATTGCTTTCAATATACTGTGTAGTAATTAGGCGTGTCTGGCAAGATTCAAAAATCAATCGCTAGATGACCTAATCCAAGAATAAACAACTTGAAATCAATACACAATGTACACATGCACCCCTAGGGTTTCATCCACTTGTTGCCTTAAAAATGGCCAAGTTATGCATGTTGAGTATCTTGGCAAAACAAAAACAAAACAAAAGATCATAGTCCCCTGATGACGCTATCTTGGTTGCCTATAAAAACTGATCTATTCCCTCAAAAATTTGCTAAAGATACTTAGCACAATTGCTATCATGGTCAATACGATGACCCGCGCCTGTCCCGTTTAACATCCTAATACAAGGTTGTTTACCAAATGCAATGGTAAAACAACATTGTCAAAAGGGTTAAAAACATATAGGAAATATCTTTGAGTAAAATAGGGTAGACAACTCTTAGTTACTTGATCAAAACATGAAAAACATCCTTGCTATTTTAAAACACACTTCACAACACAATTCCAAAACAATTTCTCAAAACAAACTTTCAAACATTGAAATCCTTTCAAAATACAATACACCTTTGTATATATTCAAACAAGAATCATTACAAAGGTTGCCACAACGATGGCCTCTTTTCAAAACATTTTCAAAACCACACACAAAGCACCATTTCAAACAATTGAAAAACAAAAGCAAGTGATCTAAACAAGTAACTAAGAGCCCATGGATAACCATGGATGAAAAGGGTGCTTGCACCTTCCCTTTTCATAATCTACCCCCGAACCCATGAAAACATCTCAAAGGTCTTTCCTGTGCTTTTTGACCTTTCCTTTGGATAAAATAAAAAGTCGGTGGCGACTCTTGCTAAACCGAAACATTTGCGAACACAAACGCAAAACCTCAAGTCAGTTCTCCCACCGTATCACAGAACTGGCGACTCTGCTGGGGAATATTTGAAAGTGGGTTACCTTAGGGTTTAGATCACCTTTACATGCATACTTTGTTTGCTTTGATTGCTTTACATTTGGTTCTATTGTTTGAGTTTGAATCCTTTACTCGGATTTGGGAAACATTCATAGGTAAATAGCAATACATTGTGGAAACTGTGCGGGGTATACTGACATGGTTGAAGCAATAGCTATATTAGTGTGACATATTTGTGGGTATCGGTAGCCTTTGAGTCAATCAAAGAGAATACGGGGCCGTTGAGTGATGTCATGAAGCACTAATTGACTTTTAGAACCTTTACTTAACCATCTTGGCCTTTTTAGGGGTAGTGAGATGATCGACTTTGGTGCAGTCCGAAGTTGGTAGATACTCGATACTACACTCATTGAGGGTTGTTTTCTTGGAATATTTCGGTCACCAGTAAAGTGGCTAAACTGAAACAATGAACACAGAAAATAATCCAGTGATATTGAGCTCCTTAGAACCCGATTACTATTTATAGGACAGGTTGAGCCAACTAAACTTCAAGAGGGTACTTACCTATGAAACCCCATGCAAGCCTGAAATTAGGTTCTTGTGTGATTTGCTTGTACATATACTTGTGCATACATCATGAACATCATGAAGCATCATTTGCATCCACTAACCATTTCAAGGTTTTGGATCTTCATCGTTGTTCCTGTTTTGTAGGTCATGGAATCACTCTGCAGAAAAACTATTCAGGTCAACCTTGTGAGAATCCCTCCTCTACTCAAGGAGCTTACTTCCAAGATTCCAGAGAATTCTCCCTTCAGTGAAATACATGGTAGACTTCACAACTTGGTCAACTCCAACATTAAAGAAGACATGGTGAAGTTCTCTTCTAGTTCTTTGACCCCCTACACCATTGCTTTACATTTCCTGATTACCAACTAGTACCTACTTTGGAGGAATTTTCTCAACTTATGAGGATTCCTATTCTCCATAAACTACCCTACAACGGTACAGAAAGAGAGCCAAAGCCTGAAGATGTTGCTCAAGCCTTACACTTGCAACCATCTGATATCAAAGGTCATTGGGAAACCAGAAGTGATGTCAAGGGTTTCTTGGCAAAGTTTCTATTTAAGAAGGCATAAGAATGCTGGAATTCTCTAGATCTGCAAGCTTTTGAGGAGATTGTAGCACTTCTCATCTATGGGTTGGTCTTGTTCCCAAATCCTGATCAGCTTATAGATGTGAATGCTGTTAAGATTTTCATATCTCGGAATCCTGTGCCTACATTGCTTGGGGACATCTTACACTCACTTCACACACGAACAATGAGGAAAAGAGGTGTTCTCATGTGTTGTACTCCTCTTCTAGCAAGGTGGTTTATTTCTCACCTTCCTCAGTCAGTCTTGAAGAATGAACAAGGCTTGAGGTGGTCGCAACGGTTGATGACTCTTACACATTCTGATGTTCATTGGTGTTCACGGTCCAGAGAAAATGTCATCATCATTGATCGTTGTGGGGAGTTCCCTAATGTCCCATTACTTGGCATTAGGGGAGGAATCACCTACAACCCCTGCTTAGCTGAGACAGTTTGGGTATGCCCGAAGGGATGGCCCTCATGACATGTTGATTCCAGACATGGTTTTTGACTTTGACAATGACGCTCAAGGTCTTCGACAAAGGTTTATCCGAGCTTTGAGGATGCCCAACAAAGTGGAAAGTAAGACATTGGGGCACAAGAATTTCATCCCCCTTGAGCCTTACCTCAAGTGGGTACGAACCCGCGCCCAAAGTCTTATGATGCCTTACCCCTACATTCACCCTTTGATCAATGATCCTGTTATGGAAGGAGAGGTTCCATACACCCTCCTACACCCTGACATGCCAACATCATTGGAAGATTTGCAAAAGAGTTGGATACAGCTCAAGGAAGAACGGAACACTTTTGAAGATAGCTTCTACGCCAGTGAGAAGAAGGTTTTGGAACTTACTCGTCGACTCCACGAAGAGCAGACTCTCAACACATACATCGCACCAAAGAGGATGCGCAACATCTTTTTACATTAGAATTTTGTATTTATTTTTCCCATGGGGCATTTATGTACTAACAAAGTTCTTCTTATTAATATGACGTGTGTTCTTTTTGTTTGCAACAACTTTGAATTTCTGAATCCTTGAAAGCATTACATGAATACATATCATTCGTCATATGCATAAACAGGTCTTCACACCAGGTTTCCTTATCTTTCTGCTGTTTATTTCAGCAAGATGGATATAGAGCAGACGGTCAAAGACCTACAAGCACAGAATTCACAGTTCCAACAACTCCTCATGACCTTGGCAAAGGGTCAAGAGGACCTTAAAGCATTGTTAGAAAAAGAAAAAGAGAAGGAAAAAGGGAAAAAGAAAAAGAAAAGAGTCGGGGTGGCTACTCTAGGAAGAAGATTTGAGAACAAAGCTAGAAGAGTCCTGGATTTCCCTTCAACGTCTGATGAAGGGATTGGCAAAGGAAAGGGAGTTGCGGTACCCTTCAAGTCTGAGGCTGAAGAAGAAGAAGAAGAGGATGAAGATTACTCCGAGAAGTAGTACCCTCCTGCAGACGACAAGTATAAGAATCTGGAAGAGCGGTTGGCAGCTATGGAGGTACAAAGGGTTCCTGGGCTGGATTTCGAAGAGCTGGGGTTGGTTGCTGGGATTGTGATTCCCCCTAAATTCAAGGTGCCTACATTTTCCAAATACGATGGTTTGTCTTGTCCGAAGATGCACCTACGGTCTTACGTCAGAAAGATCCAACCTCATTCTTCTGATAAGGATCTATGGGTCCACTTTTTTCAAGATAGTCTTTCGAGTACGCAATTGGACTGGTTCTACCAGCTTGAGAGGGCTGACGTACATAATTGGGAGGATCTGGCTGCTGCTTTCTACAGACAATACCAATATAACATAGACTTAGCACCTACTCGTACTCAACTACAGAGTATGGGTATGGTCTCTAATGAAGGGTTTAAAGAGTATGCCCAGAAGTGGAGGGATTTGACTGGAAGGGTGCAGCCACCATTGTCTGAAAGAGAGCTTGTTGATATGTTTTGGGGGATGTTGTCTGGTCCATTCTTTAATCACCTGATAGGGAGTTCATCGGCGGGGTTCACTGAGTTAATTATGACTGGTGAACAAGTTGAAGCTGGAATCAAGAGCGGTAAAATTCAGAAGGACACCTCTGCTTCCGCTGCCGTCAAGAAAACTTTTCCAGCTAAAAAAGAAGTCTCAGCTAAATACTCTCATAGAGGACGGGGAAGAGAGGAACGACGGCCAGCAGTGGGGGCCGTATTAATTCAGAAGTTCACATCGGATCAACCTAGAAATAGTCAACCAAGGAATGATCAACCCAGAACCTATCAGCAAATGGTAGAAAGGCCACAACGATAATATACCCAGATAAACATGACACCCGCTCAGGTCCTCCCCCATCTCCTGAAATTAAACCTTGCTAATTTGAGAGAGGCATCGAAGAATACAAATACCACTTCTCCATATTACCATCCCAATGCAAGATGTGCTTATCATTCAGATAGCATAGGGCACGACACCAACAACTGTTGGGCCCTCAAAAACAAGATCCAGGATTTAATAGATGCCAAGGAGGTAGAATTCGATGCGCCCGAAAATCCGAATGTGATTTCTTCCCCAATGCCGAAGCATGGTCACAATGCCCATGCTATTAAAGAGGATTTGTATGTTGCTGCTGTTGATGACTTAATGACCCCTTTGCCAATAATCAAGATGAATCTATTGAAAGACGGGATTTTCCCAGACTGTGAAAAAGATTGTTACTTTTGTTCGTCCCTAAAATCCGGCTGTCCGTTATTGAAGTTAGGCGTCCAACGCCTAATGGATAATCAAGAGATCCTTTTTCAGAAAACTCGTGTTACTCCAATCAATGATATTGCTATAATTACCATTTCCGACAATCTTTCCAAGGTCCCCAAAAGATCTGTTAAGATTACACTCGATCCAAAGTTTGTACCGCTGAAGATTACTATGTCGGGGCCTATCCCATACAAGTCCAATAAGATGATACCGTGGAATTATAGAGGAGAGATTTTCTACCACGGTGTTAAGCAGATTGAACCAGTGGAAGAGAATTCCGATGAAGAAACTCCTGACATAGGAAATATTGCAGGAACAAGTAAGATCACCCGCAACGGAAGAATCTTCTCTCCGGAGATTGCTCCTCCAAGGGCAATCTTCGGACCCTCAAGTGCTCCTGTGCCAGTCAAGATATTCGTGCGAAGTCCAGTGATCGAAGAAATTGTTACTCCTGAAGTTGTACCCTCTGCTGTTATTGCTGATAAAGGTAAGGGAATCGAAGAAGCGCCCGTCAGGACGAGGGCCCAGCCTTTGGTTATCCCCGAGACCACCCAAAAGGAAATGGAGGAGATTTTAAAGATAATTAAGAAGAGTGACTATGATGTCGTAGAACAATTGGGGAAAACCCCTTCAAAAATCTCCATGCTGGCCCTATTGCTCTGTTCCGAGGCTCATGCCAAAGCCTTGATCAAATTCTTGAAGACGGCGCACGTGCCTCGAGAAACTTCTGCGGATCAGTTTCAAGAGTGTCGTACCCCAAAATTTTCCCTCCCATTTCCTCAACATTTTCTCATCACAAAACCCTTGGAGCTCAAGAACCAGTTAGGGTTTCCTCTACTCAAGACTTCTCCTTGCACTGTGGACCCAAGTTAGGGTTTGTGTTTGAACAAAGATATTTTGACCTAAAATGCCTAAGATGACTTTCATGCTTCATATTGGACTCCCAAGTTTATCCATACCAAGTTTCAAGTCTTGATTCCAAATTTTGCCCAGTCAATTGGACAATTGACCTAGAAATCAGCTGTATTGGGGAAAAAGTCAACTGTGGCCAATTGACAGTCAAATCTCATGAAAATTGACCCACATCAACATTATGAACTCACATGGACCATTTGATCAAGTTTGGGTCACAATTCCACAAGAAATTTGATCAGATCACCAAAAGGGCAAAATGGTCATTTTTAGGGTTTTGACTGCACAAAGGCAATTTTTGACTGTTTGACCTAGCCAATGGCAAACCAAGCTCACATATGGATTAAAGGACCCCCCATGTAATTGTCTTGATATACTCAACAAGCTCAAAAGATCCCAAATGCACAAAATTGACAGTTGAATTTCCCAGTCAATTGATCAATTTTGACTGTATACTGAAAAGTCAAACTTTGACTTTTTGGTCAAAATCAAGTGTCAAGATTCATTTTTCATCAAAACATGCCAAATCATGAAACTTGTTCATCAAGAAATCAAGAATTGCAATTTAGGGTTTGAAATGAAGATTTTTCATAACTTAGAATTTTTCTATGTTATGAAAAACCCTAATTTTTTCCTAACTTTGTCCCACTTTCTCACCAAGATTCATTTGGATTCAAGCAAAAGTCAAAACATGAAAGTTGTAGCCTATTTCAAAATCTACAACTTTGATTCACAAAGTTTTCCCAAAAGAGGCTTGTAGCTCAAGTTACAATTTTTGGAACAAGGGTACCAAACCATTCTTAACTTAGAGAAAATTTGACCTATTTTAGGCAAGGTTTTTACCTGACTTCAAGACCATTTTTCACATGCTTCCACTTGGAATTTCAATTTGCATTTCAAAGACGGATTGTAGTACACATTCCAAGCTTTCCAAAATGTCCAAGAACTCATCAAACAACCTCATGGTTAGAGAGAATCGAATTTGGCAATATGGGAAAAACTCACTTTTGATTTGGCCAAGTTACATGTTCATACATTTGTGCCATTTTGAATTCAGCATGCTTTCCTTGATTACAGGTCTTTTATCTCAATTACACTCCTTAATTTAATGCCAATCCTTTGTGCCAAGGTGTTGTTCTATGAGTTTGGACATTGTATGCAAGTTTAATCCATTTTTAGATAAAGCATTATATCCATTTTGGAAAAGTTGCACTTTATGTCTAAAGCAAATCCAAGCAAGTACAGTTAAGATCTCTTTGGCACAAGATTATGGACTAATTGCACTGATCAAGACTAAGTTGTGCAGCATAGATTGGGGGCCTCTACCTGTCTAGAACACCAACTTGCCATCTCTTGCTTAAAGTGTAAGAAATTTTCCATAACACAGACCAACTCTCATCTCAGCTAACACAACCTTAAGCAAACTTGTCAAACATATTCTAAACATCCATTCTGAGTTCGAACACGAGCCAACCATCCCCAACACCCTCTCATTCACAGAATCACCATTGAACTGCCCAAAACAGGGCATCCCTGCAGTTTGAGTTCCATAGCTCAAACCTTCCATGCATTCTTGCTAAAAACACTTCAAACACATTCCATAATATCCATATAAACTATTCCAAACCTTGAACTGAGACTGTAACAGCCATAGCACCATTTGCCATTTCCATTTTTCTATCTTGCAGGTGGACTTCTGCAGCTTGATTTGGCACGATTCAAAACACACCAAGCATTGGAATAGCATCACTACATTTCAGGCAAGTTGTACAAATCTTCATCTTGCCCTGAAAGCTCCTCCATTGCAAGACACGATTCCAACTGAACAGGTATATTCATGAAGTTCTATCTCTCAATATAGGCATTGTTAGCTTTAGGTTTGTGAAGAAAACATGTCACATTCATAGCCCTGAACATGCCCATGTAATTATATTTCATTTATATTATGTATGCTTAGAGAATTTTAAGTCTGAACATTGAACAAAAACTAGGTCAGGAATTGGGGGAGAAGAAATTCTCTCTCATTTCTGAGAGTTAGATTGATTTCTTTATATGTCTGGAATCGTGGCTTTAAGCTCTACAGGTTTCATGTTGGAAGATTTGGCAAAAGATCAAGGAATTGGAAGATAGAAAACGCGTGTTTTCTTGAACAAAAAAGTTCTGAGGTTGAAGATGACAGGATTCTGGGCTGGGCCTGTTTCCCTTTTCTTTTTGCACCATGTTTTCACTTTTACACCCCCTAGGCCCATTTTGCTTATTTTTATGACTTTTTGATTTTTTTCTTTTTTGTTCTGACTTATTTATTTTTTCTTATAATATTAAAAATATAAAAAATATTTTTTACACCATTTTCATATTTATTAGGTATTTATTTGTTTAGATTAATATTTGTACATAAATAAATATATAAACTTACTTTTGTTTGAAAAATACTAAAATAATGCAAACACATTTTATTTTCCATTTTTATTTTATTTTATCTTCTGAAAATATTTTATATAAAATTTACTTTTTTTATAAATATTAAATATTATTATTTTTGTATATATAATATATATTTAGTAAATAATACAAATATTTATATATATATTAGTATATTTAGGTTAAAAATACAAAATATATACATTTTATTTTTTATTAATATTTAACATTAAAAAAATACCTTTTGACCAATATACTTCATTTTTATTTTATTTTTGTACATAATTGATAAATTTTGTACATATTAAATAATTAATACTTTTATTTAATGAATTAGGGTTTTGCCCTAAAAACATAAAAACTCCACAAAAAAAATACTTTTTATTTTGTTTATTTGACATATAAAAATACTTTTTTTTCATACATATAAAAAACCTTTTTGCATCTTGCATATTTATTTTATTTTCATTTAATTTGTGCAATCAATTATCTTGTAAATAATTCAATATTGATGTAATAGTCTAGGTTTAAATTCCTTGTCAAAAAACCCCCATTTGAACATTTGTACCCCCCTTCCCATATATTGTGTTGTAATAGTTTAGGACTTTATTTTTCGCACTTTATTGCTTTCTAATTATACCATGTTAGAATTAGGGTTTGTATGCGAATCAAAAACAACAAAAAAATAGTTTGACCTAATTTCAAGATAAACAAGCATGAAAATGGACAACACTCATCACACTTGCACCCCTAGGGTATTCCACTTGTTGCCTTCAATAAATGGGCCATATTGCATGTTAGGTCTCTTTGGGCAAAACAAAAACAATCAAATGATCATAGTCCCTCGATGACGCTTTCGAAAGTTGCCTAAAAAATGATCAAGTCCCTTAAAGGAAAAATGCCCAAAGATACTTGGCACCATTGCAATTATGGTCTAAACGATGACCCGCGCCCGTCCCTTTCACATCCTAACACAAGATTGTCCACCAAATGCAATGGTGGAACAAAATTGTTAAAAGGGTTAAAACATAGCAATAATCTTTGAGAAATTTAGGAGTAGATAACCTCTTAGTTACTTGAATCAAACTTGCAAAACAAAACACTTGCCTATTTTCTAAAACCTCACAACACTTTCAAAAACAAACTTTCAAAAAACAAATGAAAACCTTTTCAAAAGACATACACCTTTGTATACATCCCAACATGGATCATTACAAAGGTTGCCACCACATTGGCTTCTTTTCAAAACATTTTTCAAACCCACACACACAAAGCACCATTTCAAACAACTGAAAATTAAGGCAAGTTGATCTAAAGCAAGTAACTAAGAGCCCATGGATAACCATGGATAGAAAGGGTGCTAATACCTTCCATTTCTATAATCTACTCCCCGAACCCAAGAAAGCATCTCAAAGGTTTTTGCTGTGCTTTTTAAACCTTTCCTTAGGATAAAATAAAAAGTCGGTGGCGACTCTTGCTCAACCGAAACATTTGCGAAAACAAACGCAAAATCATAGTCAGTTCTCCCACTGTATCACAGAACTGGCGACTCTGCTGGGGATATTTTAAAAGTGGAGTAACCTTAGGGCTTAGATCACCCTCTTGCATGACTAATTGTTTGATTTGATTGCTTTATATCTTGGCTCTCTTGTTTGGGTTTACAATCCTACACCCGGATTTTGGGAAAACATTCATATATAGCAATACGTTGTGGAAACTGTGTGGGGTATACCGACACGGTCGAAGCAATGGCTATATTAGTGCGACATATTTGTGAGTACCGGTAACCCTTGAGTTCAATCAAGGAGAGTACGGGGCCGCTGAGTGATGTCACTAAGCACTAATGACCTAGAACCTTACTTGACCATCTTGGCCTTTTATTAGGGGTAGTAAGATGACCGGCTTTGGTGTAGTCCGAAGTTGGTAGATACTGGATACTACACTCATTGAGGGTTGTTTTCTTGGAATATTTTGGTCGCTAGTTAAATGGCTAAACCAAAACAATGAACAATGAAAACAATCCAATGATATTGAGCTCCTTAGAACCCGGTTACTATTTATAGGACAGGTTTTTAAGCCAACTACACTCAAGAGGGTACTTACCTATGAAACCCCATGCAAGCCTGAAACTAGGGTTTGGTGTGATTTGCTTGTACATATGTTTGTGCATACATCATAAACATCATAAAGCATCATATGCATTCACTAACCATTTCAAGGGTTTAGATCTTCATCTTTGTTCTTGTTTTGTAGGTCATGGAAATTCCTTGCAGAAAAACCATTCAAGTCAACCTTGTGAGAATCCCTCCTCAACTCAAGGAGCTCACCTCAAGAATTCCGGAAAGCTCATCCTTCAGTGAAAGACATGGTAGACTGCTCAGCCTAGTCAACACCAACATTGAAGAAGACATGATGAAAGTGCTATTCCAGTTCTTTGACCCTCTTCACCACTGTTTCACTTTCCCTGACTACCAGTTGGTGCCCACTTTGGAGGAATTTTCTCAACTCCTGAGAATTCCTATCCTTAATCAACTACCTTTCAACGGTACGGAAAAGGAACCAAAGCCTGAAGATGTTGCTCGAGCATTACATCTACAGCCTTCTGACATCAAGGGGCATTGGGAAACTAGAAGCGGCGTCAAAGGTTTCTTAGCAAAATTCTTGTTTGAGAAGGCCCAAGAGTGTTGGAATTCATTGGACCTACAAGCCTTTGAAGAGATTGTGGCACTCCTTATCTATGGGTTGGTCCTATTCCCAAATTCTGACCAATTGGTAGATGTCAACACCGTCAAAATCTTCTTGTCCAGAAATCCAATACCAACATTGCTTGGGGACATTCTTCACTCATTTTACACTCGAACAATGAGAAAGAGGGGTGTTCTCATGTGTTGTACTCCTCTCCTTGCAAGGTGGTTTATTTGGCACCTTCCACAGTCTGTCTTGAAGAATGACCAAGGCTCAAGGTGGTCCCAACGGTTGATGACTCTTACTCACTCTGATGTACATTGGTGTTCTCGGTCCAGAGAAAATGTCATCATCGTCGACCGTTGCGGAGAGTTTCCTAATGTTCCTTTACTTGGAATCAAAGGAGGTATCACCTACAACCCTTGCCTAGCTTTGAGGCAATTTGGATATGCACGAAGAGATGGCCCTCACGACATGTTGATTCCTGACCTAGTTTTTGACTTCGACAATGATGCGCAAGGACTTCGCCAAAGATTCATCAGATCTTGGAGGATACCCAACAAGGTTGATAGCAAGACTCTGGGACACAAGAACTCCATCCCTCTTGAACCTTACCTCAAGTGGGTATGATCCCGAGCCCAGAGTCTAATGATGCCTTATCCACATGTTCTCCCTGTGATTAAAGAGCCCATCAAGGAAGGAGAGGTCCCCTACACCATCCTACATCCTGACATGCCTACATCGTGGAAGGAGATGCAGAAGAGTTGGATCCAACTCAAGGAGGAACGGAACACTTTTGAAGCCAGCTTCTACGCCAGCGAGAAGAAGGTTCTAGAGATCACCCGCCGACTCCATGAGCAAGAGGCCCTCAACACCTACATTGCGCCAAAGAGGATGCGCAACGTCTTTTTACCTTAAGAAGTTGTTTTTGTAATATTTGGCCCATGGGGCATTTATGTACTAACAAATCTTTTCTTATTAATATGATGTGCGTTCTTTTTGTCTGCGACAATTGTGAATTTCTAAAACCCTTGAATGCATTGCATAGATAGCATCTCATGCATCATGTGCATAACAGGTATCCATTTTTCTACAGGTTGCTTAATCCTCTTCGCTGTTTATTTTGAACAGTCATCATGAATCCAGATTCATCCAGTGAGCAAGCAATCAAGGCCCTTCAGGCCCAAAGTGCCCAGTTTCAAGAAATGGTCCTGAGCCTGGCCCAAGGTCAGCAAGAGTTGAAGGCTCTACTCCTAAAGAAGAAGAAGAAGAAGAGGACTGCGTTGTTCAATACTGGACGCAGATTTGGGAACACACTCCATAATGAGGCTGATCCAACTACTTCCTCTGCAGAGAAAGACAGTCCCCAAGGGGGAGGAGCTCCTAGTCCTGCAGCCTCTGACAACGAGACAGACTACAATGACGAACAATACCCACCTGCTGCTGACAGATACAAGCAATTAGAGGACCGCTTGAGCGCCATGGAGATTCAGAATATGCCGGGGCTGGATTTCGGAGATTTGGGCTTATCTTCTGGGGTAGTAATCCCACACAAGTTTAAGGCGCCTGCCTTTGCCAAATACGACGGGGCCTCCTGTCCAAAGCTGCATCTAAGGTCGTACGTAAGGAAGATCCAATCTTACACGGCAGATAAGAACCTTTGGATTCACTTCTTCCAAGATAGCCTCTCGGGGTCACAGCTTGAGTGGTTCTACCAGCTAGATGGAACCAGTATCCGACATTGGGAAGATTTGGCAACCGCATTTTATAGACAATATCAATACAATTCTGACCTTGCTCTTACGCATACCCAACTTCAGGGTATGTCTCTTGGAACGGGTGAAGGGTTCAAAGAATATGCACAAAAATGGAGGGATTTGGCTGGCAGGGTGTAGCCTCCATTGACTGATCGTGAGCTGGTTGATATGTTTCTAGGGACCTTGTCTGGTCCATTTTTCAATCATTTGGTTGGTAATTCCTCCGCTGGGTTTACGGATTTGATCTTGACAGGTGAAAGAATTGAAGTTGGCATCAGATCAGGAAAGATACAAAAAGATGCCTCCACAAGTACTGAGAAAAGGCCTTTCAAGAAGGAAGAAAGTGCCGTCTATGGTCCTAGAAGACAAGTCAAGCCAGAAAGTCGTCAAGCCGTCAATGCCTTAGTCATTTCAAACCCCGTTGCTGCTCCTCAGCAGTACAATTAACAAAGAGGTGAAAGGCCCAAGAGGCAGTATACTCGGCTGAGTATGACCTTGTCACAAATTTTACCGCAATTGTTATCAACCAACTTGGTGACCATCAAAGAGGCTCTGAAGGCCGTGAACACTACATCTCCTAAATATAACCCAAATGCCCGTTGTGCTTATCATTCTGATAGCCCCGGGCATACTACTGATGATTGCTGGGCCTTGAGAAATAAGGTGCAAGACCTTATCGATGCGAAGGAAATTCAGTTTGAGGCGCCTGAGAGGCCGAATGTTGTAACTGCTCCTATGCCCCAGCATAGAGTAAATGCCGTCGAGGAAGATTTGTATGCTGTTTCGGTGAATGATGTTGCTACCCCTCTATTGACTGTTAAGAGGAACTTACTACTAGCCGGTTTATTTCCGGGTTGTAGCAAGGGTTGCCTCCTATGTGCTGTTATCCCTACCGGTTGTCCGCTGCTGAAATCAGGCATCCAAAGCCTGATGGATAGCAAAGAAATTCTATTCAAGAAAACTGTTGTTCCATTTGTTTCCGCTGAAGAAGTATCTGTCGTCACAATTTTCAACAATCCTACCAAAGCTCTCCCGAGGAAGCCAGTCCAAATTATGTCTGTTGCACCCATTACTATTACTGTTCTGGGGCCTCTCCCATATGAATCCGACAAGGCTGTCCCATGGCATTATGGGGCAGACGTGTATGTTCTTGGAGTGAAGCAGGAGTTCGACACCGGTACCAGTATCAGTAACATCACTGGTCCCGCCAAGATTACTCGCAGTGGCAGGCTCTTCTCGCCTGACATTGCACCGCCAGTTATCCGAAAACCTCTTACCATCACACCCGCAAGTGTGCATGTTCCAAATCAAGTTCCTGTGTCTACTACTGCCGCCGAGTCCTCTGATGCTCGAGGCAAAGAAGTTGCTGCCGATTTTCTTGCCAGGACGAAGGCACCAAAGAAGACTGCTATTGAAGCCTCCCAACAAGAGATGGAGGAAATCCTTAAAATCATTAAAAAGAGTGACTTCAATGTTGTCGAACAGTTGGGGCATACCCCCTCCAAAATCTCTATGCTATCATTGCTGCTATGCTCAGAGGCCCATGCAAAAGCCATGATTTCATTTCTGAAAACGGCCCATGTGCCGCAAGAGACCTCTGCAGATCAATTCACTAACTGTGTTGCTAATTTGACAGCTGACAATGGCTTGGGTTTCTCAGATGCAGACCTTACCGCCAAAGGGAAAAATCACAATGATGCCCTGCATGTCTCTATAGAGTGCAGGGGCACTGCTCTCGCACACGTGTTGGTGGATACCGGTTCTTCCCTGAATGTTTTGCCCAAGAAGGCATTGGATCTCTTGGATTGTGAGGGCCTGTAATTGAAACCTAGTAACATCATTGTTAGAGCCTTCGACGGTTCTAAGAGGATGGTGCACGGTGAGGTAGACATTCCTATTCGTGTGGGTTCCCAAGTCTTCGACTCAACATTCTATGTAATGGATATTCGTCCGTCTTATTCCTGCTTGTTGGGTCGACCCTGGATTCACAAGGCTGGGGCAGTAACATCCACTCTACACCAAAAGCTCAAATACCCTGTCAAAGGGAAGATTGTTACTGTGCAGGGCGAGGAGGAATACATGGTTAGTCACTTGAATTCATTCCGGTATATCGAGATGGACGGGGAGTTTATTGAAACCTCCTTTCAGCATTTTGAGGAAGTACCTCCAACGTTGGCGTCAGCTGAGACAGTGGTTGAAGAAAACTTTCCTCTGAAGATGGCTTCCCTGAAGGATGCCCGAGCTGTAATCGAGAAAGGCAATTGTGCAAACTGGGGTCAGCTTCCTGACTTCACTCAAAAGACCGACAAGTTTGGGATGGGCTTCACTGCAGAGGCTCAGAGGGCTGTGCGCAAGGAAAGGATCAGAAAGGCTCCAGTGTTCATAACCAATCCAAGGGTGAATGCTATCGAGGAGGACGTAGAGGAAGCGGAGTTTGACAGTTGGATCTATCCAACCACCAGCAACGGACCAAGCAACTGGACGGCAAAGGATTTTACACCTATTACATTTGTCACGCAGTAATTAACTCTTTTGATTTTCAATTTGTAACAAACAATATGTTGAAACTTTTATTGGCTCGGTGTCCTACCCGGGGCATCGTAGCTCCATTTGTGAGGGATTTTTGTATGACATTTCCATATATCATTAATCAAAACATTGGACGTTTGTTGCATTTCAAATCTTGCGCTTATTTTCTTTGTGTTATATATTGCAAAACAACTATATTTACACACACTCACTTATACAGGTTTCAATCCACTCTGGATCTCACTGGTAACAGCTCTGCTACCACCAGTTATGACTTCGAGAATCCGATCAACTTGGCCGAAGACGAAGGTGAAGATGATTGCGAAGTGCCTGGTGAACTTGCAAGACTGCTACTCCAGGAAGAGAGGGCCATTCAGCCGCATGAAGAGCCCGTGGAAACAGTGAACCTGGGTACTGAGACAGATAGAAAAGAGGTCAAGATCGGCGCCAATCTAGAGCTCAGTGTGAAGCAACGATTGATCCAGATGCTACATGATTACATGGAGATATTTGCTTGGTCTTACGAAGACATGCTTGGTTTGGATGCCGACATCGTAGTTCATCACCTGCCTACCAAGGAAGACTGCCCTCCGGTAAAGCAAAAGGTCCGCCGTATGCGCCCAGAGGTGTCCGAAAAGATCAAAGCTGAGGTTATGAAGCAATTCGATGCCGGATTTCTAGCAGTAACTTCTTATCCTCAGTGGGTTGCCAACGTGGTGCCAGTGCCGAAGAAGGACGGTAAGGTCGGAATGTGTGTCGACTACAGGGATTTGAACAGGGCAAGCCCCAAAGATGATTTCCCTCTGCCTCACATTGACGTTCTTGTTGACAATACTGCTCAACACAAGGTGTTCTCCTTCATGGATGGTTTTTCAGGGTATAATCAGATCAAGATGGCTCCGAAAGATATGGAAAAGACTACCTTTGTGACTCAGTGGGGCACCTTCTGCTACAAGGTCATGCCGTTCGGGTTGAAAAATGCTGGGGCAACCTACCAACGCGCCATGGTTGCTTTATTCCATGATATGATCCATCATGAGATTGAGGTATATGTTGATGACATGATTGCAAGGTCCCAAACTGAGGAGGAACACCTTGACCATCTGCGGAAGCTGTTCGACCGACTGAAGTTGTACAAGCTAAGGTTGAATCCAAACAAATGCACCTTTGGGGTGAGGTCCGGAAAATCGCTAGGTTTCATTGTAAGCGATAAAGGTATTCAGGTGGACCCTGCCAAGGTAAAAGCCATACAAGAGATGCCAACTCCCAAGACAGAGAAAGAAGTCAGAGGCTTTCTGGGACGACTGAATTACATTGCCCGATTCATCTCACATCTAACTGCTACCTGTGAGCCAATCTTCAAATTACTGAAGAAATATCAAGTAGTACGTTGGAACGATGAATGTCAGGCTGCTTTCGAAAATATAAAGGAATATCTCCAAGAGCCACCCATTCTTATGCCACCAGTGGAAGGGAGACCTCTGATACTATACTTGATAGTACTTGACAACTCAATGGGGTGTGTGCTGGGGCAGCATGACGAGTCTGGCCGAAAAGAGCATGTTATTTATTACCTGAGCAAAAAGTTTACCGAATGTGAGTCTCGTTACTCACTGCTTGAGAAAACTTGCTGCGCTCTGGTATGGGTTGCTCGCCGGCTGAGACAGTATATGTTGACTCACACCACTCTGTTGATTTCAAAGATGGATCCCATCAAGTACATATTCGAAAAGCCTGCTCTGTCTGGAAGAATAGCAAGATGGCAAATGATCTTGACGGAATATGATATCCAGTACACAACTCAAAAAGCAATCAAGGGAAGTGTATTGGCAGATCATTTGGCACACCAACCTGTGGACGATTACCAATCATTGAACTTTGAATTTCCAGATGAAGATATCATGGTAGTAACAGATTGTGAAGTTCCTGGACCGGATGAAGGACCTGAGGAAGGATCCCGATGGTCTATGCATTTCGACGGAGCCTCCAACGCTTTGGGTAACGGTATCGGCGCTGTGATCATATCCCCCAAAGGTACTCATACTCCACTCACTGCCCGGCTGTGTTTCAACTGCACCAACAACATGGCAGAATATGAGGCATGTATCATGGGTCTTCAAGCCGCGATCGACTTAAGGATCAAGTTTCTGAGTGTCTTCAGAGATTTCGGCCTCGTGATCAATCAGATCAAAGGCGAGTGGGATACGAAACACCCAAATCTTATTCCTTACAAGGAGTATGTGCTGACTTTGCTTCCACACTTTGAAGAGATAACTTTTGAACACTTCCCAAGAGAGGAGAATCAGCTAGCGGACGCACTAGCTACAATGTCTTCAATGTTCAAAGTCAAATGGGACAATGAGGCTCCCCGGATCATTATCTGGAAGTTGGACGAACCTGCATACTGCTGCGATCTTGAGGCCGAAAAGGTGACTGAAAAACCCTGGTATCATGAGGTGAAGAGATACTTAGAAGCTCAGGAGTACCCTGAAGGTGCATCTGTCAATGACAAGAAGTTCATGAGGAGGTTTGCTGCAAAATTCTTCCTCAGCAACGACATTCTCTACAAACGAAATCATGATTCAACTCTACTGCGTTGTGTGGATAAGGCTGAAGCAGAGAAGATCATGATAGAACTGCATGAAGGTACATTCGGAACACATTCCAATGGACACACCATGGCAAAGAAAATCCTTAGGGCAGGATATTTCTGGTCCACAATGGAAGCCGATTGTTACCAACATTCTCGAACTTGTCATAAATGCCAGATCTATGCTGATAAGGTGCACATCCCTCCGGTTCCTCTGAACGTCCTGAAAACACCTTGGCCTTTTGCAATGTAGGGCATCGATATGATCGGTGAGATTCGACCAACGGCATCCAATGGGCATCGCTTCATCTTGGTAGCAATTGATTATTTCACGAAGTAGGTTGAGGCAGCTTCCTATGCCACGGTAACCAAGAGCGTCGTGGCACATTTCATCCGGCATAACCTGATCTGTCGGTACGGCGTCCCAGAAAGAATCATTACGGACAATGGTACCAATCTCAATAACAAGATGATCACTGAGCTCTGCGAGCAATTCAAGATACAGCACCATAACTCTTCTCCTTACCGACCGAAGATGAATGGGGCTGTAGAGGCAGCTAATAAGAATATCAAAAAGATTGTGCAGAAGATGACAGTGACCTATAAAGATTGGCACGAGATGTTACCGTTTGCTCTTCATGGGTACCGTACCTCAGCAAGGACGTCAACCGGGGAAACTCCTTTTTCCTTGGTCTATGGCATGGAGGCAGTCTTGCCAATTGAACTCCAGATACCCTCTCTCCGGATAACGAAGGATGCAGACTTGAACGAAGATGACTGGATCCAGACTCGACTTGATCAATTAAACCTGATCGACGAAAAGAGACTCACTGCTATTTGTCATGGTCAAACGTATCAAAAACGGATGATCAGGGCATTTAACAAGAAAGTCAGACCACAAGAGTATCAAGTTGGGGACCTGGTAATCAAACGCATCATCCTTCCTCAAAGTGATCCCCGGGGAAAATGGACCCCTACATACAAAGGGCCATTTATGGTTAAACATGTGTTCTCAGGAGGAGCCATGATTCTAACCACCATAGATGGTGACGACCTTCCTCACCCCGCCAATGCAGACATAGTGAAAAGATACTACGCATGAATAAAAAGACCCGCTAGGTTGACATACCTAGGCAAAAATAAGGGCTTCCTGGCGAACCCAAAAGGGTTCGGGCAAAAATAAGGGATGAAATGGAAAAAATCTGTACACCCGGCAAGTCGAAAACCTGAAAAGGCGGCTTGGGCAAAAATGGGTATCCCGGTGGACCGAAAACCCGAAAGGGCGGTCCAGGCAAAAGTTAGGGATAAAGCGTAACACTATGTCTCATTGGATCACCTTGCATCCAGAATTCGGCATCAACTATCCGGCTCAGACTTCGGCATCGATCAATCAGCTTCATCTTCAACTAAGCAGCAAAGTGATGAGACGCTTGAAGACATAAAGGCGATAGCAGAGTTGGAACCCAGTGGGAATATTATGCACATAGCTGTTTTGTTTCCTTTTCAAAATTGTATAAACTTTGTGTTATTCGGCAGCGTTCTCTTACTAGGACGTCAGCCTCTTGTACAAAAAACGCCTATTTACAGGCAGATTTCAAAATCAATACAGACTCAATTTTCCAAACAAATTGCCAGTTGTTTTTCCCCTTTTTCTGCTTTGTCTTGCGAAGAACGTCCAATGTTCATTTTTGATATATGCATTTGACATTAAATTGCTAATTCATAAATACTTGCATATGAAACAAAAGACTAATTACAGGTGACATCAGAAATAGGGGAAATATAAAGTTGTCTGATGCAGTCTGGTTGCTTTGTCCACCGAAGTACCAAGGTAGGTTCAACTGAAGAATGTGACCAAGTTGTCTCAGCTCCCCACAGGGTAAGACAAGATATCAATATTCCCCAGTGGAGTATAAGCATTCATCAGCAAGCATCCCCGGCAGTCTTGACCTAAGATTGTTCCCCGGCGGAATATCAACACCCCAGTGCAATTCCAAAAGTTTCCCCAGGAAAGTGGGATCATATCCCCAGTAGGTCTTGAAGCTTATCCCCAGTAGGTTCTGGAAGCTTATCCCCTGCAGAGTACGGACGTCTCTCCCGAGCTTTATTCAAAGTTATTCCTCAGAAGGGCTTATAATTGGGTTATCCTCAGCTAATTACCACGGAAGATCGCCCTCGGCGAAGTTCTTTCATTCCCCAGCGGAGTTCATCAAGTTCCCCAACATAACTTATCAACACAATCCCCAGCGGAGTTTATTTATTGTCATCCCCAGCGGAGTTCATCATTGTCATCCCCAGAGGAGTTTATCTTTGTTATCCCCAGCGAAGTCCATCATTGAAATCCTCAGTACAGCTCCCATCAAAACTTCAGCAAAGTATCTCTTCCACAGAGCAATTCCCCGCAGAGTAATCTTTCCAACAAGTGTATTCCTCAACGGAGTCATCTTCTCCTACCGGTGTATTCTTACAACCGTCATCCCCAGCGGAAGCGAAGAGCTCTACTCTTTAATGTCAGCCCAGGATTTAATTCCCCGGCCGGTCGTCAAGGATTTATTTTCCTAAGACGAAAATACATTCATAAACATTTCACATTCCATACATCTTGCTTACATACATGATAAAGTGCATACGACACTATCTCATTTTGAACGTCATAACATCATGCCTTTCATACATCATGACATTGCATACAACTAATGTTTTGTCTTTACAGGAAAAAGACAACTACCTTCAACTATCACAATTCCAGATTCGATTCCTGTATCTAGCCAGGGCACATCTGTGAGTGATCAGATTTCCAGAATCGATTCCTGTATCTAGCCAGGGCACGTCTGAAGAGTTTGAAGATTCGATTCCTGTATCCAGCCAGGGCATATCTATTAACTGTCACAATTCCGGAATCGATTCCTGTATCTAGCCAGGGCACGTCTGAAGAGTTTGAAGATTCGATTCCTGTATCCAGCCAGGGCATATCTATCAACTGTCACAATTCCGGACTCGATTCTTGTATCTAGCCAGGGCACGTCTGAAGAGTTTGAAGATGCGATTCCTGTATCCAGCCAGGGCATATCTGTTGACAACTATTTCCAGATTTGATACCTGTATCCAGCCAGGGCAAATCTGTGAGCATCTGATTGTAGATTCGACACCTGTATCTAGCCAGGGCATATCTGCATGAGGAGATTGAAGATCAAACACCTGTAACAAGCCAGGAAAACATCTGTCTTTCTCAAAATACACAAGTTCTCGCTAAGGAATCTCTTATGCGATCAACACTTCCGAATGGCATCTATAAGCCCATTCCCGACAAGGTTCTGTCGCATCTCCAGATGGCATCTATAATCCCATCTCCCTATCCACCATCTCTCCAAATGGCATCTATAAGCCCATTCCCGACATCACATTTGCTGATACTCCAACATGCGAGTGCAAATTTCCGGGCACTCTAGTGTCCAATCTCCTTTTACCCTCGAGTCACGAAAGGCAAACTTGCCAATCTAACTCTTCAGGTTCAAGAAGATTGAACAGGGGCAACTGTTGTACCCCAAAATTTGCCCTCCCATTTCCTCAACATTTTCTCATCACAAAACCCTTGGAGCTCAAGAACCAGTTAGGGTTTCCTCTGCTCAAGACTTCTCGTTGCACTGTGGACCCAAGTTAGGGTTTGTGTTTGAACAAAGATATTTTGACCTAAAATGCCTAAGATGACTTTCATGCTTCATATTAGACTCCCAAGTTTATCCATACCAAGTGTCAAGTCTTGATTCCAAATTTTGCCCAGTCAATTGGACAGTTGACCTAGAAATCAGTTGTATTGGGGAAAAAGTCAACTGTGGCCAATTGGCAGTCAAATCTCATGAAAATTGACCCACATCAACATTATGAACTCACATGGACCATTTGATCAAGTTTGGGTCACAATTCCACAAGAAATTTGATCAGATCACCAAAAGGGCAAAATGGTCATTTTTAGGGTTTTGACTGCACAAAGGCAATTTTTGACTGTTTGACCTAGCCAATGGCAAACCAAGCTCACATATGGATTCAAGGACCCCATGGAATTGTCTTGACATACTCAAAAAGCTCAAAAGATCCCAAATGCACAAAATTGACAGTTGAATTTCCCAGTCAATTGATCAATTTTGACTGTATACTGAAAAGTCAAACTTTGACTTTTTGGTCAAAATCAAGTGTCAAGATTCATTTTTCATCAAAACATGCCAAATCATGAAACTTTTTCATCAAGAAATCAAGAATTGCAATTTAGGGTTTGAAATGAAGATTTTTCATAACTTAGAATTTTTCTAAGTTAAGAAAAACCCTAATTTTTTCCTAACTTTGTCCCACTTTCTCACCAAGATTCATTTGGATTCAAGCAAAAGTAAAAACATGAAAGTTGTATCCTATTGCAAAATCTACAACTTTGATTCACAAAGTTTTCCCAAAAGAGGCTTGTAGCTCAAGTTACAATTTTTTGAACAAGGGTACCAAACCATTCTTAACTTAGAGAAAATTTGACCTATTTTAGGCAAGGTTTTTACCTAACTTCAAGACCATTTTTCACATGCTTCCACTTCGAATTTCAATTTGCATTTCAAAGATGGATTGTATTACACATTCCAAGCTTTCCAAAATGTCCAAGAACTCATCAAACAACCTCATGGTTAGAGAGAATCGAATTTGGCAATATGGGAAAAACTCACTTTTGATTTGGCCAAGTTACATGTTCATACATTTGTGCCATTTTGAATTCAGCATGTTTTCCTTGATTACAGGTCTTTTATTCAATTACACTCCTTAATTTAATGCCAATCCTTTGTTCCAAGGTTTTGTTCTATGAGTTTGGACATTGTATTTAAGTTTAATCCATTTTTAGATAAAGCATTATATCCATTTTGGAAAAGTTGCACTTTATGTCTAAAGCAAATCCAAGCAAGTACAGTTAAGATCTCTTTGGCACAAGTTTATGGACTAATTGCACTGATCAAGACTAAGTTTTGCAGCATAGATTGGGGGCCTCTACCTGTCTAGAACACCAACTTGCCATCTCTTGCTTAAAGTGTAAGAAACTTGCCATAACACAGACCAACTCTCATCTCAGCTAACACAACCTTAAGCAAACTTGTCAAACATATCCTAAACATCCATTCTGAGCTCGAACACGAGCCAACCATCCCCAACACCCTCTCATTCACAGAATCACCATTGAACTGCCCAAAACAGGGCATCCCTGCAGTTTGAGTTCCATAGCTCAAACCTTCCATGCATTCTTGCTAAAAACACTTCAAACACATTCCATAATATCCATATAAACTATTCCAAACCTTGAACTGAGACTGTAACAGCCATAGCACCATTTGCCATTTCCATTTTTCTATCTTGCAGGTGGACTTCTGCAGCTTGATTTGGCACGATTCAAAACACACCAAGCATTGGAATAGCATCACTACACTTCAGGCAAGCTGTACAAATCTTCATCTTGCTCTGAAAGCTCCTCCATTGCAAGACACGATTCCAACTGAACAGATATATTCATGAAGTTCTATCTCTCAATATAGGCATTGTTAGCTTTAGGTTTGTGAAGAAAATATGTCACATTCATAGCCCTGAACTTGCCCATGTAATTAGATTTCATTTATATTATGTATGCTTAGAGAATTTTAAGTCTGAACATTGAACAAAAACTAGGTCAGGAATTGGGGGAGAAGAAATTCTCTCTCATTTCTGAGAGTTAGATTGATTTCTTTATATGTCTGGAATCGTGGCTTCAAGCTCTACAGATTTCATGTTGGAAGATTTGGCAAAAGATCAAGGAATTGGAAGATAGAAAACGCGTGTTTTCTTGAACAAAAAAGTTCTGAGGTTGAAGATGACAGGATTCTGGGCTGGGCCTGTTTCCCTTTTCTTTTTGCACCATGTTTTCACTTTTACACCCCCTAGGCCCATTTTGCTTATTTTTATGACTTTTTGATTTTTTTCTTTTTTGTTCTGACTTATTTATTTTTTCTTATAATATTAGAAATATAAAAAATATTTTTTACACCATTTTCATATTTATTAGGTATTTATTTGTTTAGATTAATATTTGTACATAAATAAATATATAAACTTACTTTTGTTTGAAAAATACTAAAATAATGCAAACACATTTTATTTTCCATTTTTATTTTATTTTATCTTCTGAAAATATTTTATATAAAATATACTTTTTTTATAAATATTAAATATTATTATTTTTGTATATATAATATATATTTAGTAAATAATACAAATATTTATATATATATATATTAGTATATTTAGGTTAAAAATACAAAATATATACATTTTATTTTTTATTAATATTTAACATTAAAAAAATACCTTTTGACCAATATACTTCATTTTTATTTTATTTTTGTACATAATTGATAAATTTTGTACATATTAAATAATTAATACTTTTATTTAATGAATTAGGGTTTTGCCCTAAAAACATAAAAACTCCAAAAAAATAATACTTTTTATTTTGTTTATTTGACATATAAAAATACTTTTTTTTCATACATATAAAAAACCTTTTTGCATCTTGCATATTTATTTTATTTTCATTTAATTTGTGCAATCAATTATCTTGTAAATAATTCAATATTGATGTAATAGTCTAGGTTTAAATTCCTTGTCAAAAAACCCCCATTTGAACATTTGTACCCCCCTTCCCATATATTGTGTTGTAATAGTTTAGGACTTTATTTTTCGCACTTTATTGCTTTCTAATTATACCATGTTAGAATTAGGGTTTGTATGCGAATCAAAAACAACAACAAAATAGTTTGACCTAATTTCAAGATAAACAAGCATGAAAATGGACAACACTCATCACACTTGCACCCCTAGGGTATTCCACTTGTTGCCTTCAATAAATGGGCCATATTGCATGTTAGGTCTCTTTGGGCAAAACAAAAACAATCAAATGATCATAGTCCCTCAATGACGCTTTCGAAAGTTGCCTAAAAAATGATCAAGTCCCTTAAAGGAAAAATGCCCAAAGATACTTGGCACCATTGCAATTATGGTCTAAACGATGACCCGCGCCCGTCCCTTTCACATCCTAACACAAGATTGTCCACCAAATGCAATGGTGGAACAAAATTGTTAAAAGGGTTAAAACATAGCAATAATCTTTGAGAAATTTAGGAGTAGATAACCTCTTAGTTACTTGAATCAAACTTGCAAAACAAAACACTTGCCTATTTTCTAAAACCTCACAACACTTTCAAAAACAAACTTTCAAAAAACAAACTTTCAAAAAACAAATGAAAACCTTTTCAAAAGACATACACCTTTGTATACATCCCAACATGGATCATTACAAAGGTTGCCACCACATTGGCTTCTTTTCAAAACATTTTTCAAACCCACACACACAAAGCACCATTTCAAACAATTGAAAATTAAGGAAAGTTGATCTAAAGCAAGTAACTAAGAGCCCATGGATAACCATGGATAGAAAGGGTGCTAATACCTTCCCTTTCTATAATCTACTCCCCGAACCCAAGAAAAAATCTTAAAGGTTTTTGCTGTGCTTTTTAAGCCTTTCCTTAGGATAAAATAAAAAGTCGGTGGCGACTCTTGCTCAACCGAAACATTTGCAAAAACAAACACAAAATCATAGTCAGTTCTCCCACCGTATCATAAAGAGTGTGTGGCTAGCCTTACAGTCCATAATGGTCTTGGCTTCTCTGATGCCGATCTAACATCTAAGGGAAGAAATCATAATGATGCGCTGTATGTTTCGGTAGAGTGTAGAGGGACCACACTTGCTCACGTTCTGGTTGATACCGGGTCATCTTTAAATGTCCTACCAAAGAAAGCATTGGACTGATTGGACTGTGAGGGTTTGACCTTAAAGCCCAGTAATATCATTGTTAGAGCCTTCGACGGTTCTAAGTGGATGGTTCACGGAGAAGTTGACATCCCAATTAAGGTGGGAACAGAAATTTTCAACTCTACATTTTATGTGATGGACATTCGTCCTTCATATTCATGCTTGTTGGGAAGGCCATGGATCCACAACGCTGGGGCAGTCACTTCTTCTCTACACCAAATGCTCAAATACCCAGTCCAGGGTAAAATCATAACAGTTCATGGTGAGGAGGAGTATATGATAAGCCACCTTAACTCTTTCCGCTATGTGGAGTTAGATGGTGAATTCATAGAAACCCCTTTCCAACACTTTGAAGAGGTTTCTCCTGAAGTTGCAGCAGCTAAGAAAATGACTTCTGTACCCATTATTACCAAGCCTGTGTCCCGAATGTCATCCCTTAAAGATGCGAAGGCTGTGATCAAGGAAGGAGGAAGTACAGTATGGGGTCAGCTACCAGATTTTTCTTTCAAGACAGATAAGTTCAGTTTGGGTTTCACTGTTGCTGGTCAGAAGGTTGTGCGTCGCTCCCGGTTTAGAGGACCACCATTAAAGATCACTCATCACGGAGTTCATGCTTTGGAAGATGTTGAAGATGAGAGCAATTCTGAAGATTGGATTTTCCCGACCATTGAAGGAGGACTGAACAACTGGGAGGCGAAAGACTTCGTTCCCATTACTTTCATCAATCAGTAATTTATCTTTCAAACATTTCTGTTGGTCTGTAATAATTTAAACAATTCGTACACTATTTTTGCCTTTTGCCTTACCCGGGGCACATAGGTCCATTTGTAAGGGTTTTGATTCTTCATTTTCGTATGCCATTTTTAATGAATCATGGACGTTTTCATCTATAAACTTTTGTGTTCATTTTCTTTCTTTTTACATTTATTTTTGTTTAAAGGTGGTTATCCCTTACACACACCCACACTCGCAAAATGCAGGTACCCATCCACTCCGGATTCCATGGGTAACAATTCTGCTATGGCCTTCAGTGACTCTGAAGATCTGGTCAATAATGCCGAATACGAAGGTGATGAAGACTGTGAAGTGCCTAGAGAGTTGGCTAGACTTCTACAACAGGAAGAAAGGGCTATTCTGCCCCATGAAGAGCTGTTAGAGACTATCAACTTGGGTACTGCCAAAGACAGAAGAGGGGTTAAAGTGGGTGCCAACCTGAAACCAAATGTCAAAGAGCACTTAGTTCAGCTGTTGAATGAATATGTTGAGATCTTCTCCTGGTCCTATGAAGACATGACGGGACTCGATACAGATATTGTGGTTCACCGTCTCCCTATAAGAGAAGACTATCCACCAATAAAACAGAAAGTCCGCCGAATGAGGCCCGATATGTCTGAAAAAATCAAAGCCGAAGTGATGAAGCAATTCAATGTCGGGTTTCTTGCTGTTACTTCCTATCCACAATGGGTTGCTAACATTGTGCCCGCACCTAAAAAGGACGGCAAAGTGAGAATGTGCATGGACTACAGAGACTTAAACAGGGCTAGTCCTAAAGATGACTTTCCACTACCGCACATTGACATCTTGGTCGATAATACAGCTCAACATAAGGTATTTTCTTTCATGGATGGATTTTCAGTGTATAACCAGATCAAAATGGCCCCCGAAGACATGGAGAAGACTACTTTTGTTACGCAGTGGGGTACCTTCTGCTACAAAGTGATGCCATTCGGACTGAAGAATGCCGGGGCAACCTATCAGCGAGCCATGGTAGCTTTGTTTCATGACATGATACATCATGAGATTGAAGTCTACGTAGACGACATGATAGCCCGTTCACAAACAGAAGAAGAACACCTCGACCATCTGCAAAAGTTGTTTGTCAGATTGAAGGAGTATAAGCTCAGACTGAACCCTAGCAAGTGCACTTTTGGAGTCAGGTCTGGTAAACTCTTGGGATTCATCGTAAGCAACAAAGGCATTGAGGTTGATCCTGCTAAAGTCGAAGCTATACGAGAAATGCCTGCCCCCCGCACTGAAAAGGAGGTCAGAGGTTTCTTAGGACGCCTAAACTACATTGCAAGGTTCATTTCTCACCTAACATCTACATGTGAACCAATCTTCAAGCTGTTGAAGAAAGATCAGGTGGTTGAATGGAATGATGATTGTCAAGTTGCTTTTGATAAAATCAAGGAGTATTTGCTAGAACCTCCTATCTTGATGCCACCCGTCGAAGGAAGGTCGTTAATCATGTATCTGACTGTTTTTGATAATTCAATGGGGTGCGTACTGGGCCAACATGACGAGTCTGGTCGAAAAGAGCATGCCATTTATTACCTTAGCAAAAAGTTTTTCGACTATGAGACTCGCTACTCACTGCTCGAGAAAACTTGTTGCGCTTTGGTATTGGATGCTCACCGGCTAAGGCAGTATATGTTGACACATACCACTTTGCTTATTTCTAAAATGGATCCGATCAAGTACATCTTCGAAAAGCCTGCTTTATTTGGAAGAATCGCTAGATGGCAAATGATCCTGACTGAGTATGATATCCAATACACAACCCAAAAAGCTATAAAGGGGAGTGTACTAGCTGACCATCTAGCTCATCAAGCTATCGAAGATTACCAATCCATGAAGTTCGAATTCCCCGACGAAGACATTATGACATTGGACAACATTGAAGGAAACAGACTGTATGACGGACCTGAACAAGGATCCCGATGGACCCTGTACTTTGATGGTGTTTAAAATGCACTTGGCAATGGTATCGGCGCGGTACTTATCTCTCCTGAAGGTTGCCATACACCTTTCACTGCTAGACTCTGCTTCAGTTGCACCAACAATATGGCTGAGTATGAAGCTTGTATCTTTGGTCTCAAGGCTGCTATTGACTTGGGAATCAAATATTTGGTTGTGTTTGGGGACTCAGCTTTGGTTATCAGTCAAATCAAAGGAGAGTGGGACACTAAATATCCTAATCTCATCCCATACAAAGAACATGTCCTGACATTGTTACCTCATTTCGAGCCAATTACCTTCGAGCACTTCCCGCGAGAAGAAAATCAGCTAGTGGATGCTCTAGCTACAATGTTTTCCATGTTTAAACTTAACTGGGATAATGAGAATCCCCAAATCACCATCGAGCAAATGGATGAACCTGCACATTGTCACAAGATTAATACCGAAAAAGTAGTGGACCAGCTCTGGTTTCACGAAATCAAAAGGTATCTCAAGACTCGAGAATACCCGGAAGGAGCTTCAATCAATGATAAAAAGTTCTTAAGGAGATTTGTTGCTAAGTTCTTCCTGAGCAACGGTATCCTATACAAGCGCAACCATGATTGCGTTCTGCTTCGTTGTGTGGACAAGGTTGAAGCTGAGCAGATCATGACTGAACTACATAGTGGCACATTTGGCACTCACTTGAGCGGACATACGATGGCTAAGAAGATTCTACGGGCAGGCTACTATTGGTCCACCATGGAAGCTGACTGCCATCAATATTCCCGTACTTGTCACAAATGCAAAATTTATGCGGACAAATTAAATATTCCTCCAGTTCCTCTCAATTTCCTAACAGCTCCTTGGCCATTCGCAATGTGGGGTATTGACATGATTGGAGAAATCAAGCCTACAACGTCCAATGGACACCGCTTCATCCTGGTGGTTATTGATTACTTTACCAAGTGGGTCGAAGCAGCTTCCTTCGCCTCCGTTACAAAGAATGTGGTTGCCCGCTTCATCAAGTAGAACCTCATTTGCTGGTATGGTATCCCTGACCTTATCATCACATACAACGGTACAAACCTGAATAACACCATGATCACCACTCTGTGCGAGCAGTTCAAGATTCAAAATCACAATTCATCTCCCTATCAGCCAAAGATGAACGGTGTTGTGGAAGCTATGAACAAAAATATCAAGAAGATCATTCAAAAGATGACAGTCACCTACAAGGACTGGCATGAGATGTTACCGTTTGCTCTACACGGGTACCGTACCACGGCGCGAACATCAATTGGGGCAACACCCTTTTCTTTGGTATACGGCATGGAAGCTGTTTTACCTATGAAAGTTCAGATTCCTTCCCTGAGAATCATGAAGGACGCTGGTTTGAGTGAAGACGATTGGATTCAGACCCGACTTGATCAACTTAACTTTATTGAAGAGAAGCGACTTACTGTTGTTTGTCATGGTCAGACGTATCAAAAACGGATGGTCAAGGCTTTCAACAAGAAAGTCATACGTCAGGTATATCAAGTCGGAGATCTTGTAATCAAGCGGATCATCTTTCCGCAAAGTGATCCCAGGGGAAAATGGACTCCTACTTACGAAGGACAATTTGTGATCAAAAACATCTTTTCTGGTGGGGCTATGATTCTAACCACCATGGACGGTGACGACCTTCCACACCCTGCGAACGCAGACATAGTCAAAAGATACTACGCATAAAGGACCAGACAAGTTTAAAACCCGAAAGGGCAACTTGGGCAAAAATGGGCATCCCGGTGAATCGAAAACCCGAAAGGGAGGTTCAGGCAAAAATTAGGGATACAAAAAAATCATACACCCGGCAAGTTGAAAACCCGAAAAGGCGACTTGGGATAAAAGGGTTTCCCGGTGGATCGAAAACCCGAAAGGGCGTTCCAGTAAAAAGTTAGGGAATTAAAGTGTATGACTATGTCTCGTCGGATCACTTTAAGGACAATCTCTTCAACAGACAAGCTTCGGGCTTCTGATCAATCTAATCAATATCGAACGAAGCAACGAATGGACAAGATACTCAGAGTTACAAAGGCTATAGCAGAATGGGAACCCCATGGAATTGTTACACATAACCATCTTTCTTTGTATAAATTTTTCTCAATTTTATGACAACATTCTCTTACCAGGATGTATGTCTCCTTTATACAAAATACTTACACAAAGTTAATACAAAGTTACTTCAAAGTGTAGAAAAATGTTTGCCTTTTCTTTTCTTTCTTTTTATACTTTTGTTTTATTTGAAAACGTCCAATGATTTATTAAATGAGCATCTGTATTTGAATATAATCACTACTTATAAATAAAACGAAATGAGAAAGAATAATTACTGATAGGATGGAAGTGTAGGAAAGTGTCTTTAGGCTATTCCAGGAGAAATCCCCTGCAATACATCATCCAGATCCTCGGCGGAACTAAAGCTTTGAAATGCATATCCCCAGTGGAGTTAAGTTTCAAGAATCCCCATCAGAGCTGAGCTTTCAAGTTCCCAATCCCCAGTGGAGCAAAACTTTGAACTACCAACCCTCAGTAAAAATGAAGCTTTCTTCCCCAACGGAGTCAAACCTTCAACCTTTGAACACCAGTGGAGACCATCCAGTTTCCTCCCTTTTCCCTGGAGAGTCGCTTTAAAACCAGATAATTCTTCATGGAGTTATTTTTTAAAATTTTTCCCCAGTGAAGTCGCCGATCAAATCAGCACGTCACTAAGACCCCCAACGGAGAGGAAACTTTGAGCTACCAATCCCCAGCGGTAACCATTCAGTTTTCCCCTGATATCCTCAACAGAATGGAGTTTCTCATTTTTGAAATCCCCAGTAGATTGGCATACAACCCAAACTCCTGATCTCCCCAGCAGTATAGCATCTCCCCACAGAGGTTGTCAAAAAATCTTGAATCTCCAACAGTGGTCCAGGATTCATTTTCCCCGACAGCAGTCAAAGATTTTATTATATCCAAGCAGTCAAGGATTTATTTTCCTCAGTAAGACAGCTCATCAGTTTACATGCGCATACATTACATTCATACATCATAAACATTGATAAAACACATATATTGCATCATACATTTCATGCAACATAACTTTGTGTTTCAGCTAATATTTTACCCTTTTCAGGATAAGATTAACAAACTACCAATTCAAGGATCATGAAAACAGTTTACGAATGCTTCCAGACACAGATGCTAATCTATTGCTTATTCAACTTCAAGGATCATGAAAACAGTTTACGGATGCTTCCAAACACAGATGTTAATCTATCGCTTGTTCAGATTCAGCACATGAAAATAGTTTACGGATGCTTCCAGACACGGATGCTAATCTATTGCGTATTCAACTTCAAGGATCATGAAAACAGTTTACGGATGCTTCCAAACACGGATGTTAATCTATCGCTTGTTCAGATTCAGCTCATGAAAACAGTTTACGGATGCTTCCAGACACGAATGCTAATCTATTGCTTATTCAACTTCAAGGATCATGAAAACAGTTTACGGATGCTTCCAGACACGGATGCTAATCTATTGCTTATTCAACTTCAAGGATCATGAAAATAGTTTACGGATGCTTCCAAACACGGATGTTAATCTATCGCTTGTTCAGATTCAGCTCATGAAAACAGCTTACGGATGCTCCAAACACGGATGTTAATCTATCGCTTGTTCAAATTCAGCTCATGAAAACAGTTTACGGATGCTCCAAACACGAATGCTAATCTATTGCTTATCCAGACCCCTAGCTCAGAGACGTTCCAGACATGGATACCTTTCTGATACTCATTCTTTCACCTACAACATACAACTCAATAAACATTCTTGGATGGCATCTTTAAGCCCCTGTTCGCATCCCCAAATGGCATCTTTAAGCCCATTCCCTCAAACTATTCTTTGATGAGTGCAAATTTATGGGCACTCTAGTATCCAATCATCTTTTACCTTCGAGTGGCGAACAACAAACTCTCCAATCTAACTCTTCAGGTTCAAGAAGATTGAACAGGGGCAGATGTTGTACCCTAAAATTTGCCCTCCCTTTTTCACAAGAAATCACAACCCTAGGGTTTTTCTCAGATTTTCAAAGACTTGGCTCAGGAATCGATCAGACAGACTTTTCTTTGGCAGCAGATCAAGAATTAGGGTTTCTCTCGCATTTCTCAGAAGAAACTGAATTCTCAGAAATTCAGTTAACTGTCACATGTTTTCACACTTTTCAAGTTTATTGAAAGGTTATTGGTTGTTCTCAAGGCCTGATTATCTGGGATAAGAGATAGGAGCCGAGATGGTCATTTGGAATATTCAGCTTATGTCTGATCCAGGTTAACCAGATGATGTGTGTGATACGGTGGGAGAACTGACTATGGGTTTTGCGTTTGTATTCGCACTTGTTCGGTTGAGCAAGAGTCGCCACCGACTTTTTATTTTATCCTAAAGGAAAGGTTAAAAAGCACAGCAAAAACCTTTTGAGATATTTCGTGGGTCCGGGGGGTAGATTATGAAAAGGGAAGGTATTAGCACCCTTTTCATCCATGGTTATCCATGGGCTCTTAGTTACTTGGTTTTTTAGATCACTTGCCTTGATTTTCGATTGCTTGAAAATGGTGTGTATGTGTGTGTGTTTTTGAAAATGTTTTTGAAGAAGATGCCTTGTCTTAGGCTAACCTTGTAATAATTCTTTACTCGAATATTTTACAAAGGGGGTGTATCTTTTCGAAAAGATGTTTCAAAATGTTTTTGAGAGTTTGTTTTGAAAGTGTTTTGTGGAATGTGGTTTTTGAAAAGAAGGCAAGTGTTTTTGCAAGTTGATCTCAAGTAACTAAGAGTTTTGTCTACCCTATTGTACTCAAAGGTTTTCTCTATGTTTTCAACCCTTTTTAACAATTTTGTTCCACCATTGCATTTGGTGGACAATCTTGCGTTTAGGATGTTTGTTCGGGACGGGCGTGGGTCATCGTATGGACCATGAATGCAATGATGCCAAGTGTCTTTGGCAATTCTCTTTTGAAGGGACTATGATCATTCCATTTAGGCAACATTCGAAAGCGTCATCGAGGGACTTATGATCATTTTGAATTCGTTTTGCCAAAGATACTCGACGTGCAAGCATGGCCCATTTTGGAAGGCAACATGTGGGATTACCCTAGAGGGTGCAAGTGTGATTGTGTATTGATTTCATGTATTTGTCTTTTATTAGGTTATCTAGCGTTTGATTTTATGTACATGCAAACCCTAGGTCTAACCATGGTATAATTGAAAGCGGTAAATTGCGAAAATGTAAAGCCTACACTATTACAAAATAAGTATCCGGGAGTGGGGGTACAAATTTACGAATGGGGATGAGACTTAGGAATGTAATGTCCAATAAGTTACAACCAAATCGAATTTGCGAACAAATATAAATGTAACAAATATACAAAATAAGCAAAATGTATAAGGTATCAAGTATAAGTATATTGTGTAAGTGTACGTGCATATGTGTATGTAATTATTTACAGGTGCGACAATGTGAATTTAAGAGAGTATTATTAAGCATTGTTTTAACTTAGATGAAAAGAATTAAATGTTTATTTATTTAATTTGTAATCTTATATATTTCTTTAATATGTAAAAAAAGGAAAATTTAAGAAAAGAAAATATTCTAAGTTTGAAAGTTATTATTTTACATTTGATATAAAAAAAAAGTATCTTTATATTGTTAATAAGAATATTTGAATTAAAAGAAAAAGATGTTTTCAATTTTAATTATATTGTGTAATAAAAAATATATTTTTATATATTTGTGTTTAATATATATATTCAAAAATGTTTTAAATTAATTAAATTAGGTATATATAAAAGTGTTTTTAGATATAAAAGAAAAGTATTATCTTAAGAAAAAAAATCAATATAAAAAGAAAATGTAAGTTTTATTATAGAGAAAAATATAAAAAATGCTATGTTTTGTTAATTTATTAATCAAAATAATGTGTTTTTTTTTAAATCTAATTAAAAGGGTTGGAATGGGCTTGGGCCCAAGCAGAAATAAAATGAACAAAGAAAAGAAAAGGGGGTGTGAGTTAAAATGCTTGGGCTTGGGGCGCAGAAAGTGGGGTGAGGCCCAAACGAATGCACATGTTTTTATTTAGGGTTCATGAGTTTTCGTTTCATTTGGGAATACGCTTAGGGTTTTGTGAGCAGCGGCGGCGTTCGTGTTTGTTCGTCCTCTTTGTCTTCGTTCAACTCTCGCCATGGATATTTGAGTACAACTCCTTCACGCAAGGCCAACAGACGCCATCATCCCCCTTTCACCCTCCGTAGACCACCCAGACCACGTTACAAGGTATGATTTCGATCTCAAACGCGTTAGGGTTTCATTCCTCTTTTGATTTTTTAATTTCAATTTGGGCTTTGACTTATGTTTTCTTTCGTTATCGACATGCATAAGGAGGTATAAGAGTACTACCTTTTGGAGGTGGAGGAAGAGGGGTTTTGGAGGCGTTGAGGCTCGACGGTGAAGGAAGATTGCGCGATGAGAGCTTTAACTGGTATCTTTACCTTTTTTGCCAATTTAGGGTTTTGTGATGATACTGACTGAAAACCCCTTTTGAAAATTCACTTCTTTCTTCTTCTCTCCTACTGTATGCTCGTTGCTTTTAATGCTTGTTGAAATGCTTTGAGATACCTTTGTATGCTTGCCTTTTGATTGCCCTGTGATGATGTATTCTGAGGGCGTGTGCTTGCCACTGAGTTGCCTTTTCCGTCGCTACGTGTTGGATGCCTGTGTTGCCTCAGTATTTCTTTATCTCTTCCTTCTATTGCCTTGAATATGCTTCTTTTGTCCCTTCTCTGAGTTGCCTTGAATATGTTTTATTTACTGCCCAATGATGAGTATTCTGAGGGCTTAGAGTTGGTTGCTTCGATTTGCCAATGACAAAACCTTTTTGAGGGCTTGAGGATCACATGCCTTGGCCTTTTGAGAGCTCAGGTTTGGATATCTTTAGGCTTTATCTTGGGTTGTTCAGGAAGGTATTGGTATATGCAGGTTATCTGGTTTTAAGCTTGTTTAAGGCTTTAGGTTAGGCCTGTTTTGTGTTGGTTTAACTTGACAGGTTTGGGTGAACTTGTGGCCTTTTTTTGTTATGCCTGTACAGGTTTATTGTGAGGCTTGAGGGCTTCAGGGTGAGGCTTAGGTTTGAAACTGGTTTTCTGGCTTTTCTGATTTTGGTTATTTGACAGTTTATGCTTAGGCCTTGGTTTGAGCTGAATGGTACAGGTACAGGTTTGTGAGGTTAACTGGTTTATGGCTTTTCTCCTACAGTTTGGGTTTCAACTGCAGGTTAATGGCCTTTTTACTTGCTTCAGGAAGGTTTTTGCTTTAGCTGGTATGATCTTTGGTTTAGGCTTCAGGTTTGTATGTTTATGCCGGGGATCAGAGGCTTCAGCAGGTTCTTTTAAACCAAGCTTTTGTTTTTGAGACTTGGTTTTGTATATCTCTCCTCCCTTCTATTGTACTGTCTTTTGTTTTGTTTTATATATCTTTCTATCTCTCAAGCCTAAAGCCTAAGCCTGCAAAACCTGCCCTTCTTTTTCTCTTCTCTTTCTCTTTAGTACAGTTTTCATTAAAATAATGTTTATGCTGTATTTTTCTGAAAGGGCCACTTGGGAAATGATGAAAAGTGAATATGTTTGCTTGCATAATAGTTTTCCTCTGCATATTTGTCCCTTCTTCCAGATTTTGTGCTTTTTGATATCTTTCCAAATCTTCTTCTTTGATAGCTTTGAGTAGCCTTTTGGATAGTAACTTGCATTTTTGGCAGAAAGTTTGAGTTTGGAAGTTGTGATTCAGTTTGGACTTTTAGTTTGGTTTGAACTTGTGCAGTGCTGTTTGAGATTTTTGAATTGTGCAATTTGACTTTTGTGCATTCATCTTTTAGCAAATAAAAAATTTGTCCCTCTTTGTGAACCGGGAGAAATCCCGTGATTTGTAGAGAGGGTTAACTGATCCCAATCAGTGGCCCTTAATGATGAACTGTCTTTTATTTGTCTCTTTATTTATTTATCAGTCATTGACTTTTCTCCTTTTCTTTTGCAGATGAAAAATGGAGCACTGGAGCGAGGGATAGCAGATGAAGATTTGAAGAATAGAAAATATTTAGGATAGTTTTCTTTTTATTTAAATTTAAATTAATGTAAAATCATTGTTGTAAATAAATTATAAACAATAATTGTACGAATAATTTAAAAATAAATAAAGGTTTTTATTATCCAATTAATTCTATTTCCTCCTTTATTGTTTATTTATTATTTAAAAATCTTTGAATTAAAATAATTGAAAAATAAATTCCAATCACTTAATTTTAGAATAATAAATAATTTAAATAAACAAAGCTTTAGCAAATTGATCAGTTAAACCTGGCATTTCCAATATCCAAAGCAGAGCAGACAATTAATCAAAACAACTGATCAGGCGCATTCCTTTTTCACTGTTTTTTACCCAACACTGCAAATCCAAACTGCATGTATCTTTTGACTGGTTCAATAGAACAAACGTGAATTTAAACCAAATGCCTTCTTTTACTGATTAAATCACACCATGCGTATTCAAACCAAATCCCGGAATAACTTGCAAAGCACAGTAGAATTAAATCTTTTTGAGAACGTGCCCACAAAAACCCTAATTCCTGATTAAATTCCAAAGAGCGTTCTCCTGATCAAAGTTGAGCCAAAATCAACCAAAACCCTAAGCCAACTGTATGAAACATTCCAGAGCCCTGAAAAATCAATAAAACCCTAATTTTGCTTGGCTGACGAGAAAAGTATGTGTGACCGATTCTTGAGCCAGTTTGAAAAATCAGGAAACGCCTGAAGCTGTGATTTCTTGTGGTAAAATGCGAGGGAAAATTTTGGGGTACAACAATGTGCGTCTGTTAAATATGTTTGCTTGTTAATGGAATGAAATGTTTGCTTGTTTATTGGAATACCCAGTGCATATTTTGATTGGAATGTTGTTGCAAGGTTACGAGACTACACAGTTATTGGATTACTTAAATTTTAAGTTATATGTATTAGAATTGTTGGAATGCAATTTCAATTATTTTGATCTGAGAATCTTAAAGGATTAAGTGAAGATGCAAAGAAAGAATTACAAGATATTGGACAGTAGAAGATTTTATTGGATATCAAATTGTCTCACAAAGATTTTTCATTTATTTCAGATATTGATACAAAGATAAATTATTATTCATATGCTTTAGGTTTTTACAACTTATAGTTATTGAAAAATAAATGATTACAACTAATGGAAAATCTCTCTAGATTAATAATCTATGCCTAAGCTTCCATTTCTCCATTGCTCCCATGCTCAAAGTCTTCTGCTTCCTCTGCTTTGTCATCACCCAAGTTGTGCTCACATGAAAGAAAAACAAAGAAAAGAGGATTAGTACAGTCAGTTAAATAGAATTTTCAAACAAAAAAAGAAAAGAAAATATTCATCATTAAAGTTTGCCGTCTGGAATCAAAAGTGCTATTGTTCATCACGTTTTTATTTTACTCTTTTCAAATCACAAGAACATTTATCGTCTTGGTTCACAAAGAGAAAAATTAAAAAATGCAAAAAGAAGAATGCAAATAAAGCAAAATTATTCAAAGGCAAAGCATGAGGCACCAAACTGCATTACAAAACAAGCCAAAATTGGATGCAAAACTGTACAAAGCAAGTTAAAATGGAAAACTGAAGCATTGCAACATTGCAGCAAGTTACAAAAGCAAACTGGAACCTATGATTCATGCTCTAACTATGGTGTTTTTTTTATTCTTGCGTGGAACCTATGATTCAAACATCCATAACTGTTCTATATAAACTCAAGAAAACGTTAGCATACCATAAAATGTGATTAAAATTAGAGATTTGAAATTTAAAATTTTACCAAATCGGTGTCGTCAAATGGGGGCGTGCTAGGCGTGTGATGGATTTCTCTTGGGCCTTGTAAGACTCTTGAGGACTTCAAGAGGGTGTTTTGAGGCTTGATGTCAATTGAGAGATACCGGAACCTCGAGATATGACTTGCACCAATTCTTTGATTTCTGGAGCGCCTTTTGAAGAGCTTTTAGAGAGCTTTTTGAAGAGCTTTTTGAGAGCTTTTTAGAGAGGATTTTAGTCCCTTTCAAGCTTGTATGGCTCTATATCTATAGAGGAGAATGAGGAGACAAGAAATCATGGAAAGAATCTCCCTCATAATGTTGTGTTTTAAGACCATGATCAAGATTTGAAAAAAATGCCATATTTGATTATTTAATGCCATTTTCACATGTGGATGAACCTGGACATATTTGAAAAGTTATTGCACGAAATCAGTTGACTTAAACCAGCATAAAACTTTCCCAAAATGGATTCACATCAAAATTTACATTATTTGTATTATTTATTTATTTAATTCTGAATTTTAATGAATAAAATATCAAAATAAATAGCATAAATAGTAGAAAAATGTATGGGTGGGCTTATAGGTCGTGGACCATGTTAGGAATTAGTTTCAAACTTGAAAAGATAGGCCCATTTGGAAAAAATCTAAGTTTGGTCAATATTTGCTTCATGCATTGTTTCAAAAATTTTCCAACTTTGACAATGAATATCTTCCTAAATTTTGACTCTTTGGAGGTGTTCTTGGACTTTTTAGAAATCTTGAGATGTCCTCTAACTAACCCTTTTTGTCTCATCTCATTTTGATATTCCATGCTCAAGTTATAAGCTTTGGAAAAAAGGTGTTTTTGTTGACTTTCAAAAATGACCTATAATGTCCAAATTCATAACTTCTTGTGAGTGCATTTTTTTAACTTGGGAGATGAATATGGATTGTAGGAAATTTAATCCTCTTCAAAATGAGCTTTGGATGGGTCATTTCGCATAAAGTATGAGAAAGTTATGCTTGGTCAAAGTTGAGTTGACTTTTCCTACAAAACCCTAATTTAGGAACTTTTAAGTCTTGATGAATTATGAGAAATCCTTGATGAATCATGATCAACCCTTGATAAAATGATGAAATATACTTCAAAATGAGGATGTTGACAAAAAATATTGAAGTTTGACTGTATGTGGGCCACAGTTGACTTTTGCCCTAGCACAGTCGATTTTTGGACCTTTGAGCAATTGACTGAGCAAACTTCCTCTGCAAGGCTTGAAACTTGACATGGATGATCTTGAGAACATATTAGGACATTGGGGAGCACTTGAGGTCATTTGGACTCAAGGATCTTGACGCAATGTGAAACCCTAATTTGGGATAGACTGCCTTAGGAGATATCTTGTCTGGTCAATCCTTGAGCAACCTTGAGCAACTTGGAGATTCTTCTTGCAATGTTTTGAGAAATATGAGGGAAAATTTTGGGGTACAACACAAGGCAAGTACAAGTGCAGACACAGCAAGCCAAAAGCAAAGCAGGAAGTAAACCATATAACAAGCAAAAAGGCTTGTCATAGCCTATCATCATTTTCCAGCTAATAGGCAAACTTTTCAGAAAATAAGAAAAAAGCAAAAGTGCTTTGTCATTAAGAGAGAAAGGGAGAAATATCACCTTTTTGGGATTGTACAGTTGGCTAAGAAAATCTGTCACAAGATATAATACCATAAAATAGCAAGAAGAAAAGGGCCTAACGGTTTCAAGCAAAAACTACAAGTCCCAGCCTGCTAACCAAAGGTAAGAAAATATGTTACAAAAAAAAACCACAAACTCCAAGCCAACAAGCCTGAAACCACTCTCCCAAAACCTGTTATCAAAAAAGATCACAACCTGCATAATATTTCAACAATCCACAGCCAAGAACCAAACAGCAAGACCAAAAAAATCCCAAACTGCATATCAGTTCAAACAACTCCCAAACCTGCAAAAGCCTGCCAAACTACTCAAACTGCAAAACAAGTAAAAACTACAAGTTCAAGCAGACAACCTAAACACCCAAACCTGTTATCAAACAGAAATATCAAAACCTGTCATAAAAAACCAGGAAAAAACCAGCCAACAAGCCTGCTAACACCATCAACAACTTATGCCAACAAGTTTCGAAACAATAAATCATCATCAATCAAACAAATCTTCACCATCTACCAACTTTCAAACAAGTTTCAGAACAATAAACAATCATCAACAAACCAAAAAAGAGTTTCAGAGATAATCATCATCAAGGTTTTAGCAAACTATCATCATGAACCAAACCTACCAAAACAAAGTTTCAGAATAGCATCATCATAGTTCAAGAGAGAGGAAAAGAAATATCAAAGTTCCAGAAATCATCATCAACATTCAAGTTCAGCTAATCCAACAATCAGTTTCAGAAGCCAATCATCATCAACATTCAAGTTCAATAGAGAGGAAAGAGGTAACAAGGTTTCAAAATAATTATCATCATTAACAAAAAACAACCAACAAATCATAAAAAAATCTCAGAAGGTATCATCATCGCTCAAGGTTAAAGAAAAGAAGAGAAGTCACCAAAGCTTGTGCCTCGCCATCATCATCTCTTCCCTTCACTCCTTCGTCCACCAAGGAAGCACCGTCACCTCCCTCAAGCCTCACCATTCTCTTTCATCACAGAGAAAATCTTGCAGGTATGCTTCTCAAACCCTTTGCTGCATCTCAGGCACATAGTACAATAGATTAAAAACGAAACTGAACAAAGCATGTGAATCAAACAACAAACTGTTAAAATCAAAAGAAGAATGAACCATACCGTTTAACCAAGGCCACTGATCATTGAGAGGATGTGAGAAGTGGGGGTGTTCCGGCAAACATGGGGAAGGGAAGATCAGAGCGATAGCGAGTGAGAGAGATGAAGAGAAAATGAAGACAAACGGCGCCGTTGTGAGGAGCACACACAAACCCTAATTCCTGATACCCTAACAAAATGTTACACAACTTTGCATTGGGCCTGTCCGCCCCTCAAGCCATAATCCCATACCTAATTTCTAACGCCCCCCCCCCCCCCCCCTTTTCATTCTGACCCCTTTTTATCTTTGGCCTAATCTCTACAAACCTTTAAGCCCATCCTTCTTTTTAATTTCTTTTCTTTTGTTTAACAAATACTTTTTTTTTAATTAATTCATTTTAATTAATTTGTTTTCTTTTCTTTTTGTTAATAATAACACTAATAATATTTAAAAATTTGATTTTTCTTAATTAGTTTTAATCATTTTTCTTTTTATTATTTTTTCATACATTTAATATGAAAATACCAAAAAATAATAGAGATTTTGTTTAAATAAAATTTTCTTTCTTCAAAACTTTTTCCTTTTAAAATTAATAAGATACAAAGAATATTAATAATAAAATAATTAATATTTTAGAATAGAGTTTATTTATCTCTTTTTTTTAGTAAATACTTGCATTTCATAATTTATTGATTTTCTTTATTTTATAATCTGTTATAACTTTGTATTGAATTGCGACAATTTGATTTGTTTGTAATACTTGATATTTGGACATTGTTATTCTTGTGAGACTCATCCCCATTTGTAATAATTGTACCCCCATCCCCGGATACTTTTGTAATAGCTTAGACATTTAATTCCCACAATTTATTGCTTTCAATATACTGTGTAGTAATTAGGCATGTATGGCAAGATTCAAAAATCAATCGCTAGATGACCTAATCCAAGAATAAACAACTTGAAATCAATACACAATGCACACATGCACCCCTAGGGTTTCATCCACTTGTTGCCTTAAAAATGGCCATGTTATGCATGTTGAGTATCTTGGCAAAACAAAAACAAAATAAAAGATCATAGTCCCCCGATGACGCTATCTTGGTTGCCTATACAAAATGATTTAGTCCCTCAAAAATTTGCTCAAGATACTTAGCACAATTGCTATCATGGTCAATACGATGACCCGCGCCTGTCCCGTTTAACATCCTAATACAAGGTTGTTTACCAAATGCAATGGTAAAATAACACTGTCAAAAGGGTTAAAAACATATAGGAAAGATCTTTGAGTAAAATAGGGTAGACAACTCTTAGTTACTTGATCAAAACTTACAAAACATCCTTGCTATTTTTAAGCACACTTCACAACACAATTCCAAAACAATTTCCCAAAACAAACTTTCAAACATTGAAATCCTTTCAAAAGACAATACACCTTTGTATATATTAAAACAAGAATCATTACAAAGGTTGCCACAACGATGGCCTCTTTTCAAAACATTTTCAAAATCACACACAAAGCACCATTTCAAACAATTGAAAAACAAAAGCAAGTGATCTAAACAAGTAACTAAGATCCCATGGATAACCATGGATGAAAAGGGTAATTGCACCTTCCCTTTTCATAATCTACCCCCCGAACCCAAGAAAACATCTCAAAAGTCTTTCCTGTGCTTTTTGACCTTTCCTTTGGATAAAATAAAAAGTCGGTGGCGACTCTTACTAAACCGAAACATTTGCGAACACAAACGCAAAACCTCAAGTCAGTTCTCCCACCGTATCACAATGGCTTTTTTACACCTCCAGATCCTTCACTCTTCGTCAAACGGCCTTCTCTTACAGCCTCTTCCAAGCGGATACATATTCCTACCATTTCAGTAAAGTCACTTGGCGCGCTTGCTACCATCCTCTCGTAGTAGAAAGCACCCAGCATCTTCAAGAAAATCTTAGTCATCTCCTTCTATTCCATGGGAGGAATCACTTAGGAGGCTACCTCACGCCACCTTTGTGCATACTCTTTGAACGATTCCTTATATTTCTGAACCATGGCCCTAAGTTGATCACGGTCAAGCGCCATGTCAATATTGTACTTGTATTGTTTGATGAATGATTCTCCAAAATAATTAAAAGTATGGATATTAGCGTTGTCCAAACTCATATACCACTTCAATGCAGTACCAGTCAAACTATCCTGAAAAAAGTGAATCAGCAGACGATGATCGTCAGTATGGGTAGACATTCTTCTCATTTACATCACCAGGTGAGCACGAGGACAAGTGTTTCCATTATACTTCTCAAATTTCGAGACCTTAAACTTAGCAGGTATCTTAACATTTGGGACCAAACATAGCTCATTCACATTCTGCCCAAATAGCTCTTTTCCCCTGAGGGCCTTCATCTCTCTTTGCATCTTGTCAAACTGCTCTTGAAAATCATTCATTCTGTCATAAAGACCCAAGTCTTCACTCGATGGAGGGAGAGGACGACACACATCATCATTAACAAACAGAATCATATTCACCGAAAGAGGTGCAGCAGGAACAACATGCACCACAGGAGGTGTCAGAGTAACAATAGTCTAAACCACTGGAGTATCAAGATTGAAACCTTCACGTGCAAAATTCTCTAGCATTCCCCATGGATAACCTTGAGGCATGCGATTCTGAACAACAGCCGGAGTAGAAGATACGGGAACAGTCGGAGCTTCAGTAGTTGCCCTTGTTGGTTGAGGTTGAATACTCGGTGGTTGATTCTGAGCAGCCACCAGAGCTTCCATCAGAGTAGTCAGATTGGCCATTCTGGCCTTCAAAGCAGAAACTTCTTCGCACAGATCGCGGTTCTCTTGTTTTAAGTTATCCATCTTCTTCTTAAAATTAGCCCGAGTAGTGTAGTGATGAGTTAGCTTGCTAAATAAAGTAAAGAAGCTTGGTAAGACACCTGGATATGCACAATAAATGCAAGAAATATGTGCAATATGATGCATGGTATGCAATGCATATGATTATTTTTACTTCATTATTTAATATTTCAAAGGATTTAAGGTTTATAGACATATTGCAAACATCAAAGTAATAAAGCTTTTGAAATACTGAAATTTTTTATTATAATAACTCCAAAATGGATTACAAGTTTCAATGATCTCAAGTACAAGATGAAAATACAATCTAAAATCCTGAGAAAAATAACTGATGGAGATCACTCTATACGCTGGCGCTTCCTCGTGAGCCTGGAAATCTGAGCCTTCAACCTCTGGTTTTCTTCCATATGTCTAATGGAGATCTCCTTCCAATCATCTGAATCAGGAAGTAAGTGATCAGCACCTGATTGAGGCTTAGGAGAAAATAAATCCCCTTTCCTCTCCATAGACTTTACCGCCCAACTCTCAAGGATCTCAATCAAGTCGTCTTTCTCCTTCAGGTCTGCTCTGTAGGAACTCTATAAAGTATGGAACTTGTTCTTCCAAGAATCCCTTTCCTGTTGCATCCTAACCAAAGCAAGTTGCAACTCTTCCAAATCATCTAATAACGGAGGAGTGGTCTTCACAAACAGATTAGGCATAGGTGTCTCCTGGGTATACGGCATCTTTAACTGAATGTCTCTTGATCGGATCCACTGAAGATATGACTCCAAAGAAACAACACCCCTAGGTCCCAAATCCTTCCTACCCTTCTTATGAATTTGACGCCAGGCCTTCGCAATCTGCTCCCTATCTTCCCTATGGTCTCCCCCTTCCTTCAGAAAGAAACTACTCAAATGAATATTATTCGGTTTATCCCTCATCAGGTAACCAAGTTGTCGTCGTGCAAGAACAAGGTTATAGTTAATTCCTCCCTTTGTACCAAGAAGAGGTACATTGGGGAAACTACCACAACTGTCAATAATATATATATATATATATATATATATATATATATATATATATATATATATATATATATATATATATATATATATATATATATATATATATATATATATATATATATATATATATATATATATATATATATATATATATAGGCTCTATGATACCAATCAATATCTGTGTGAGTAAGTGCCATGATCTTAGGAGCCCAACGAGGTTCCTTCCTGACATCCCAAAAAGCATCAGACTGAGGCATATGAGAGATAAACCACCAGTACAACAGAGGCATTCAACAGATAATCATTCCCCCATTATAATAATTCCTAAGATGAATAGAGTAATAAACATCACCCAACAGTGTAGGAACTGGATTTCCAATAATGAAAATCCTGATAGCATAAATGTCGACAAACTTGCCCACATTAGGAAATAAGAACAACCCTTATGCAATTAGAGCACAGATGTCCCCTGTTGTACCCGAAAATTTTCCCTCTCATTTTATCAATATTTCCCCTCACAAGACTCTTTGGACTCCAGACACGATTAGGGTTTGCTCTGCTCAAGACATCTCCTTGCACTATTGACCTGAAATTAGGGTTTGAGTTTGCACATGGATTTTTGGACTTTCAATGCTCAATGTGACTTTCATACTTCATGTTGGACTTATAATATTGCCCATACCAAGTTTCAAGCCTTGAATCAAATTTTTGCCCAGTAAATTGGACAGTTGACCTATAAATCAGCTGTATTGGGGGAAAAGTCAATTGTGGCCAATTTACAGTCAAACCTCATAATTTTTGATCCACATCAACATTATAGACTCATATTAACCATTTGATCAAGTTTGGACCACAACTCCTCAAGAAATTTGATCAGATCATCAAAAGGGCAAAATGGTCATTTTTAGGGTTTTGACTGCAGAAGGGAAGTTTCTGATTTTTTTACCTATCCAATGGCAAATTGGGTTTAAGCATGGATTAAAGGACTCAATGGCATCATATTTACATAATCACAAGGTTCAAAAGACTTCAAAAGCATTGGATTGACAAATAAATTTTCCAATCAACTGATCAAAAATCAACTATACACTGAAAAGTCAAACTTTGACTTTTTGGTTAAAATCAAGTGCCAACGGTCATTTTTCATCAAGATGTGTCAAAACATGAAACTTGTTCACCAAGAAACTTAATTTTGAAAATTAGGGTTTAAAATGGAATATTTTCATAACTTAGAAATTTTCTAAGTTATAAAAATTTCTTATTTTTTCCCAACTTTGCCCAACAATTTCACCATGATGCAATTGGATTCAAACAAAACTTCAAACATGAAAGTTGTAGTCCTCCACAAAATATACAACTTTAATTCACAAAGTTTTCCCAAAAGATGCTTGGATCTCAAGTTATGATTTTATGAACAAGGGTCCAAAAAACTTTCTAACTTAGTGAAATATTGCCCTAGTTTAGGCAAGATTTTGACCTATCTTCATGGCAATTTTTCACCTAGTTTCAATTGTAATCTCAAAATGAATTTCAAATATGGATTGTATAGAATGTTACTAGCTTTCCAAAACTTCCAATAACTCTCCAAAATCATTTATGGTTAGGGAAAATCGAAGGTTTGAATTTGGCAAAATATCACTTTGGTCCATGGCATTTTTCATTATGTTACAAGTTGCAAATTCTATCCAGCCTTGCTTGTACTTGTTTACAGGTATCTAAAACATTCCACACTCAAAAATTGAATGCAAACTCAATGGATTAAGGCATGGTTCTGATCAATGAAGCATTATACAAAGGATTAATCTAAAAATGGCAAAAAGTTAACAATGCCATTTTGATAAAGTTGGCTTTATGTCAATTTGTTTCTCTTAAGCATTGCACCAGGTCTTTTCCAGAAAACAACATCCACAAATATCAGGGAAAGTACAACAATTTTGGGCATGCTTGAAGCTAGCCTATACAGGCCTGACCTTGGTCACTTCACACTTTTCTTAAAACCAAGTCAACTTGCAAAAACCACATAACTTGGCAATCTGATATAACCAAGTGTTGTAACCATTTCAAACAAGTTTTGCATATCACACTAAGTCAGAAGCACGAGCTAAACACTTCTCAAGCCTTCCAAAACACCAAAATCACATTTTCTTGCAAAATAGGGCAGGTTTTGCATTTTGATTTCCAAATCACAAACCACTCGTGCGTTTTGCTTGCAATATGTTCCAACACATTCCATACAACCTACCTAAACTATCCCAACCATTCCCAAGTGATTGTAACCCTATTTACACACTTCATCATTTTTGAATTCTGACTGTGCAGGTTGACTTCTACAAGCTTATTCAGGCAAGTTCAAAGCTAGCTAAGCATTGGGAAAGCTTCAAGGAACTTCAAGCAAGCTCACAAGCATCTCAGGCCTCAATGAAAACCCCTACATTGCCATACTCGAGCTCAACTGAAACAGGTAAAGTTCAAACTTCTATCTCTCTATTTAGGAATCATTGGGCTTAGGTTTGTGAATAAAAAATGTAGTACTCATTACCCTTGAGTTGTACATATGCATAGATTTCATTTAAGTTAACTGAGTTGGGAGAATTTGGATGATGAACTTTCTGAAAAAACTAGGTTAGAAATTAGGGCCAGAGAAATTCTCTCTGGTCTTTGAGAGTTAGGTTAAGTTTTTTATATGCTTAGAATCGTATGATCATGCTCTATAACTTTCATGTTGCAAGTTTTTGTTTTTAAGCACAAATGCAGGATTTCCAGTTTTGAATACCAGGCGCGTGTTTTTTGTAACAAGGTTGAAGATGAAGGCCATATGGGCTGGGCCTGGCTATTCCATGTTATTTGCACCCTCTATCCTACTTCCTGCACCCCCTTGGCCCATTTGCTTATTTTCCATATTTTTTTCATTTCTTTTTTATTTTCTGACTTTTATTATTTTTTCTAAATATAAAAAATCACTAAAAATATTTTCTTTAATTTTCATATTTTATTTTATTATTTTTATGATTTTTTTGGACATAGAAATAATTATTAAATAATATACTTTTATTTTCTTAAAATAAAAACTTGTAAATATTATAAAAATATCATATATTTTTATTTTTATTATTTTTACATATAAAATAATATTGTCATACATATTTTTATTTTTTTAACATTTTGTATATATTTTATTTTATTTTCTTGTACATAAATAAATGATTATAATATATATATTTTCTTAAAACAAATTAGGGTTTCCACCCTTAATAAAAATAATCTTTTATTTTAATTTATTTTTTGATACATTAAATAATTTATTTTTACATACATAAAAATAATACAAAAAACATTTTTTGCATATTTATAATATATTGCATATTTATTTAATTGTCCATTTAAATATTTGCTTATTTATCATTTGAACAAAGAATTCAATATGGTTGTAATAATTTTAGGGTTTCAATTTCTTGCAAATATCCCCTATTCAAACTTGTACCCCCCTCCCCATAATCATGTTGTAATAGTTGTAGATTTACTTTTACGCATTTATTGCTTTCAAATATGCATGATAGAAAGATTAGGGTTTGTATGCAAAAATCCAAAATCAACAAATAGCTTGACTAATACAAGACAAAAAATGCATGAAAATAACAACTCAATGCACACAAGCACCCCTAGGGTTTCACCCACTTGTTGCCTTTAAAATGGCCATGGTATGCATGTTAGGTGTCTTGGCAAAACAAAACAAAAAACAAAAGATCATAGTCCCTCGAGGATGCTATCTTGGTTGCCTATACAAAATGATCTAGTCCCTCAAACAAAAACTTGCTAAGATACTTAGCACTATTGCTATCACGGTCAATACGATGACCCACGCCTGTCCGGTTTAACATCCAAACACAAGGTTGTTTACCAAATACAATGGTAAAACAACAATGTGAAAGGGTTAAAAATGTGTAGGAAAGATCTTTGAGTAGGTAGGTAGATGCTCCTAGTTACTTGATCAAAACTTGCAAACATCCTTGCTATTTTCAAAACACACAATTTCAAAACATTTTCCCAAAACAAACTTTCAAACATTGAAACATTTTTCAAAATACAAAACACCTTTGTATACATTCAAACAAGAATCACTACAAAGGTTGCCACAATGATGGCCTCTTTTCAAAATACTTTCAAAACCACACACAAAGCACCATTTCAAACAATTGAAAAGCAAAAGCAAGTGATATAAAACAAGTAACTAAGAGCCCATGGAAAACCATGGATGAAAAGGGTTCTAGCACCTTCCCTTTTCATAATCTACCCCCCGAACCCAAGAAAACATCTCAAAGGTCTTTCCTGTGCTTTTTGACCTTTCCTTTGGATAAATAAAAAAGTCGGTAGCGACTCTTGCTAAACCAAAACATTTGCGAACATAAACGCAAAACCTCAAGTCAGTTCTCCCACTGCATTATAGAATTGGTGACTCTGCTGGGGATTTAATATAAAAGTGGGGTTACCTTAGGGTTTTAGATCACCTTTACATGCTTATTTTTCTTGACTTGATTGCTTTAAATTTGGTTTTATTGTTTGGGTTTGAAATCCTCCACCCGAATTTGGGAAACATTCATAGGTAAATAGCAATACGTTGTGAAAATTGTGCAGGGTATATCGACATGGTTGAAGCAATATCTATATTAGTGCGACATATTTGTTGGTACCGGTAGCCTTTGAGTTAATCAAAGAGAATACGGGGCCACTGAGTGATGTCATGAAGTACTAACGGACTTTTAGAACCTTTACTTGACCATCTTGGCCTTTTTAGGGGTAGTGAGATGACCGGCTTTGGTGCAGTCCGAAGTTGGTAGATACTCGATACTACACTCATTGAGGGTTATTTTCTTGGAATATTTTGATCGCCAATTAAGTGGCTAAACTGAAATAATGAACACAGAAAATAATCCAGTGATATTGGGCTCCTTAGAACCCGGTTACTATTTATAGGACAGGTTGAGCCAACTAAACTTCAAGAGGATACTTACCTATGAAACCCCATGCAATCCTGAAACTAGGAACTTGTGTGATTTGTTTGTGCATATATACTTGTGCATAACATCATAAACATCATTAAGCATCATATGCATCCACTAACCATTTCAAGGATTTGGAACTTCATCTTTGTTCTTGTTTTGTAGGTAATTGATTCACTTCGCAGGAAAACTATCCAAGTCAACTTTGTAAGAATTCCTCCTCAACTAAAGGAGCTAGCTTCAAGGATTCCTGAGAATTCTCCGTTCACCGAGAGGCATGGTCGTCTTATCAACTTAGTCAACACCAACACTGAGGAAGACATGGTGAAAGTTCTCTTCCATTCTTTGACCCCTTACACCACTGCTTCACATTTCCTGATTACCAGCTTGTGCCTACTTTGGAGGAATTTTCTCAACTCTTGAGGATTCCTATTCTCCATCAACTACCCTACAACAGTACGGAAAGAGATCCAAAGCATGAAGATGTTGCTCAAGCCCTACACTTGCAACCATCTGATATCATAGGACATTGGGAAACCAGAAGTGGTATCGAGGGTTTCTTGTCAAAGTTTCTGTTTGAGAAAGCCCAAAGCTATTGGAATTCATTGGACTTACAAGCTTTTGAGGAGATTGTAGCTCTTCTCATCTATGGGTTGGTCTTGTTCCCAAACCCTGACCAACTTATAGATGTCAGTGCTGTCAAAATTTTCATGGCTCGCAACCCGGTGCCTACATTGCTTGGGGATATCCTCCACTCATTTCACACACGAACAATGAGGAAAAGAGGTGTTCTCATATGTTGTACTCCTCTTCTAGCAAGGTGGTTTATTTCTCACCTTCCCCAATCAGTCTTGAAGAATGAGCAAGGTATGAGGTGGTCACAATGATTGATGACTCTTACACATTCAAATGTTCATTGGTGTTCTCGATCCAGAGAAAATGTTATCATCATTGATCGTTGTGGGGAATTACTTAATGTCCCTCTACTTGGCATTAGGGAAGGCATTACCTACAACCCTTGCTTGGCTCTGAGACAGTTTGGGTATGCCCGAAGGGATGGCCCACATGACATGCTGATTCCAGACTTGGTTTTTGACTTCGACAACGACGATCAAGGACTTCGACAAAGGTTTATCTGAGCTTGGAGAATGCCCAACAAGGTGGACAGTAAGACCTTGGGACACAAGAATTCCATCCCCCTTGAGCCTTACCTCAAGTGGGTAAGAACCCGCACCTAAAGACTTATGATGCCTTACCCCTACATGCTTCCCGTGATCAAAGAGCCTGTTATGGAAGGAGAGGTTCCATACACCCTCCTACATCCTGACATGCCAACATCACTTGAAGATTTACAAAGGAGTTGGATACGACTCAAGGGAGAACGTGATACGTTTGAATACCAATTCTACACCAGTGAGAAGAAGGTTTTGGAACTTACTCGCCAACTTCACAAAGAGCAGGCTCTCAACACTTACATAGCACCAAAGAGAACGCGCAACGTATTTTTACATTAGAATTTTGTATTATTTTGCCCATGGGGCATTTATGTACTAAGAAATTCTTCTTATTAATATGACGTATGTTCTTTTTGTTTGCAACAAATTTGAATTTCTGAATCCTTGAATGCATTACATGAATAACACATCATTAATCATATGCATAAGCAGGTTTTCACACCAGGTTTCCTTATCTCTTTGTTGTTTATTTCAGCAAGATGGATATAGAGCAGACGGTCAAAGACTTACAAGCGCATAATTCACAGTTCTAACAGCTACTCATGACCTTGGCTAAGGGTCAGGAGGAGCTCAAAGGCCTACTGGAAAAGGAAAAAGAGAAAAAGAAAAATAAGAGGGTTGGTGTGGCTACCATGGGTAGAAGATTTGAAGGTCAAGCTAGAAGGGTCCTGGATTTCCCCTCAACATCTGATGAAGCGGTTGGAAAGGGTAAAGGAACAGCAGTGCAATCTGAGTCTGAGGAAGAAGAAGATGAAGAGGATGAAGACTATTCTGAGCAGCAGTACTCTCCTGCAGATGACAAATACAAGAATCTGGAAGAGTGTCTGGCTGCCATGGAGGTACAAAGAGTTCCTGGGCTGGACTTTGAGGAGCTAGGTTTGGTTGCTGGGATTGTGATTCCTCCTAATTTCAAGGTGCCTATATTTGTTAAATAAGATGGTTTGTCTTGTCCAAATATGCATCTGCGGTCTTACGTTAGAAAAATTCAATCGCATTCTTCTGATAAGGACCTGTGGGTTCATTTCTTCCAGGATAGTCTTTCAGGGATGCAATTAGATCGATTTTACCAGCTAGAGAGGTCTGATGTGCATAATTGGGAGGATTTTGCTGCTGCCTTCTATAGACAATATCAATATAATGCGGACTTAGCACCTACCCGTACTCAATTATAGAGTATGGGCATGGTATCAAATTAAGGTTTCAAAGAGTATGCCCAGAAATGGAGAGATTTGGCGGGGCGAGTACAACCACCTCTATCTGAGAGAGAGCTGGTAGATATGTTCTTGGGTACACTGTCAGGCCTCTTTTCCAATCACCTGATTGGAAGTTCGTCTGCGGGATTCACCGAGTTGATTCTAACTGGTGAGAGAGTTGAAGCCGGCATCAAGAGCGGAAAAATTCAAAAGGATGCATCTACTTCCGCTGCCATCAAGAAGACTTTTCCAACCAAGAAAGAGGTATCAGTTGTCTACTCTCAAAGAAGTCAAGGAAGAGTTGAGCGCCAGCCAGCGATGGGGGCTGTAATGATTCAGAAGTTTGCGGCTGATCAGCCTAGAAACAATCAACCCAGAACCAACCAAGCAAGGGTGGAAAGGCCTGCACGGCAATTCACCCGGATCAATATGACACCTGCTCAGGTTCTCCCTTATCTTTTGAAGTTAAACCTTGCAAGTTTGAAAGAAGCACCGAAGAATCCGAATACATCTTCTCCTTACTACCATTCAAATGCCAAGTGTGCTTATCATTCAGACAGCCTAGGGCATGACACCAACAATTGTTGGACCCTCAAAAATAAGATCCAGGACTTGATAGATGCTAAAGAGGTGGAATTCGATGCCCCTGAAAAGCCTAACGTGATCTCTGCTCCAATGCCAAAACATGGTCACAATGTCCATGCTATTGAAGAAGATATTTTTGTGGTTACTGTTGATGATTTGATGACTCTGCTACCGATAATCTAGTTGAATTTGCTGAAGGCTGGAATTTTCCCAGGATGTGAAGAAGATTGTTGCATTTGTTCCTCCTTATCAACCGACTGTCCGTTGTTGAAGTTAGGCATCCAGCGCCTAATGGATAACCAAGAGATCCTTTTTTAGAATACTCCTGTTACACCAAATCCTATCAATGATATTTCGATAATTAAAATATCCGCCAATCTTTTCAAGGTCTCCAAAAGACCTGTTAAGATTACATCCGATCCGAAGATTGTACCTTTGAAGATAACTATGTCAGAGCCTATCCCGTAGAAGTCCAATAAATCAATACCGTGGAACTATGGGGGAGAGATCTTCTACCACGGTGTTCAGAAAATTGAATCGATCGAAGAGAGTTCTAATGAAGATACTTCCGACATTGGAAACATTTCCAGAACGAGTAAAATCACCTGCAGTGGAAGAATTTTCTCTCCGGAGATTGCGCCTCCAAAGGCAATCTTCGGCCCCTTAGCCGCTCCTAAGGTTACCCCTGTGTCGGTCAACATATCTGCGAAAACTCCAGTTATTGAAGAAGTTGTGACTCCTGAAGTTGTCCCCTCTGCTTTTGCTGATAATAGAGGCAAAGGGATCCAAGAAGAGCCTGTCAGGACGAAGCCTCAGTCGTTGATCATCCCTGAGACCTCTCAAAAAGAAATGGAAGAGATTTTGAAAATAATCAAGAAAAGCAATTATAATGTTGTTGAGCAACTGGGGAAAACCCCCTCAAAAATCTCTATGTTGGCCTTGCTGCTTTGTTCAGAAGCTCATTCCAAAGCTTTGATCAAATTCTTGAAGACGGCCCATGTGCCCCAGGAAACCTCCGCGGACCAGTTCCAGGAATGTGTAGCTAGCCTAACGGCAGACAACGGTTTAGGATTCTCCAATGATGATCTTACAATCAAAGGGAGGAAACATAATGACGCCTTGCATGTCTCGGTGGAATGCAGAGAGACTACTCTGGCACACGTTCTGGTAGACACTGGTTCATCGTTGAACGTCTTGCCAAAGAAGGCATTGGATAGTGGAGTCGGTGGATCTGGAACTGACTGTTTAACGCTAGTTCGCGAAATGTCGCGGAAGCAAGAGTCGCCACCGTCTTTTATTTTCTCCAAATGGAAAGGACAAAAGCACAGAAAAATTCCATAAAGAGATTGCTCTCGGTTCGGGAGGTAGGTTATAGAAAGGGAAGGTGTTAGCACCCTTTCTATCCATGGTTATCCATGGGCTCTTAGGTACTTGCTCATCTGTGTTTTCAAAAATGGTTTGTTTGCTTTTCAACTGTGGATTTTAAAAAGTTTCTTTGAAAATTCCAGTTCGACTCTTGTATTGGTCCTCAAGAGTGTTTGAAAAATTGCTTTTGAAAGCTTTTTGAAAAGGTGTCGGTGTGAAAAGTATTTTTGATTTGTTTTGAAATTTAGAGCAAGTATCTAGAGTCGTCTACCTACCCTAAGGAATTCGTCTGTGTAAATGTCCTTTAAAGTAGTGCCATCCCACCATTGAGAGGTAGGTAGCACCACCGTTGGAGGTGTTCGGGTCAATTCGAGGTTTGGGACATGGTGATCACCAGAGCAATGGGAAGACACCTTAGAAGCTACCCTCATGCCAGGTTCCCGGATCATGAGGACTTACTAAGACATCCTCTACTCGACGATCACCTTTCGAGGCAAGGCAACAGTGAGGCGTACCCTAGGGGTGGTGTGTGCGATTTGTGTGTCGTTTTCAAGTATTTTTGTCTTTTGTTATGTAATTGGTGATCTAGCGCTTATTTTTATTTTCGTCCATTCATTCTTTCATGCCTTGATTAACAGTTAAAAAATGCGAGAAAAGTAAAGTTCTAAAGCTATTACAAAAGGCGCGGGTCCACATCGCCAAAATTTCTTGAACCCGATTTGACAAAAAGAATAAGGAAAGTAAAGAAAATAAAATCGCGAGAAATTAATTTACAAGGCCTTGGGAGAGATACAGAAATATTAAAAGAAATAAAATAAATATGCGAATTAAATAAGAATTAAACGAGGGCGTTGGACCCTTTTTGCAAAATTAAATTAAATGATGGAATTAATTAATAAAAAAAGAAAAGAAATTGCTTTTGGTATTTTTGGTATTTTATGAGAATTTAATGCAATTAAACCTAATTCTACAATTTTTATTTTATTATGAAAAACCTATTAAAGTTTAACCTAAAATTAACCCTAATTATTTTACATGCAATTTAATTACAAAAATAAATATTATTGGATATTTGATTATTATGAAAGAAAATAAAACAGGAATAAAAATTATCATAAACCCTAATTCTATATTTTTTAGATTTTTATTAAAAAAAGTTAAGATTAAAACCTAATTTAAAACTAGTTAATTAATGGACTTTATTTACAAAATACTATTAAATAAAATATTTATTATTATTTTTTTATCTTTTCTGATTTTTTTATGTGTTTTTTTTATTATTATGAAAATATTAAGTTAAAGAAACTGATTAAAAAAATAATATTTGAAATAAGTAAAATAAAGAAAAGAAATAAAACTTCAAACCTAGGGGGGGTATCTGTCCCCAAAGTGGAGGTGAAAGCCCAATAATTCTGGCCCATTACTGGAGGCCTTGTTGACTTTTTCAGGCATCATGTGGTGCATTGACTGGAGTCTACCCTATTCTTCAGATCGTGTTCCTTGGATTGATAGTGGTGAACACGTGGACGTTTGATTTTGAAGGTGTATGGTGCGTCTTCTATGTTGAAACTGCATATGAACATTAATTGAAAAAATATATGGAAAGGGGTGAGGACCTGGGGCTCGAACCCAGGTCATGAACGTTACCAGCATATGCGTATACCACTGAGCCACCCAACGCGCGTTTAACATATAATAATGAATAAATAACAAAAACAAAAATTGGTTAGTGGCCTAAAAATATGAAAAAGCGCGCGCTGAATTCAAAGGAACCAATCATTGCTGGCCACCGGGTCTTCTTCTTCCTCGTTCCTGAAATATAAAAACAATGGCAACGGTTTTTACACCGTTCTAAAAGGCATCATTAGAGAAAATAGCGAATAGCCCCTGGGGCTCCATAAATTGAGCGCGATGGCCTCATTCTCTCCGTCCAAGAGCACTGAATTAAATGGCCTAGGTTTCAAGCTCCAATTTTTCCATATTTTAAAACCCCCAATTCATAGTTCTGCAAACCCTAAAATACGACCATGGCATCTTTGCATACAGTGCATAAAAATCCAATCAAAGCACATGGTTAGCTTTAAAACACATCACTTAGCATGAATCTATAAATAAAATGCTATGAATATGCATAGAATGTAAAATACGATTATGAGAAAAAGTGAAAAAAGCTTGACTTCTGTATACCGTTTCAAGGTGCGAGGGACGTGAAAATCTATTCAGTTAGGATCAGTGATGTCCTAGGAAGGTGATGGGATGGTTCTCTTGGCTTGAATCAAACTCTAACCCTGTTTTCAGTTTTGAGATTTTTAAGCAAAAGTCAAGTTTTGTTTTCCAGATTCTTGCGCAGCTTCTTGGTCAATGGCATTAGGGTTGCGTTTGGTACTTATGTATGAATGATTTAGGGTTGAGAACTTGATCCAAAACCTTTGCATTCATGGTTTGGAAGATTTGATTTTTCAAGGATCTTTTTTCAATATTTTTTCATGCTATTTTGACCCTAATCATATCCAATCAATTCAATTCCTTCCCTATCTGATCATGCACGAATTATTGAGTATATATCATGCACAAAAAGATTGAAAAACTTAGGTTAAGTATTTTTCATGTATTTAATTGATTTAAATGAATTATTATTAATAAAAATTCAAATAAATAAATAAAAAATGAAGAAAAACTTCCTTTTGGGCCAAGTGGTCGTGCACATGCCTTGGATAATGAATTGTGGAAGAAAAATAGGCCCATTAGCAATTTTAGGTCATTTGAATCAATGTTGACTTTTCAAAATATCCAAAAATTTCCCAACTTCCACAAGGCATAACTTGCTCAATTTTTAAGCTTTGCTCATGTTCTTGGACATTTTGGAAAGGTATTTGAGTCCTCTAACCAATGCCTTTGGTCCCATGTCATTTTGATTTACCAATCTCAAGTTATGGCCTTTGACTTAAAGTCCCTTTTTGTTGACTTTTGAAAATGACCTATAATGTTGAAATTGATAACTTTTTGTGAGAGCATTTCTTGGATTTGAAGTATGAAGAGGAGTTGTTGGAAATGTCTTTCTATTCAAAATGAGATTTGGATGGAATTTTTCTGATAATCCATGTGAAAGTTATACCCTGGTCAATTTACAGTTGACTTTTTCAGCTGTCCAAATAAGGAAACTTTTGCATCTTGATGATTTTTGAGCCGAGCTTTGAGAATCATGATCAAGCATTGATAAAATGATGTTTGTGGCTTCAAAATGAGATGTTGACCAAAAATTTGAACTTTTGACTGCCAAATGACCATTTTGCCCCTACAGTTGACTGTAGTGCAATTAGGGTTTTGACCGTGCAATTTTGTGCTGAAAGTCTTGAAACTTGGTATGAGGATGCTTGACCATATTTATAGGCATGTGAGACTTGATTGGACCCTTGGAAACTTCATTTTCTTGATCAGAACCAAAACCCTAATTTTGACTGTTCAGGAGGCTCTTACACTGTGCAACCCTTGGGGGATTTTGAAGCATGACTTGGCAATTTCTTGAAGAATATGGGAGGGAAACTTTTGGGGTACAACAGATAGGCTAGTGAAGGTCTAACTTTGAAGCCCAACAACATCATTGTCAGAGCCTTTGATGGTTCTAAAAGGATTGTCCACAGGGAGGTGAACATCCCGATTAAAGTGGGTACTGAAACCTTCAATTTCACATTCTATATCATGGACATTCATCCCTCCTATTCTTGCTTGTTGGGAAGACCCTGGATTCATCATGGTGGAGCCGTTACTTCAACTCTGCTTCAAAAGCTCAAGTACCCTGTCCAAGGGAAAATTGTGACAGTTCTTGGTGAGGAGGAATACATGATAAGCCATCTTAATTCTTTCCGCTATATGGAATTGGATGGTGAATTCATCGAAACCCCCTTTCAGCATTTTGAAGAGGTAGCTCAGGAGATTGCGGAAGTGCCTTCTGTACCCATGATTACCCGACCTCCTCCTCAGATGTCGTCACTCAAAGATGCAAAGGCTATGATTGAAGAAGGAGGAAGCACAATCTGGGGGCAACTTCCCGATTTTCCTTTCAAGTCTGATAAATTTGGCTTGGGTTTCACTGCTGCTAGTCAGAAGGTTGTGCGTCTCTCCCGGGCTGGAGGACCACCAGTAAAGATCACCCATCATGGAGTCAATGCTTTAGAGGATGGTGAAGAGGAAAGAAATCTAGAAGACTGGATTTTCCCTACCATTGAAGGAGGCTTGTGCAATTGGGAGGCAAAGGACTTTATTCCCATTACTTTCATCAATCAGTAATTTATCTTTCAAACATTTTTGTTGGTTTGTAATAATTCTTAAACAATTCGTACACTTTTAACCTTGTGCCTTACCCGAGGTACATAGGTCTATTTGTAAGGGTTTGATTTTTCATCTTCATATGCCATTTTAATGAATCATGGACGTTTTCATATATAAACTTTTGTGTTCATTTTCTTTCTTTTTACATTTCTATTTGTTTAAAGGTGGCTATCCCTTACACACACACACACACTCACCAATGCAGGTAGCCATCAATTCCGGATTCCATGGGTAACGGTTCTTCTATGGCCTTCAGTGACTCTGAAGACCTGGTCTACCATGCCGAGTACAAAGGTGATGAAGACTGTGAAGTGCCTGGAGAATTGGCTAGACTGCTGCAACAGGAAGAAAGGGCTATTCTACCTCACGAGGAGTTGTTAGAGACTATCAACTTGGGTACAGAGGAAGACAGAAAAGAAGTTAGAGTGGGTGCCAACCTAGAGCCAAGTGTCAAGGAGCGCTTGACTCAGCTGTTGAATGAATATGTCGAGATCTTCGCCTGGTCCTACGAAGACATGTCGGGACTTGATACAGATATTGTGGTTCACCGTCTCCCTACAAGAGAAGATTGTCCACCAATTAAACATAAAGTTCGCCACATGAGGCCTGACATGTCTGAAAAGATCAAAGCTGGAGTGATGAAGCAGTTCAATGTTGGCTTTCTTGCAGTTACATCCTATCCACAATGGGTTGCTAACATTGTGCCCGTGCCTAAGAAGGAAGGCAAAGTCAGAATGTGCATGGATTACCGAGATTTAAACAGGGCTAGCCCTAAGGATGATTTTCCTCTACCGTACATTGATATCTTGGTTGATAATACAGTTCAGCACAAGGTATTTTCTTTCATGGACGGGTTTTCAGGGTACAACTAGATCAAAATGGCCCCTGAAGACAGAGAGAAAACTACTTTTGTTACACAGTGGGGTACGTTCTGTTATAAAGTGATGCCATTCGGACTGAAGAATGCTGGGGAAACCTATCAACGCGCCATGGTAGCCTTGTTTCATGATATGATACATCATGAGATAGAGGTCTACGTAGACGACATGATAGCCCATTCACAAACTGAAGAAGAACACCTCGACCATCTGCAAAAGTTATGTGTCAAGTTGAAAGAGTACAAGCTCAGCCTGAACCCTAACAAGTGCACTTTCGGAGTCAGGTCTGGTAAACTCTTGGGATTCATCGCCAGTAACAAAGGCATCGAGGTCGATCCTGCCAAAGTCAAAGCTATACAAGAAATGCATGCCCCTCGCACTGAGAAGGAGGTCAGAGGTTTCTTGGGACGCCTAAACTACATTGCAAGGTTCATCTCTCACCTAACATCTACCTGTGAACCAATCTTCAAGATATTGAAGAAAGATCATGTGGTTAAATGGAATGATGACTGTCAAGTTTCTTTCTATAAAATCAATGAGTATTTGCTGGAACCTCCCATCTTGATGCCACCCGTCGAAGGAAGGCCGTTAATCATGTATCTGACTGTCCTGGAGAATTCAATGGGGTGCGTACTGGGCCAACATGATGAGTCTGGCCGAAAAGAGCATGCTATTTATTACCTTAGCAAAAAGTTTATCGACTGTGAGACTCGTTACTCACTGCTCGAGAAAACTTGCTGCACTTTGGTATGGGTTGCTCGTTGGCTAAGGCAGTATACGTTGACACATACCACTTTGCTGATCTCTAAGATGGATCCAATCAAGTACATCTTTGAAAAGCCTGCTCTATCTGGAAGAATCGCTAGATGGCAGATGATCCTCATAGAGTATGATATACAGTACACGACCCAAAAAGCTATAAAGGGGAGTGTGCTAGCCGATCATCTGGCCCATCAAGCTGTCTAAGATTACCAATCAATGAGATTCGACTTCCCCGACGAGGATATCATGACTTTGAGCAACATTGAAGAGAACAGACCGTATGACGGACCTGAACAAGGATCCCGATGGACCCTGTACTTTGATGGTGCCCAAATGCACTTGGCAACGGTATCGGCGTGGTACTTATTTCTCCAGAAGGTTTCCATACACCTTTCACTGCTAGACTCTGCTTCAGCTGCACCAACAACATGGCCGAGTATGAAGCTTGTATCTTTGGTCTCAAGGCTGCTATTGACTTGGGAATCAAATCTTTGATTGTATTTGGGGACTCAGCTTTGGTTATCAGTCAAATCAAAGGGGAGTGGGATACTAAAAATCCAAACCTCATCCCTTACAAAGAACATGTCTTGACATTGTTACCACATTTCGAGCAGATTACCTTCGAGCACTTCCCGCGAGAAGAGAACCAGCTAGCGGATGCTCTAGCTACAATGTCATCCATGTTTAAACTTAACTGGGATAATGAGGCTCCCCAAATCACCATTGAACGGATGGACGAACCTGCACATTGTCACGAGATTAATACCTAAGAAGTAGTGGACCGACCGTGGTTTTATGACATCAAAAGGTATCTCGAAGCACAAGAATACCCTGAAGGAGCTTCCGTCAATGACAAAAATTTCTTAAGGAGGTTCTCAGCAAAGTTCTTCCTGAGCAATGGTATCTTATACAAGCGCAATCATGATTGCATTCTGCTTCGTTGTGTAGACAAGGTTGAAGCTGAACAGATTATGGCTGAACTGCACAATGGTACCTTTGGCACTCATTCTAGCGGACATACGATGGATAAGAAGATTCTACGGGAAGGCTATTACTGGTCTACCATGGAAGCTCACTGCCATCAACATTCCCGTACTTGTCACAAATGCCAAATCTATGCTGACAAGGTACATATACCTCCAGTTCCTCTCAATGTCTTAACAGCTCCTTGTCCATTCGCGATGTGGGGAATCGACATGATTGGAGAGATCAAGCCTACAGCATCCAATGGACACCGTTTCATCCTGGTGGCCATTGATTACTTCACCAAGTGGGTTGAAGCTGCTTCCTTCGCATCCGTCACAAAGAATGTTGTTTCCCGCTTAATTAAGAAGAACCTCATTTGCCGGTACGACATCCCTGACAGAATCATCACTGACAACGGTACAAACCTAAACAACACTATGATCACCGCTATGTGTGAGCAGTTCCAGATTCAGCATCACAATTCATCTCCCTATCGGCCTAAGATGAACGGTGTTGTCAAAGCTGCAAACAAAAATATTAATAAGATCATACAAAAGATGACAACCACCTACAAGGACTGGCATGAGATGTTACTGTTTGCTCTGCACAGGTACCGTACCATGGCACGAACATCAACTGGGGCAACACCCTTTTCTTTGGTATACGGCATGGAAGCTGTTTTACCTATCGAGGTTCAGATTCCCTCCTTGAGAATCATGAAGCATGCTGGTTTGAGTGAAGACGATTGGATTCAGACCCGTCTTGATCAACTTAACTTGATTGATGAAAAGCGACTTACTGCTGTTTTCCATGGTCAGGCGTATCAGAAACGAATGATCAAGGCATTCGACAAGAAAGTCAGACACCAGGTATATCAAGTCGGGGACCTTGTAATCAAGCGGATCATCTTGCCGCAAAGTGATCCCAGGGGAAAATGGACTCCTACTTACGAATGACCATTTGTGATCAAAAACATCTTTTCTGGTGGGGCAATGATCCTGACCACCATGGACGGCGACGACCTGCCTCACCCTGCGAACACAGTCATAGTTAAAAGATACTACGCATAAACGACCTGACAAGTTGAAAACTCGAAAGGGCTACTTGGGCAAAAATGGGCATCCCGGTGAATCGAAAACCCGAAAGGGCGGTTCAGGAAAAAATTAGGGACAAATAAAAAAAATTTGTACACCTGGCAAGTTGAAAAACCGAAAGGGCGACTTGGGAAAAAAAGGGTTTCCCGGTGGATCAAAAACCCGAAAGGGCGGTCCAGGAAAAAGTTAGGGAGTTAAAGCGTATGACTATGTCTCGTCGGATCACTTTAAGGACAATCTTTTCAAAGACAAACTCTAGGTTTTTGATCGATCCAATCATCGTCGAACGAAGCAATGAATGGACAAGATATCGAGAGTTACGAAGGCTATAGCAGAATGGGAACCCCATGGAATTTTTACACATAGCCATCTTTCTTTGTACAAATGTTTCTCAATTTTTATGACAACATTCTCTTACTAGGATGTCTGTCTCCTTTGTACAAAATACTTGCACAAAGTTAATACAAAGATACTTCAAAGTGCAGAAAACTATTTGCCTTTTCCTTTTCTTTACACTTGTGTTTTATTTGAAAACGTCCAATGGTTTATTAAATGAGCATATGCATTTGAATATAATCACTGTTTACAAATAAACGAAATGCGAAAGAATAATTACTGACAGGTTAAAAGGATAGGAAAACGTCTTTAGGCCATTCCAAAAGAAATCCCCTGCAGTACATCATCTAGATCCCGAGCGGAGCTACAACCTTGAAATGCATATCCCCAGCGGAACTAAATTTCAAAATCCTCGCCAGAGTCGAAACTTCCAAACTCCCGATCCCCGGCGGAGTCAAATTTTCAAACCCTTAACCCACCATCAGAGTTAAGTTTTCAAACTCCCAATCCTCAGCGGAGCAAAAACTTTGGGTCATAATTCCCCAGCGAAGATGAATTTTTCTTCCCCAACAGAGTCAAAATTCCAACTATCAATCCACAAGTAGAAGCCATCCAGTTTCTCCAGATTCACCAGATAGCGGTTAACTTCTGTCTTATCCCCAACCTAAGGATAATTCCCCAGTAGATTGGCATACAACCAAAACTCTTGAACTTTTTCCAAACAGGAATAAACCTCTTCCCCCAGAGGCTTGAACTTACTTTCCAGCAGGATAGCTACTCTCCAGCAGTATAGCTATTCCCCACAGAATCTTTATTCCCAAACAGAATGAAGATTCTCATTCTTAACTCCCCAACTTGAAGTCCCCAGGGATTTATTTTCCCCTAGAAGATTGAAGATTCTCATTCTGGATTCCCCAGTAAGGTTGCTAGAGCCTTCATTACTCCCCGGCATGAGTTTGTCAGAATTTTTAATCCCCTTCAGATCGAAGATTCTCACTCTCAGTTCTCTAGTGAAGCCCCCAAGGGTTCATTTTCCCCATGAGATTGAAGTTTCTCATTCTTAATTCTCCGCAGAAGCCATCAAAGTCTTCCTTATTCTCCGGCAGATCAGGGTTTTCTTTTATCTAATCCCCAGTAGAGATCGTCAGAGTTCTCCTTATTCCCCAGCCGAGTAAGGATTCCCATGGTGTAATCTCCAGCCATAGTCATCCAAGTTCTCTGGATTCCCCAAGCACGTTTCTGTAGCAGACTTAAAAGATCCTTATCCCCAGGAAAGTTAGGATGGATTCTCACATCCCTACAGTAGTTGTGAAAAGTTTTGGTTGATCCCCACTAGTCGTCAAGGATTTTCTATCCCCAACAGTGGTCAGCAAGGATTTCTCATCCTCAGTGTGATCGGTGGATCTGGAACTGACTGTTTAACGCTGGTTCGCGAAATGTCGCGGAAGCAAGAGTCGCCACCGTCTTTTATTTTCTCCAATTGGAAAGGACAAAAGCACAGAAAAATTCCTTTTAAGAGATTGCTCTCGGTTCGGGAGGTAGGTTATAGAAAGGGAAGGTGTTAGCACCCTTTCTATCCATGGTTATCCATGGGCTCTTAGGTACTTGCTCAATGTGTTTTCAATTTGTGTGTTTGCTTTTCAGATGTGGGTTAAAAAGTTTCTTTTGAAAAAAGTTCCAGATCGACTCATACGTCAGAGTGTTTGAAAAGTTTTTGTTTTTGAAAGCTTTTGTGTGGTGCGAAAAGTATTTTTTGAGTTTAGAGCAAGTACCTACGAGAACCTACCTACCCTAAGGAATTCGTCTGTGTAAGAGTCCTTTAAAGTAGTGCCATCCCACCATCGAGAGGTAGGTAGCACCACCGTTGGAGGTGTTCGGGTCAATTCGAGTTTTAGGGACGTGGTGATCACCAGAGCAATGGGAAGACACCTTAGAAGCTACCCTCATGCCAGGTTCCCGGATCATGAGGACTTACTAAGACATCCTCTACTCGACGACCACCTTTCGAAAGGCAACAGTGAGGCGTACCCTAGGGGTGGTGTGTGCGCATTGTGTGTCATGTTTCAGTTATTTATCTTGTCATGATTGTCGTGTTCTACGCATTGATTTTATTTTAAGTCCATACAGTCTTTCATGCTTTTTTAACAGTTAATAAGTTGCGGGAAAGTAAATCTACGATTATTACAAACGGCGCGGGTCCACATCACCAAAATTTCCAGGACCCGATTTAGCGAAAAGTAAATAATGCGATAAAATAAAAGTGTAAAGAAGTTAAAGTTACATGGCTTCGGGGCAATTACAAGATTATAATAAGCGATAATAAAATAAATACGCAAAAATTAAATAATTAAAAGCGACGGGCGTTGGACCCTTTTGCGAACAATTAAAAGTTAATGGATTAATTAATTAGAATTAAGGAGAACTAAAAAATTAAATTTAAATGAAAATAATATTTTTGTGTTTTTTAGGTTAAATAAGAAAAGGGAGTTAATTGAAGTTAAATTAAACGGCAAACCCTAATTCTAATATTTTTAATTATTATGAAAGATTAAAAATTTCACCTAATTTAAATCTAAATTATATATATACATTTAATTATAAAAATAAGTAAATAATGATATTATGGTAAAAAGGAGAAAAATTAAAAAAAGGAATTCATTAAACCTAATTTCTACATCTTTTATATTTTTTATGAAAAGAATTAAAGTCAAAACCTAATTAACTAAATAATTTACATATCAATTTGTGAAAATAATTATAACCTAAAAATTATGTTTTTTTGGCCTTTTTTGAATTTTAGGATGTTTTTATATTTTTTGTAAACAAAATTAATTAATTAAATTAAGATGACAAATTAAATAAAATTGCAATAAAGAAAATAAAATATAAATAAGAATGAGAAAATGCAAACCAGGGGGGTTTCAGGCCCCAATTTGGAGGTGCAAGCCTAACATTCTGGGCCCAACAAGCTTGAATCTTTTTGACTTTTGGTATCACGTGGGACACGTTGACCAGCCTCCAGGGTATGCCTTCAATCTGAGCCCTTGATGAGATCTTCTTGGACGCGTGGATGGTGATTTTTGGATGGACTATGGTAGTCCTCAGAAGCGTGCCTGCATGGGAACGAGTATTGAAAAATAATAATGAACGTTTGCCAGACCTGGGGCTTGAACCCAGGTCTTGAAGATTACAAGTGTTAGTCCCTGCCAGCTGAGCTACGTGAATCACTTTGATTATATATTAATGAATTAATAATGTAAAGAGAATCTGGTTAGTGGCCACTAGGCACAAAAAAACGCGCGCTGGTTCAAATGAACCAACCAGTGATTGCCAGATCATCGTCTTCCTCACGCTTCTTTCTGCCTGAAAAATATCAAACATTTAACGGGGGTTTTGAACCCCCCCAATATATGCATGTTTTCAAAATAGCGATTAGGCTATATGCAAACATAAAAATGGCGCGACTAGTGGAATCGGATCGTCCAAAGGTCCTGAGTTTGTTAGGCTTGGTCTCGTGGCCTAATTTTGCCGTATGAGAGAAACCCTCTTTTTGAGCTCCTGAAACCCTAAAGGTTGTTCATGGTGAAATCATGTATATTGCACAAAAACGGAATTCATTAGCATGGTTAGCATCAGAACAAAACAACAATCATGAATCCACAAATAAAACTCAAGAAATATGCTTAAATTATGATATGCGTTCAAGAATTTTTCTTTATACAGTCACGAGTCTTGATACCGTTTCTTGGGGTCTGACTTGATTCTAATGGTTGGAACGTGTCCAGTAATTGCCACTGAAGCTTTTTGGATAGGTTTGGAAGTCTGAATCGCCCTTGAACTCTGAATTCAGTTTTGGAATTCTTGGAAAATTTTCAAGTTTGTGTATTGTGTATGAGCGCAGCTTGCAGTCTCTAGGGTTTTGGTTTGTGATACTGAGTATGTATAGAAGGCATTAGGGTAACAAAACCAGCACAAATCCAAGGCATTGATGGTTTTCAATCTTTGATTTTTATGAAATCTTTTTGGATCTTTTTCCATGGCCTTTTGTGTTCAATCAGCTCCAATCATACCAAAACTTCCCTAATTGGCATGTACACGAATCATTGAGAATAAATATGCATGGAAAGATTTGTTTTGGTCAAGTTTTGTATTTTCTATTTATTTAAATAATTTAAATGAATAAATATTAATATAAATTCAAATAAATAATAAAAAAAATGTGAAAATACTTCCCCTTGGGCTTAATGGTCGTGCATAGGCTTGGCATGAAGAAATTTGGAAGAAAATTGGGCCCATTTGCATTTTTAGGCCTTTTATATCAATGTTGACTTTCAAAAATTTCCAAAAATTTCCCAACTTCCACAAGGCATAACTTGGTCAATTTTTAAGCTTTTCACATGTTCTTGGACATTTTGGAAAGGTCTTTGAGTCCTTTAACCAATGCCTTTGGTCCCATGTCATTTTGATTTACCAATCTCAAGTTATGGCCTTTGACTTAAAGTCACTTTTTGTTGACTTTTGAAAATGACCTATAATGTTGAAATTGATAACTTTTTGTGAGAGCATTTCTTGGACTTGGAACATGAAGATGAATTGTAGGAAACGTCTTTCTCTTCAAAATGAGCTTTGGATGGAATTTTTCTGATAATCCATGTGAAAGTTATGCCCTGGTCAATTTCTGTTGACTTTTTCAGCTGTCCAAATATAGCAACTTTTGCATCTTTGATGATTTCTGAGCCAAATTTTGAGAATCATGATCAAGCATTGATCAAATGATGTTTGTGGCTTCAAAATGGTATGTTGACCAAAAATTTGAACTTTTGACTGCCAAATGACCATTTTGCCCCTACAGTTGACTGTAGTGCAATTTAGGGTTTTGACTGTGCAATTTTGAGCTGAATGCCTTGAAACTTGACATGAGGATATTTGACCATCTTTGTAGGCACATGAGACTTGATTGGGCCTTTGAAAAGTTCATTTGCTTGACCAGAACTCAAACCCTAGTTTTGACTGTCTAGGAGACAGTTGAGCTGCACAACCCTTGGGGCATTTTGTGACCTTGGCTTTGACAATTCTTGATGAATATGGGAGGGCAAATTTTGGGGTACAACAGTTGCCCCTGTTCAATCTTCTTAGACCTGAGGATGCAGATTGGCTGACGTGCCTTTCGTAATCCGAGGGTAGAGGATGATTGAACACTAAAGTGCCCAGAAATTTGCGCTCACATAGTAACAGTGATGATGAGGGAATGGGCTTATAGATGCCATTTGGATGTTGCTTGGATAGGATGATGGGCTTATAGATGCCATCTGGATATTGATCGCGTAGGAAGTTCCTTAGCGAGAACCTGCATACCTGCAAAACAGAAAAATGAGTACCTGACACGTCGCAGTAGCTGATTTTAGATGCTTGATATAGATATGTCCTGATTGGTTACAGGAGCTGAGTCTGGAGCTTCAAACGCTGATGAATGAACCAGGAATGGTTACTGCCTTAATCATGAATGGTAAGAGAACCTTGGGTGATTTTAACTTCAACAACGCTCGTTGAGAAAAATCTTGGTGAGAATTACCATCTTTGTAGTGTCAGGAAGGGAACCAAAGGATATTACAATCTCAAAGGGAGTTACCTCGCTCACGTTGGAGAGGGAACTATAGGAAATTATAATCTGAAAGGAGATATCACCTCACGCTCATGCCGGAGAGGAAAACATCTGAAGAAGGAATTACCACCTCACGCGCCGTTGGAGAGGGGACCACAAAAGAATATCACCTCACGCTCGTCGTCGGAGAGGAAAACATCTTGAAAAAGGAATTACCACCTCACGCTCACCGTCGGAGAGGGGACCACAAAAGAATATCACCTCACGCTCATCGTCGGAGAGGAAAACATCTTGAAAAAGGAATTACCACCTCACGCTCACCGTCGGAGAGGGGACCACAAAAGAATATCACCTCACGCTCATCGTCGGAGAGGAAAACATCTTGAAAAAGGAATTACCACCTCACGCTCACCGTCGGAGAGGGGACCATAAGAGAATATCACCTCACGCTCATCGTCGGAGAGGGGAACCTCTGAAGAAGGAATCACCACCTCACACGCCGTTGGAGAGGGGACCATAACTTCTACTGAGTCTTTATCAGAAAAAATCTGTTTGGAGTCGATTTAACTGGACTAGAGACATCCTTGAAATATGTTTGGGGATTTCAACTGCACCTTTCCTGAAAGGTAGAGGTCAGTTATATGCAATGCATGATATGGATCAAGCAATGATGTTATCAATGTAAATGAGACTTGTATGATGCAATATGTTATGCATGCTACAATGATGTATGTGATGATTCATGTATGTTTTCGTCTAGGAAAATAAATCCTTGACGGGTGCCGGGAAGCCATATCCTGGGCTGATGTTGAGGAAGAGATTGTGCTTCCGCTGTGGATGATTGTTGCAAGAATACCGATAGGAGAAGATAACTCCGTTGAGGAATAAACTTGGCAAAATGAAATAATTCTGCGGGAGAAAAGATACTCTAGCGATCATGCTAGGGAGTGTTACTCTGTGGGGATAGCGATGCTTTGCTGAGTTGATGAAGACAACTCCGCTGGGGATACCGTTGATGAGTTATACTGAGGATATCCTTGTTGTGCTGGAAGTGTTGATAGACTTCGCTGGGGGGTAGGAGGATATTTTGCCGAGGACGCTCTTTCCGTGGCTTTTGGCTGAGGATAACCCAGTTATATCCTGTTAAGGAAATAACTCTTTAAATCAAGCCGGGACGACGCGTTCGTGCTCTGCGAGGGGATAAGCTTCCAGAATCTACTGGGGATAAGCTTACTGCTTGAGGGATATGACTTCCAACTTTGTTGGTGAATCTGGATTGGACTCTTCTGGGGAGTTTGATATGCTGGGGAAGTGATTCCTTTGAATAGTGGTATACCGCCGGGGAACAATCTTTAGACCAAGACTGCCGGGGATGCTTGTTAAGAATATGTGCTGCTGGGGAGGTATTGAGAACTACAGGAAGATACTCAATTTTCTTGATATTTGATGATTTGCTTGGAGGAGAATGTATTGTTTCGTTGAACCACTCTCTGGGAATTAAGATACACTTGGCCGTGTTCTGTAGCTGAACCTACCCTGGTACCTTAGAGGATAGAACAATTAGACTGCTCAGACAACTCTCTTATTGCCCCTGTTTCTAGTGTCACCTGCAATGAATTCCTTCGTTTCGTATGCAAATATTTATGAGTTAGCAAATTATTGTCAATGCATACATCACAAATTGAACCTTGGACGTTCTTCGCAAAGCAAAACAGAAAAAGAAAAACACTTGGGCACGTTTAACTGAAAATGTATTTTTATTGATTTTTGAATGGCCTGAAAATAGGCGTTTTGTGTACAAGAGGCTGACGCCCTAGTAAGAGGTGCGTCGCCGATCAAAAGAATTTATACAAGTTTTGTACAAAATAAAACAGCTGTGTGAAAGATGAATGATCCACTGGGTTTCAACTCTGCTACTGTCTTCATAACTCCGAGCGTCTCATCACTTGATGACCTTGGTTGAAGATGAAGCTGACTGATCGATGCCGTTTGAACTTGATGCTGATACCGGATTCTGGATGCAAAGTGATCAATGAGACATAGTTTTACGCTTTATCCCTAATTTTTGCCTGGACCGCCCTTTCGGGTTTTCAGTCCACCGGGATACCCATTTTTGCCCAAGCCGCCCTTTCAGGTTTTCGACTTGCCGGGTGTACAGATTTTTTTCATTTTTCATCCCTACATTTTGCCCGAACCCTTTTGGTTCGACGGGAAGCCCTAACTTTTGCCTAGGCATGTCAGCCTAGCGGGTCTTTTTCATGCGTAGTATTTTTTAACTATGTCTGCATTGGCGGGGTGAGGAAGGTCGTCACCATCCATGTTGGTTAATATCATTGCTCCTCCTGAGAACACATGCTTAACCACAAATGGCCCTTCGTACGTAGGGGTCCATTTGCCCCTTGGATCACTCTGAGGAAGTATGATTCTCTTGATAACCAGATCCCCAACTTGATATTCCTGTGGTCTGACCTTTTTGTTAAACGCCCTGATCATCCGTTTCTGATACGTCTGACCATGACAGATAGCAGCAAGTCTCTTTTCATCAATAAGGTTGAGTTGATCAAGTCGTGTCTGGATCCAATCATCTTCGTTCAGATTTGCATCCTTCATTATCCGGAGAGAGGGAATTTGCACTTCGATCGGCAAGACTGCCTCCATACCATAAACCAGAGAGAAAGGAGTTGCCCCGGTTGACGTCCTAGCTGAGGTACGGTACCCATGCAGAGCGAACGGTAACATCTCGTGCCAATCTTTGTATGTTACTGTCATCTTTTGCACGATCTTCTTGATGTTCTTGTTAGCTGCTTCTACAGCCCCATTCATCTTCGGTCTGTAAGGAGAAGAATTGTGGTGCTGTATCTTGAACTGTTCGCAAAGCTCTGCAATCATCTTATTGTTCAGATTGGTACCGTTGTCTGTAATTATCCGTTCAGGGACGCCATATCGACAGATCAGATTGTGCCGAATAAACCGTGCCACAACAGTCTTGGTTACCGTAGCATAGGACGCTGCCTCAACCCACTTTGTAAAATAATCAATCGCTACTAGGATGAAGCGATGTCCATTGGATGCCGTAGGTCTTATCTCGCCGATCATGTCTATGCCCCACATTGCAAACGGCCAAGGCGCAGTCAGAACATTCAGGGGAACCGGAGGAACATGCACCTTATCTGCGTAGATCTGGCACTTGTGGCATGTCCTGGAATGTTGGTAGCAATCAGCTTCCATGGTGGACCAGTAGTATCCTGCCCGTAGGATTTTCTTAGCCATAGTATGCCCACTGGAATGCGTACCAAAGGTCCCTTCGTGTAGCTCTTCCATGATCCGTTCTGCTTCAGTTTTGTCCACACAACGCAGTAAGGTTGAATCATGGTTTCTCTTGTACAGGATGCCGTTGCTTAGGAAGAACTTTGCTGCGAACCTCCTCAGGAATTTCTTATCATTGATAGAGGCACCTTCAGGGTATTCCTGAGCTTCCAGATATCTCTTCACTTCGTGGTACCAAGGCTTCTCAGTTACCAATTCAGTTTCGAGATCACAACAGTATGCCGGTTCGTCCAGTCTCTTGATGGTGATCTGGGGAGCTTCGTTATCCCATTTAACCTTGAACATTGAAGACATTGTAGCTAACGCGTCCGCTAATTGATTCTCTTCTCTTGGAAAGTGCTCGAAGGTTATCTCTGTGAAGTGGGGAATCAGGGTCAACACACATTCTTTGTAAGGAATCAAGTTTGGATGTTTCGTATCCCACTCTCCATTGATCTGATTGATCACTAGAGCGGAATCTCCGAAGACACTGAGGAACTTGATTCGTAGGTCGATCGCAGCTTGAAGACCCATGATACACGCCTCATACTCCGCCATGTTGTTGGTACAGTTGAAACATAGCCGGGCAGTGAGTGGAGTATGAGTACCTTGTGGAGATATGATTATGGCGCCGATACCATTTCCCAAAGCATTGGAAGCTCCGTCAAAGTGCATAGACCATCGGGATCCTGGTTCAGGTCCTTCATCCGGTCCAGGTACTTCACAATCAGTCACAATCATGATGCTCTCGTCTGGAAACTCGAAGTTCATTGATTGGTAGTCATCTACTGCTTGATGAGCTAAGTGGTCTGCCAATACACTCCCTTTGATGGCTTTCTGGGTGGTGTACTGAATGTCGTATTCCGTCAAGATCATTTGCCATCTTGCAATTCTCCCAGACAGAGCAGGCTTTTCGAATATGTATTTTATCGGATCCATCTTTGAGATCAATAAGGTAGTGTGAGTCAGCATATACTGTCTCAGCCGGCGAGCAGCCCATACCAAAGCGCAGCAAGTTTTCTCAAGCAGTGAGTATCGGGTCTCACAGTCGGTAAACTTTTTGCTAAGGTAATAAATGGCATGCTCTTTTCGGCCAGACTCGTCATGCTGCCCCAGCACACACCCCATTGAGTTGTCTAGCACTGTCAGATATAGTATCAGAGGTCTCCCTTCAACCGGTGGCATGAGGATGGGTGGTTCTTGGAGATACTCTTTGATTTTGTCGAAAGCAGCCTGACATTCATCGTTCCAACGTACTACCTGATCCTTCTTCAGCAGCTTGAAGATTGGCTCACAGGTAGCAGTCAAATGAGAGATGAATCGAGCGATGTAATTCAGGCGTCCTAAAAAGCCTCTGACTTCCTTCTCTGTCTTAGGAACTGGCATCTCTTGAATAGCCTTGACCTTGGCAGGGTCCACTTGAATACCTTTATCACTGACCACGAAGCCTAGCAACTTCCCAGATCTTACCCCGAAGGTGCACTTGTTCGGGTTCAATCTCAGCTTGTACAGTTTCAGACGGTCAAACAACTTCTGCAGGTGATCTAGATGCTCTTCCTCAGTCTGGGACCTAGCGATCATGTCGTCCACATACACTTCGATCTCATGGTGGATCATATCATGAAATAAGGCAACCATGGCACGCTGGTAGGTTGCCCCAGCATTCTTCAATCCGAACGGCATGACCTTGTAACAGAAGGTGCCCCACTGAGTAACAAATGTAGTCTTCTCCATGTCTTCAGGTGCCATCTTTATCTGATTGTAACCTGAAAAGCCATCCATGAAAGAGAACACCTTATGCTGAGCTGTATTATCAACAAGGACATCAATATGAGGTAAGGGGAAGTCATCCTTGGGGCTGGCCCTGTTCAGATCCCTATAATCAACACACATTCTGACCTTGCCGTCCTTTTTAGGCACCGGCACCACATTTGCAACCCACTGAGGATAGGAAGTCACTGCAAGAAACCCGGCATCAAACTGTTTCATGACCTCGGCTTTAATCTTCTCTGACATCTCTGGACGCATCCGACGAACCTTTTGTTTAACTGGAGGGCAGTCTTCTCTAGTCGGAAAATGATGGACAACAATATCGGTATCCAACCCTGGCATGTCTTCGTAGGACCAGGCAAAGATCTCCATATAGTCATGCAGCATCTTGGTTAACCGTTGCTTCACGCTGAGCTCTAGGTTAGCACCAATCTTTACCTCTTTCCTGTCTGCCTCAGTACCTAGGTTTATAGTTTCCACTGGCTCTTCATGGGGTTGAATCGCCCTCTCTTCCTGAAGCAACAGTCTTGCAAGCTCGCCAGGCACTTCGCAATCATCTTCACCTTCGTCTTCGGCTAAGTTGATCGGATTTTCGAAGTCATAATTGGCATTAGCAGAGCTGTTATCAGTGAGATCCAGAGTGGATTGGAACCTGTATGAGTGAGTGTGTGTGTAAATACAGCTGTTTTTGAAAATTATGTAAAGGAAATGAAAGATAAAAAAGGAACACAATATTTGCGATGCGAAAATAGTCCAAGATTTTCATTCATGATGTATAAAATGACAGTTCATATGCCCTCACAAATAGAACCACGGTGCCTCGGGTAAGACACCGGGCCATAGAGTTTATCAATGTTTATTACAAAATGAAACAAAGAAATTTATTACTTAGTGTCAAAAGAAACAGAGAGATTGTCCTTGGCGCTCCAATTGTTAAGTCCACCCTCCGCAGCCGGGTAGATCCAGCTATCGAACTCAGCCTCATCAACTTCCTCTTCATCACCAATAGCATTAATTCCATGAGCAGGCAGGGGAGCTGTCACCACATTAGGCTTGTCAGATGCCTCGAACTGTACCTCCTTAGCATCAATGAGGTCCTGCAGCTTGTTCCTTAATGCCCAACAGTCATCAGTGGCATGCCCCGGGCTATCTGAATGGTAAGCACAACGGGCATTCGGGTTGTACTTAGGAGAGGTAGTGTTAGGGAACTTTGGTGCCTCCTTGACAGATACCAAATTGGTTGCGAGCAGCTGTGGCAGAATCTGCGATAGGGTCATGCTTAACCGGGTAAACTCTCTCCGGGGTCTATCAACCCTTTGAGGATTGTTTGGCCGGGGAGCGGCAGCAGGTTTAGCGATCATTACCGCACTGACAGATTGGCGGCGATCAGGTCTTTCTGATTTTCTGGAGCCATACACAGCACTAGACTCCTTTTTAAACGGTTTCTTGTCCGACCCAGATGATGATGCAGCCTTTGCAATCTTCCCAGACTTCAACCCAGCTTCAATTCTCTCTCCAGTTAAGATCAAATCAGTGAAACCAGCAGAAGAATTCCCAATGAGATGATTAAAGAACGGCCCAGATAGGGTCCCCAAGAACATGTCCACTAACTCTCGATCAGTCAAAGGTGGCTGCACCCTGCCAGCCAGATCTCTCCACTTCTGCGCGTACTCTTTAAAACCTTCGCTTACGCCCAACGACATACCCTGGAGTTGGGTACGCGTGGGGGCAAGGTCGGCATTATACTGATACTGCTTGTAGAAAGCAGTAGCCAGCTCCTCCCAGTTACGAATTTTGGTCCCATCCAGCTGATAGAACCATTCGAGGTGAGTCCCTGAAAGACTCTCCTGGAAGAAGTGGATCCATAGATTCTTGTCCGCAGAGTACGGCTGAATCTTTCGCACGTAAGACCTCAAATGCAGCTTGGGACAGGATGCCCCGTCATACTTGGAAAAGGTTGGAGCTTTGAACTTGTGCGGGATAATTATACCAGTCGACAAACCCAGATCTCCGAAGTCCAGCCCAGGTGTCTGTTGCACCTCCATAGCTTTCAGCCTGTCCTCCAGTTGTTTATACTTGTTGTCTTCAGGAGGGTACTGCTCTTCATCAAAATCTGTCTCGTTGTCGGAGACCACCGGACTAGGAACCCTTGCTTCTGCCTGAGAAGGACTTTTGCCAACAGAAGAAACAACCTCTTCTTGGTGCAGAGTATTACCCAACCTTCGGCCCGAGTTGAATAGAACAGTTCTTCTTTTCTTCTTCTTCTCCTTCTTCAGGAGCATGGCCTTCAGCTCTTCTTGGCCTTTAGCTAGACCCATGATCATTTCTTGAAACTGCGCATTCTGCGCCTGGAGAGCCTTGATTGAAGTCTCAGTTGATTCAGATCCGGAATTCATGATGCTGAAATAAACAGCGAAGAACTGTAAGCAACCTGAAAAAAAGGGAGAAACCTGCTATGCACATGATGTATGAAATGCGTATGCAATGCATTCAAGGGTTCGAAAGTTCAAATTCATTGTAGACAAGAAAAGAACACACGTTATCATTAAAGAAATCATTGTTTAATACATCAAGGCCTCGTGGGCAAAAAGGAAATACAAAAGTCAAGTCAATCCCAAAATACACTGCGCATCCTCTTCGGAGCTATGTAGGTGTTGAGGTTCCTCTCCTCGTGCAGCAGACGGGTGAGCTCCAAGACTTTCTTTTCACTGGCATGCAGATTAGTCTCCAAAGAATTCCTTTCCTCCTTAAGCTGAATCCAGCTCTTCTGCATCTCTTCCCAGGATGTGGGCATATCAGGGTGCTGAATAACACGAGACACTTCCCCTTCCAAGACAGGCTCTTTGATTACTGGAAGCATGTGAGGATAAGGCATCACTAACTTCTGAGAACGGGCGCGTACCCATTTGAGATAGGGCTCCAAAGGGATGGAGTTCCTGTACCCCAGTGTCTTGCTGTTTATCCTACTGGGCGTCCTCCAGGCTCTGATAAATTTCTGACGAAGTCCTTGAGTATCACTGTCGAAGTCAAAAACTATGTCGGGAATTAACATGTCATGAGGACCATCCCTCCGAGCATAACCAAACTGTCTCCAAGCCAGGCATGGGCTATAAGTAATACCTCCTCTGATTCCAAGTAAAGGAACATTAGGGTACTCCCCACAACGATCAATGATAGTGACATCTCCTCTGGATCTAGGGCACCAATGTATATCTGCATGTGTAAGAGTCATCAACCGTTGTGACCATCTCAAACCCCGCTCATTCTTCAGGACTGGTTGGGGAAGGTGCGAAATAAACCACCTTCCCAGGAGAGGAGTGCAACACATAAGGACACCTCTTTTTCTCATGGTTCGAGTGTAACATGAGTGAAGGATGTCCCCCAGCAATGTAGGTATGGGATTTCTGGACATAAAGATCTGGACGGCACTGATATCGATAAGCTGATCTGGATTAGGGAATAGTACCAAACCATAAACAAGGAGGGCTACCACTTCTTCAAAAGCTTGCAAATCAAGAGAGTTCCAACATTCAAGGGCTTTCTCAAACAGAAACTTGGCTAAGAACCCTTTGACGCCACTTCTAACTTCCCAATGTCCCTTGAGGTCAGATGACTGTAGGTGCAAGGCTTTAGCAATCTCTTCCAGCTTAGGTTCCCTTTCTGTGCCGTTGAAAGGCAGCTGATCAAGGATAGGGATCTTCAGGAGTCGGGAGAACTCCTCCAGTGTAGGTACCAACTGATAGTCCAAGAAGGTAAAGCAGTGATGCAGAGGGTCAAAGAACTGGAACAAGACCTTTATCATATCTTCCTCAATGTTGGTGTTGACCAAGCTGATGAGGCTTCCATGCCTGTCACTGAATGAAGAGTTCTCGGGAATCCTGGATATAAGCTCCTTAAGCTGAGGAGGGATCCTTACAAGATTGACCTGAATTGTCTTTCTACGAGCAGTTTCCATGTCCTACAAAACAAGAACAAAGATGAAAATTCGAACCCCTGAAATGGTTAGTCAATGCATATGATGCTGGATGATGTCATGATGCTATGATTAAACACACCACAGATATTTACAAAGACAAACATGTAGGGCAAACAAGGCACACAAGACAAGCCCTTAAGGTTTAAGGCCAGCATGGGGTCTGGGTAATACCCTCTTGAGTTGGTGGGTTCATACCTGTCTTAATCAAAGTAACCGGGTTCTAAGGTTCCCAATATCACGGGGGTGCTTTCATTGTTCATCGTTTCGATTTAGCCACTGAACTGGCGACCGAAATATTCCAGGAAAGCAACCCTCAATTGAGCGTAGTATCGAGTATCCACCAACCTCGGACTGCACCAAAGTCAGTGATCTCACTACCCTAAAGAGGCCAAGATAGTTCAATTAAGGTTCCTAAGGTCTGTTGATGCTTCACGACACCCCGCGGAGGCCCCGTACTCTCCTTGACTGAACTCAAGGGTTACCGGTACACACCAAAGTGCCACATCAACGTAGCAGACTGTTTCAACCGTGTCGGTATACCCCGCACAGTTCCCTCACAGCCTTGTTGCTACTTTCTAAGAAAGGTATCCCCCAGATCCGGGTGTAGGACCTATAGAACTCCCAAGCAACCCACAATTTAAAGCACACAAGGAAGACAATTGAAAACATAGTTATAAGCTAGCCCTAAGGTACACCTCACTTTAAGTTTTTCCCCAGCAGAGTCGCCAGTTCTGTGATCGGTGGATCTGGAACTGACTGTTTAACGCTGGTTCGCGAAATGTCGCGGAAGCAAGAGTCGCCACCGTCTTTTATTTTCTCCAATTGGAAAGGACAAAAGCACAGAAAAATTCCTTTTAAGAGATTGCTCTCGGTTCGGGAGGTAGGTTATAGAAAGGGAAGGTGTTAGCACCCTTTCTATCCATGGTTATCCATGGGCTCTTAGGTACTTGCTCAATGTGTTTTCAATTTGTGTGTTTGCTTTTCAGATGTGGGTTAAAAAGTTTCTTTTGAAAAAAGTTCCAGATCGACTCATACGTCAGAGTGTTTGAAAAGTTTTTGTTTTTGAAAGCTTTTGTGTGGTGCGAAAAGTATTTTTTGAGTTTAGAGCAAGTACCTACGAGAACCTACCTACCCTAAGGAATTCGTCTGTGTAAGAGTCCTTTAAAGTAGTGCCATCCCACCATCGAGAGGTAGGTAGCACCACCGTTGGAGGTGTTCGGGTCAATTCGAGTTTTAGGGACGTGGTGATCACCAGAGCAATGGGAAGACACCTTAGAAGCTACCCTCATGCCAGGTTCCCGGATCATGAGGACTTACTAAGACATCCTCTACTCGACGACCACCTTTCGAAAGGCAACAGTGAGGCGTACCCTAGGGGTGGTGTGTGCGCATTGTGTGTCATGTTTCGGTTATTTATCTTGTCATGATTGTCGTGTTCTACGCATTGATTTTATTTTAAGTCCATACAGTCTTTCATGCTTTTTTAACAGTTAATAAGTTGCGGGAAAGTAAATCTACGATTATTACAAACGGCGCGGGTCCACATCACCAAAATTTCCAGGACCCGATTTAGCGAAAAGTAAATAATGCGATAAAATAAAAGTGTAAAGAAGTTAAAGTTACATGGCTTCGGGGCAATTACAAGATTATAATAAGCGATAATAAAATAAATACGCAAAAATTAAATAATTAAAAGCGACGGGCGTTGGACCCTTTTGCGAACAATTAAAAGTTAATGGATTAATTAATTAGAATTAAGGAGAACTAAAAAATTAAATTTAAATGAAAATAATATTTTTGTGTTTTTTAGGTTAAATAAGAAAAGGGAGTTAATTGAAGTTAAATTAAACGGCAAACCCTAATTCTAATATTTTTAATTATTATGAAAGATTAAAAATTTCACCTAATTTAAATCTAAATTATATATATACATTTAATTATAAAAATAAGTAAATAATGATATTATGGTAAAAAGGAGAAAAATTAAAAAAAGGAATTCATTAAACCTAATTTCTACATCTTTTATATTTTTTATGAAAAGAATTAAAGTCAAAACCTAATTAACTAAATAATTTACATATCAATTTGTGAAAATAATTATAACCTAAAAATTATGTTTTTTTGGCCTTTTTTGAATTTTAGGATGTTTTTATATTTTTTGTAAACAAAATTAATTAATTAAATTAAGATGACAAATTAAATAAAATTGCAATAAAGAAAATAAAATATAAATAAGAATGAGAAAATGCAAACCAGGGGGGTTTCAGGCCCCAATTTGGAGGTGCAAGCCTAACATTCTGGGCCCAACAAGCTTGAATCTTTTTGACTTTTGGTATCACGTGGGACACGTTGACCAGCCTCCAGGGTATGCCTTCAATCTGAGCCCTTGATGAGATCTTCTTGGACGCGTGGATGGTGATTTTTGGATGGACTATGGTAGTCCTCAGAAGCGTGCCTGCATGGGAACGAGTATTGAAAAATAATAATGAACGTTTGCCAGACCTGGGGCTTGAACCCAGGTCTTGAAGATTACAAGTGTTAGTCCCTGCCAGCTGAGCTACGTGAATCACTTTGATTATATATTAATGAATTAATAATGTAAAGAGAATCTGGTTAGTGGCCACTAGGCACAAAAAAACGCGCGCTGGTTCAAATGAACCAACCAGTGATTGCCAGATCATCGTCTTCCTCACGCTTCTTTCTGCCTGAAAAATATCAAACATTTAACGGGGGTTTTGAACCCCCCCAATATATGCATGTTTTCAAAATAGCGATTAGGCTATATGCAAACATAAAAATGGCGCGACTAGTGGAATCGGATCGTCCAAAGGTCCTGAGTTTGTTAGGCTTGGTCTCGTGGCCTAATTTTGCCGTATGAGAGAAACCCTCTTTTTGAGCTCCTGAAACCCTAAAGGTTGTTCATGGTGAAATCATGTATATTGCACAAAAACGGAATTCATTAGCATGGTTAGCATCAGAACAAAACAACAATCATGAATCCACAAATAAAACTCAAGAAATATGCTTAAATTATGATATGCGTTCAAGAATTTTTCTTTATACAGTCACGAGTCTTGATACCGTTTCTTGGGGTCTGACTTGATTCTAATGGTTGGAACGTGTCCAGTAATTGCCACTGAAGCTTTTTGGATAGGTTTGGAAGTCTGAATCGCCCTTGAACTCTGAATTCAGTTTTGGAATTCTTGGAAAATTTTCAAGTTTGTGTATTGTGTATGAGCGCAGCTTGCAGTCTCTAGGGTTTTGGTTTGTGATACTGAGTATGTATAGAAGGCATTAGGGTAACAAAACCAGCACAAATCCAAGGCATTGATGGTTTTCAATCTTTGATTTTTATGAAATCTTTTTGGATCTTTTTCCATGGCCTTTTGTGTTCAATCAGCTCCAATCATACCAAAACTTCCCTAATTGGCATGTACACGAATCATTGAGAATAAATATGCATGGAAAGATTTGTTTTGGTCAAGTTTTGTATTTTCTATTTATTTAAATAATTTAAATGAATAAATATTAATATAAATTCAAATAAATAATAAAAAAAATGTGAAAATACTTCCCCTTGGGCTTAATGGTCGTGCATAGGCTTGGCATGAAGAAATTTGGAAGAAAATTGGGCCCATTTGCATTTTTAGGCCTTTTATATCAATGTTGACTTTCAAAAATTTCCAAAAATTTCCCAACTTCCACAAGGCATAACTTGGTCAATTTTTAAGCTTTTCACATGTTCTTGGACATTTTGGAAAGGTCTTTGAGTCCTTTAACCAATGCCTTTGGTCCCATGTCATTTTGATTTACCAATCTCAAGTTATGGCCTTTGACTTAAAGTCACTTTTTGTTGACTTTTGAAAATGACCTATAATGTTGAAATTGATAACTTTTTGTGAGAGCATTTCTTGGACTTGGAACATGAAGATGAATTGTAGGAAACGTCTTTCTCTTCAAAATGAGCTTTGGATGGAATTTTTCTGATAATCCATGTGAAAGTTATGCCCTGGTCAATTTCTGTTGACTTTTTCAGCTGTCCAAATATAGCAACTTTTGCATCTTTGATGATTTCTGAGCCAAATTTTGAGAATCATGATCAAGCATTGATCAAATGATGTTTGTGGCTTCAAAATGGTATGTTGACCAAAAATTTGAACTTTTGACTGCCAAATGACCATTTTGCCCCTACAGTTGACTGTAGTGCAATTTAGGGTTTTGACTGTGCAATTTTGAGCTGAATGCCTTGAAACTTGACATGAGGATATTTGACCATCTTTGTAGGCACATGAGACTTGATTGGGCCTTTGAAAAGTTCATTTGCTTGACCAGAACTCAAACCCTAGTTTTGACTGTCTAGGAGACAGTTGAGCTGCACAACCCTTGGGGCATTTTGTGACCTTGGCTTTGACAATTCTTGATGAATATGGGAGGGCAAATTTTGGGGTACAACACTCAGCAATCAAAGATTCTAAATCTCCAGCAACGGTCGTGGATTTATTTTCCCCGGAAGTCGTCAAAGATTTCATTATCTCCAACTATCAAGGATTTATTTTCCTCAACAAGACAGTTAATCAGCTTACATGCGCATACATTACATTCATATATCATAAACATTGATAAAACACATTTATTGCATCATACATATCATGCAACCTAACTCTGTGTTTCAGCTAACATTTTCCCCTTTCAGGATAAGATTAAAAGCTATCTTTAACAAATATTCGAAGATTTCAGATACAGTACGGATACACCCCAGACACGGAGGTCATTCTATTACTCATTCAGAATTTCAAAGTCAAGATATAGTACGGATACGCTCTAGATATGGGTGTCATTCTGTCACTCATTCAGACTTCATCAATCATATACAGATTAGATACGCTCCAGACATGGAAGCCATTCTATTTCTCATTCAGATTCAACTATCAAGTTCAAGTCCAGATACACTCCAGACACGGAAGTCATTCTGTCACTTATTCATATCCCAGTTACAGTACGGATACACTCCAGACACGGAAGTCATTCTGCTACTCATACAGATCTCAACCTCAAGATATAGTCCAGATACGCTCCAGACACGGAAGTCATTCTGCTACTCATATAGATCTCAACCTCAAGATACAGTCCAGATACTCTCCAGACACGGTAGCCATTTTGTCACTCATTCAAACTTTTCCCCGGCTCAAAGATGCTCCATACACGGACGTCATTTTGTCGCCTATTCAGATTTCAGATTCAGATACAATACAGATACACTTCAGACACGGCAGTCATTTTTTATTCATTCAATAATCAAATACAGTTACATCTTGGATACGCTCCAGACACGGACGCCATTCCTTTGCTCATACAAATCCAATCTCCAGATACAACTCAGATACGTTCCAGATACGGATACCATTCTGATGTATATTCTCCTGATTTTTAACAAACATTCTTGGATGGCATCTTTAAGCCCATCTCCAGCAAGATTCTATCATGGCATCTTTAAGCCCATTCCCTCAACCTACATTTTGACGAGTGCAAATTTACGGGAACTCTAGGGTCCAATCCTCTTTTACCTTCGAGTCACGAAAGGCAAACTCGCCAATCTAACTCTCCAGGTTCAAGAAGATTGAACAGGGGCAGCTGTTGTATCCGTAAATTTTCCCTCTCATTTTATCAACATTTCTCATCACAAGGCTCTTTGAACTCAAGATCAAGCTAGGTTTTGCACTGCTCAAGACATCTCCTTGCACTGTTGACCTAAATTAGGGTTTGAGTTTGCACAGGGATTTTTGGTCTTCTAATTCTCAAAGTGACTTTCATACTTCATGTTGGACTCATAAGTTTGTCCATACCAAGTTTCAAACCTTGAATCAAATTTTTGCCCAGTCAATTGGACAGTTGACCTAGAAATCAGTTGTATTGGGGAAAAAGTCAACTGTGGCCAATTTACAGTCAAACCTCATACTTTTTATCCAAATAAACATTATAGACTCATATGAACCATTTGATCAAGTTTGGACCACAACTCCTTAAGAAATTTGATCAGATCATCAAAAGGGCAATATGGTCATTTTTAGGGTTTTGACTACAGAAGGGCAATTTCTGATTTTTTACCTAGCCAATGGCAAATTAGGTTCAATCATGAATTCATGGACTCAATGGCATCATCTTGACCTAATCACAAGGTTCAAAAGATCTCAAAAGCATTGGATTGACAGATGAATTTTCCATTCAACTAATCAAAAATCAACTGTACACTTAAAAGTCAAACTTTGACTTTTTGATCAAAATCAAGTGCCAAGGGTCATTTTTCATCAAGATGTTTCAAAACATGAAACTTGTTCACCAAGAAACCTAATTTTGCAAATTAGGGTTTAAAATGGAAAATTTTCATAACTTCGAAATTTTCCAAGTTATGAAAATTTCTTATTTTTTCCCAACTTTGACCAACATTTTCACCATGATGCAATTGGATTCAAACAAAACTTCCAACATGAAAGTTGTAGTCCTCCACAAAATCTACAACTTTGATTCACAAAGTTTTCCAAAAAGATTCTTGGATCTCATGTTATGATTTTATGAACAAGGGTCCAAAAAACTTTCTAACTTAGTGAAATTTTGCCCTAGTTTAGGCATGATTTTGACCTATCTTCATGGAAATTTTTCACCTAGTTACAATTGGAATATCAAAATTCATTTCAAATATGGATTGTAGAGCATGTTACAAGTTTCCAAAATGTCCAAGAACTCTCCAAAATCATTTATGGTTAGGGAGAATCGAAGGTTTGAATTTGGCAAAATATCACTTTGGTCCATGGCATTTTTCACTATGCTACAAGTTGCAAATTCTATCCAGCCTTGCTTGTACTTGTTTACAGGTATCTAAACCCTTCCACACTCAAAAATTGAATGCAAACTCAATGGATTAAGGCATGGTTCTGATCAATGAAGCATTATACAAAGGATTAATCGAAAAATGGCAAAAAGTTAACAATGCCATTTTGATAAAGTTGACTTTATGTCAATTTGTTTCTCTTGAGCATTGCACCAGGTCTTTTGCAGCAAACAACATCCACAAATATAAGAGAAATTACAACAACTTTGTGCATGCTTGAAGCTAGCCTGTACAGGCCTGGCCTTGGTCACTTCACACTTTTCTTCAAAACCAAGTCAACTTGCAAAAACCACATAACTTGGCAATCTGATATAACCAAGTGTTGTAACCATTTCAAACAAGTTTTGCATATCAAATTAAGTCAGAAGCACGAGCTAACCACTTCTCAAGCCTCCCAAAACACCAAAGTCACATTTTCTTGCAAAACAGAGCAGGTTCTACATTTTGATTTCCAAATTACAAACCACTCGTGTGTTTTGCTTGCAATCAGTTCCAACACATTCCATACAACCTACCTAAACTATCCCAACCATTCCCAAGTGACTGTAACCCCATTTACACACTTCACCATTTTTGAATTCTGACTGTGCAGGTTGACTTCTACAAGCTTATTCAGGCAAGTTCAAAGCTAGAAAAGCATTGGGAAAGCTCCAAGGAACTTCAAGCAAGCTCACAAGCATCTCAGGCCTCACTGAAAACCCCTACTTTTCCATACTCGAGCTCAACTGAAATAGCTAAAGTTCAACCTTCTATCTCTCTATTTAGGAATCATTAGGCTTAGGTTTGTGAATAAAAAATGTAGTACTCATTACCCTTGAGTTGTACATATGCATAGATTTCATTTAAGTTAACTGAGTTGGGAGAATTTGAATGATGAACTTTCTGAAAAAGCTAGGTTAGAAATTAGGGCCAGAGAAATTCTCTCTGGTCTTTGAGAGTTAGGTTAAGATTTTTATATGGTTAGAATCGTATGATCATGCTCTATAACTTTCATGTTGCAAGTTTTTGTTTTTAAGCACAAATGCAGGATTTCCAGTTTTGAATACCAGGCGCGCGTTTTTTGTCACAAGGTTGAAGATGAAGGCCATCTGGGCTGGGCCTGGCTATTCCATGCTATTTGCACCCTTCATCCTACTTCCTGCACCCCCTTGGCACATTTGCTTATTTTCCATATTTTTTTCATTTCTTTTTTAGTTTCTGAATTTAATTATTTTTTCTAAATATAAAAAATCACTAAAAATATTTTCTTTAATTTTCATATTTTATTTTATTATTTTTATTATTTTTTGGACATAGAAATAATTATTAAATAATATACTTTTATTTTCTTAAAATACAAACTTGTAAATATTATAAAAATATCATATATTTTTATTTTTATTATTTTTACATATAAAATAATATTGTCATAGATATTTTTATTTTTTTAACATTCTGTATATATTTTATTTTATTTTCTTGTACATAAATAAATAATTATAATATATATATTTCCTTAAAACAAATTAGGGTTTCCACCCTTAATAAAAATAATCTTTTATTTTAATTTTTTTTGATACATTAAATAATTTACTTTTACATACATAAAAATAATACAAAAAACATTTTTTGGATATTTATAATATATTGCATATTTATTTAATTGTCCATTTAAATATTTGCTTATTTATCATTTGAACAAAGAATTCAATATGGTTGTAATAATTTTAGGGTTTCAATTTCTTGCAAATATCCCCTATTCAAACTTGTATCCCCCTCCCCATAATCATGTTGTAATAGTTGTAGATTTACTTTTACGCATTTATTGCTTTCAAATATGCATGATAGAAAGATTAGGGTTTGTATGCAAAAATCCAAAATCAACAAATAGCTTGACTAATACAAGACAAAAAATGCATGAAAATGACAACACAACACACACAAGCACCCCTAGGGTTTCACCCACTTGTTGCCTTTAAAATGGCCATGGTATGCATGTTAGGTGTCTTGGCAAAACAAAACAAAAAACAAAACAAAAAATAAAAGATCATAGTCCCTCGATGACACTATCTTGGTTGCCTATACAAAATGATCTAGTCACTCAAACAAAAACTTGCTAAAATACTTAGCACTATTGCTATCATGGTCAATACGATGACCCACGTCTGTCCCGTTTAACATCCAAACACAAGGTTGTTTACCAAATACAATGGTAAAACAACAATGTGAAAGGGTTAAAAATGTGTAGGAAAGATCTTTGAGTAGGTAGGTAGATGCTCCTAGTTACTTGATCAAAACTTGCAAACATCCTTGCTATTTTCGAAACACACAATTTCAAAACATTTTCCCAAAATAAACTTTCAAACATTGAAACATTTTTCAAAAGACAAAACACCTTTGTATACATTCAAACAAGAATCATTACAAAGGTTGCCACAACGATGGCCTCTTTTCAAAATACTTTCAAAACAATACATAAAGCACCATTTCAAAAAATTGAAAAGCAAAAGCAAGTGATCCAAAACAAGTAACTAAGAGCCCATGGAAAACCATGGATGAAAAGGGTGCTAGCACCTTCCCTTTTCATAATCTACCCCCCGAACCCAAGAAAACATCTCAAAGGTCTTTCCTGTGCTTTTTGACCATTCCTTTGGATAAATAAAAATTCGGTGGCGACTCTTGCTAAACTGAAACATTTGCGAACACAAACGCAAAACCTCAAGTCAGTTCTCCCAACGCATCACAGCCTCAAAAGACTCTGTACTTTTCATTCTGGAAAAGTAACGAGCTTTCTCCAATAAGAACTGAGCTGGTAATCCTCTAATCCCTCCTTTAGTAGTCATATGGGATTCAACCTCAGACTTCCCCAGATGAATCAAAGCAGCAATCTCATGCGGTTTTGGCTCACCCTCCAAAACAGTAAAAGGAACACTATCGGTAATAGGTAAATCCAATAGATATGAATACTCCTCCAGTGTAGGCATCACTTGATAGTCGGGAAAAGTAAAGAAATGATACATCGAATCATAGAACTGGACCATTGTCGAGAGAAAACCCTCCTTCATCTTCAGCTTTATGGGAGGGATAATGGATCCATACTTCTTCCGAAAGTCTGCAAAATGCTCGATCTCGGGAATTAGACTGATCAACTCATCTATCTTGGGATCCTTGAAACTGTATTTCCAGGTCTTTCTCTTTCTAGAATCCATGGTTAAAAGTACCTGAGATATTCACAAAGTCAACCTTTAAAATCCCTTGAAATATGGTTTCTTCAAAAGATGCTTATGAGTGGATGGATGCATGATGCAACAATCACACACAAGATCACACATATAGGGTTCATAGGTTCAACGTCACGAGCATGAGGTCGAAGGTACTACCCATAAGGTGTGGGTCTAAAGTTATCACATGCTAAACAAGGTTCTAGAGGTTCCCAGAGTCTACATCCTTCCTTCGGATATTACCAACTTCCTGATTAACTCGGTAATTAGTAATATTCTCAAGAAAGACTCGTCTGAGCATAGTATCGCGTGACAACTATTTCTGAATTACTCTGTCATAGCCTCCACACTACACCTAAAAGGCCAAGATGGGTTCGGTATTCTATAGTCCTCAGTTTCAGCAGGCTCCCAGGTTGAAAGCAGTATGTCTTCTCGATTACTCGGTAAACGATACTACAATCAAAGGGGCCTCCACTGAGTGGAGGATCTCGTGCCTCTTTTTTTGGGATTACTCCCTCAAAGTTAACATGATTATACCGCCCGTCCTATCTTAAAGTTTGCCCAAGTCCGGGTATAAGACTTATGAGTAATCACCAAGCACCCTGAAAACCAGGAAAATCCAGACAAACATACATATAACATATAACACAAAAAACAGTAATAACACATATACAGATATAAACAAATATAGGCTTAACCCACTTAGGGATGGACTAGCAAGAGGTCAATCTTTCCCCAGTGAATTCACCATTTTCCTGTAGCGGTAGAAATGTTTAAGACTAAGTCATTAGATTGACTAGACTTTATACAAATCAAAATGAAAATCACCACCGTGCTTTATTGTTTCCAAAGGAATGGGAAAAGAGCGAATAACCCAAAAAGAGGGGGAAAGATTCAAGGTAAGCGGGTTGGTTATGCATAGGGAAGGTATTAGCACCCTAAACATCTACGGTACTCCGCAGGAGTCTCTTTGTAAAAAATATGTATATTTTTGCTATAAAAAACTGTTATATAAAATGGATGGTGGAGGTGAGAAAAGAAATATATATTTTATGATTTTTGCACCCGTCGCGGTTGCGAACCTTTAGTGCATACGTACCACCTTTCGTGCAATAGGAGATCAGGGTACACGTAGTTCCTCTTTCAAAAATTTAAAACCCAAATGTGTTGGTTAATTTTATAAGATAAAACATCATCGTCATTGTCCGTGTGGGAAACACACCTACTACCCACAATCATGAGAAAGGATAATTTGCATCATCTCACAGTGGAGGATATGGCTTGGATTTTAAAATCAACAATGCCTCACTCAACACCCAAGTGGAAAATATCTCTCTTCACTACACATTATAGAAGTATAGTTGTTTGCGTCACTACAAGGATTGACAAGAGTTTAATCTTTTAAGAAAAGTTTTAAAGATAAAAATCAAAGCGGCAAAATGGTTTGAAATGAGATTGATTGACTTTTAGTCTTCTCACACAAAAAAATGTCAAGGTATTATTAAGTTGATTGGAGTTTATTTATGAAAATGTTTTTGAAAATGCATGGACATAAGTCCAAGTTTATTATAAAAGTGGTTCAAGTTTAAAACAAGAAGGGTTTTCAAAAGGAGGGAGAAGATTTTTTTGAAATTAAAGAAGATGGGAGGAGAAGAAGAGGCTATCCTAAAGAATAAGGTAAAATCTAGGGATAAGAACTATCTAACCAACAAGAAGCCAATACTTGGCATTATGAGCCAAGATAGAGTTCTCATTATTTGGATTGAAACCAAGCAAGAAGAAATATTAGACCCCTTGAGAGAACCAAACATCAAGTGTATTAAGTCTTCATAAAAATTGGGCAGAGTAACGGCTTTATACGGGTGAATTCCAAATTACAAACAAAGGGTGTAATCACAATAACCTGCACACAAAACAAAAAAACAACCCAATGTGTTGAGGCAAACCTTAAGAGCTCCAGACAAAATAATCAGATAAGTACACAAGGTCTCCAAGATAGGCCAAGGTTTCTAATCCTAAGTCCAAGAAAAGTCTCATGCTCCATAATGCCAAGGATAGTAGCCAAATAGTCCAAGTATCATTAAAGATTTTTTAGAGTTTATGTTGATTATTAAGTATCTTAAGAAAGGAAAAGAAAAGCTCAAGTGAGAAAAGTACAAAATGGCAAGAAAATAAATGCTCAAATGAGAAAAGATAAAAATGGAATGAAAATATAAATGCTAAAAGTAAATAGTACATAAAGCATAAGAAAGAATAAAACATAAGGTAAAACAAGTCAATAATTAGTGGTTAGTTGGATGACCATCTTGAAGCTTGCATTTGGAACTCATTAGAGGATTGGTAGAACCAAAGCCTCCACACAACAAGTTGCATTTGCTTTTTATCAATAATTTCATCCCTTTAGAATTCTCATAAGTACCATTTAATGATCAACGATGTTTAAGTGATCCACGTTGACCAAAGGTGTTGTAGATCCATTAGAGGATTGGTAGAACCAAAGCCTCCATACAATGAATCTCAAGGTTATTGGATCAAAGAGATCAAATTAACATACTTGGGCTTGCAATCATAAGTTTGGGCCACGAATGATCATTTATTCGAATCGGGACAAAATTTAGCGTTATGTTAAGCAATCGTAAGTGGACTTATATAGAAGTCGCGCCTATTTTGAGGTCGGTCAATAGCAATTTATGCACGATTTGTTTTGAGACATGATATAGAGATCATGCTCCAATAACACCTAGTTCAATAAGAAGGGGATGAGATGAAGAGGGATACGGAAAAAATAGACAAACCACATTTGAATTAAATTTTAATCAAACTATTATTAAAATCATTCATCCATTTTTGTGGAGTTAAACTCAACACCATGAACCCAATGATGTTAATAAAGTTCATGATCCAAAATCTAACCCAAGATCAACCAGAAAATAGTCACAAAATAATATCACATTTTAATATATACAAAAGGGTCAAAAAAATAATGTTTAAAAATAGAAAATAAAGAGAAAAAATACCAACTATGTTCAAATTAATCAAAAAATAAAAATTAAGACCATAGAAAAATCAGAAATAGATCCAAATATTTTTATAAAATTTCTAGTAATTTTTAAAAGTCAAACTATTTTTAAACTATTTAAAATTGCTCAAACAAATCGAAAATAGGTCAAAAATAGTAAACCTCAATATAAAATTCCATAAAATTTTCAGAAAGTCAAAAATATGCAAAATAATATTTATGAATTTTTTCAGAATTAAAAAATGTCAGAAAGTATTTTTTTAAGTAATTAAAAGAAACCAAATGATTCAAAAAATACAAAAAATATCAAATATCAAAATAAAAATATGAAAAAATAGTCATGAGATCAAAAATAATTCAAAGTATTTTTGTGAATTTTTTCATAATTTTTGGATAAAAAATAAAAGAGTTATGAATTTTTGAAAATTTAATAAATAAAAAATATAAAATCAGAAAATAAAATAAAACCAAAAAGATGTGGACCATCAGATCATAGTTAAAATGCGTTAGTAAGCTAATCCAGTGGACCAGACGAGTTGTGCTTGATATGGACCTTAGTGAGATACACATAGGATCAGAAAAAGGTCAACCAATGAAATTAAAACGTTTGGCACACTATCATTGGCTGAGACGAGACATGTCATCGTCTTCAACCTCCAGACACCCTACAGGGGATTTTGTGAGATCCTTTAAATGGAAAAAGTAGGATCCCAGGCTAGTATCATTGAACTCGTCTCTTCAAGACGATTCTAGCAGCACCATCGCGCTAAATTTATATAAGGTATGGAGAGAGATATGAATCAAAAACCCAGAAAATAGCGAGCACCTTCAATTTGAGATTTCTCTCTCAATTCTCAATGGATTTAAAAATTATAAGCAACATTAGAATCAGGAGAAGGAGTAGAATAGATTAGTGCTTGATTTGGATCCAAATGGTGGAGAATTATACCTTTTCGAAGTTCAAGGAAGAAGTTCTGATACTGGAATTCTGTAGCTTGAATTATGGCTCATTTGGATTGGTTTAAGTGCTGGAGAGTTTGTATGATGCTTAAGGATGATGAATGCGCAAAGAATTTTGGAAAAGGGAGCTTAAATCTCAGAAACTGAATTCAAGAAAGATGGGTTCATGTGAGGTTTTGGCAGGGTGTTTTTGGCTCTCAAAGCTTGAAGAAATGAATGTGGGATGAGCCTCTATTTATAGGGAAGTGAATGGGAATGAAAATTGGAAGAAAGAAGGAAGGTTTGATGGAAATTGGATGATGGTCGAGCACAAGTGAAGTGTGACTTCATTTCCATCAAAACTCAACCAAATCTTGCATTTTGGGGTGCTAATCACTTCTGGCAAGTTTGATAATCGAGTTTAAATTCAAAACATGCATAAATCTTGTGTTTAGAAGTCACATTATGGATTTCAAAATTCTGACTTTGTGGAAAATTCAGTTTCAAGTTAACAAATTCAAATCCATGGCATTTCCAACTCAAGGGGTATTAGGGCATGATTCTTGATGCTTTAGAAAGATGAGGTTACAATCTTTGCAATGGAAAAAGAATGGAATCAAATGGATGCTTGAGCTGAAAGTTGCATTGAGTCAAAGTTGAAGAAAAAGGGTTGACTTTCCATACTTAGAAATATTTCAAATTCTTCTTTAAAAATGACCTATAATCTTTTGCATCCAAACATGGCCTTCCACTTGGAATTTTCTCTTGACCAAAATATATGGAATGAATTAGATCTCTTGAATTACATTTTGAAACTTGAACCACTCAAAATCTCCAAAAAGTGAGCAAGTTATGACTTGTTGAAGTTGGCCAAAAATCATGAAATGACCTATAATCATTTGCATATTTAAGGCAACCTCCATCCATTTTCACACTTTGCACATAGAAGAAGGCATAAATTTCACATATTCAAGATCATTATGGAAAAATAATGGACCCTAGGTGATGAAAATTGACCAAGTTATGATCAATTGAAGTTACTTATGTAAAATTGTGGATTCATCTGGATGACTTGTAATCTTTCTTCTTCACCAAGTTTCTTCCATGTGAAAACTCCTTTGAAATTTTGAAGTGATTTGTTGATAACCCTTTAAAGAGAAGGATGTCTTTGGAATCACTCAAAAATACCAAAAGGTGAGCAAGATATATTCCTTTGAAGTTCAAAACCCTAGCTTCTAGATCAAGAAAATTCCTTGGAGAACTTTGACAAGTTTGAACAAACTTCTTGTACCAATATTCTTACTTTGTGAATAGAAGTTGTTGAAGATGATAGTGAGGACTCATAGCCACCAAAACCACTTCCATATCTTGAAATTTGAGAGAACTATGCCCATGGTGGCCAATATGAACAAGGCCTTGTCCAAACATAACAGCTTCTCCAATTAACCCCTTGTACTTTTGAGTAAAATCTAATAACCTTGAAATGTGATGAACCCAAACAAATTTTGCCATGCCATTTCTTCCAAAAACACTCCAATGGTGAAGTTTGAACCTCTCAAGCTTGTATTGGCTAGGGCATGGAAATAAACTCATGAACCCATGGAGTAATTTGTTAAATCTCATTGCCCTTACCTACATGGACAACAAGCAAGACAAGCCAACATTGTATTTTATTAGTTAGTGAAGAAAACAAAACAATATTAATGATCACAAAAGGAACATAAGTCAAGGTGCTTGGTAATTCCTCAAAAGGAGCAAAGCTCAAAGTAGGTAGGGGAACCAAGAATCCTAGTGTGATCTTGTTGTGAGTGAATCAACATGGTATGATGAAGGGATCTTAGGGGCAAAAATTGGGGTGCAACACAACAGTCAGTAAGAGTTGTAGACAACATTGTATAAATAGTACAATCCTTGTGCCACAAAATTAGGGTAGTGGAAAGAGGTGATCTTGTATTATTTCTCACGTAAACCTTTTGGTCTTATCTTCTAACCTCCAGAGGCTTCAGAGTATGAAAGTGTTGAAGTATGCTTAAAAGGATAAAAAAACCTTGTCTTCAAAACCATGTGATCAGAGTCTTCAGGACTTGTTTAGCAGAACCTTGTCTTTAAATTCTTCAGCACATGGCCTTCAGATTCATGTCCTTAGAATCTTCAGAACTCTTTCAGCTGAACCTTGTCTTCAGAATCTTCAGAACCGTTGGTCTTCAAAATCTTCAAAACTTGTTCACCAGAACCTTGTCTTTAGAATCTTCAGAAGCTTGGAGCAAGAGATCTTGGAATCTTCAGAGTTTGAGAACCCTTTAAAAACTCTTCTATCAGAGTCACATTTAGAAGCGATAAAACTAACATTCATCGGGACTATTATTTTAGAAGCATTCTAAGAAATAAAACATGCACTTTGAAGAAATGAAAACACAAGAAGCGGGGGTTGAATTGAAAACTTAAAATCAAATGCGCAAAGACAAAATATTTTTATACTAGTTCGTTTGATCTCAAACTACTCCAGTCCACCCGTCAAGGTGATTTCGCCTCTCTCCAAAGAGGACATAATTCACTAATCAAAAACTGATTACAATCACTACTTTGACAACTGTCAAATTCCTCTTGAGTACAACCACAATCCGGTCAATATCAAGGAAAAACTGGCTTAATCAAGATAAAAGAATTATGTGTATCGTTGTTTTTCTTTACAAAAACAGTTATCACAACTGTAATATTTTACACAATTTTGAGCGTGGAAAAAGTATGTAAGCTTGCAGCGTTTAGAGATGTGTTGCAGTGGTGTGGAAAATCGTAAACGATTTGTCCTCTAAGATTGTTTATATAGGCAATGGAATCCTGTCCAATATAAAGCGTGATAATGGACATTTAAGTTGTTTCCATATTGAGAAGATTCTTGTCTGAATGAATCTGTTGCATGTGATGTTGTCTTGATTGAATAGGAACGCTTCAGAATCTTACAATCTTGTATGCTGCAATTGCTTCAGAATATTGATGACTTAGATTTGCGAGGATCTGATTGTATATGAACCTTCTGTTCAGAATCAGAGTATTCTTCACTTTAGCGCATGTTCTGATCATCATTCTTCAACGCAGATTCTGATTACCTCAGCATGAAAGCTTCTATAGCTTAACTTTTGATGCTGCTTTAGTCAGAACTTCTGCATATATAGTAACACATTTTTAGAGTTCATATTTGTTCTTTGTGTTTATTATCATCAAAACTCTAATTAAGGGTTGTAGAATCAAACTATGTTCTAACAATCTCCCCCTTTTTGATGATGATAAAAACTTGGATTTTCAATGAAAAATATAGAACAAAAAGCTTAAGAGAGACTACCCTTTAGTTGATTACTTCCCTGAAGTTACTTGTCGTCAGAGCTTTTGATGCATTTCCTTCTATTCTTATTAGAAAGTGTTCCTGTTCAAGCTTTTCAGAAAGTAGAGGTTAAAATATTCAGAATGTTTGAGACTTTGTCCCGGTATACTGTTATTGAAAATATCTTAGTTTCTCCCCCTTTTTGTCAGGTATCAAAAAGCAATATAATCAGAGTCAAAAAGATGAATTATATTGAAAACAGAATGCAATGACAAGTTTCATAAACAAGGAGGTAAATATGAAAAGTTACAGATAAACAATTTTAAAGAAAATCTAAGAAGGAGGGGGAAGACGTGTGAACAACGCTTCCAACAAGCTCTTGATCTGAGTGCTTGATTCTTCCTATTTTCCCAGAATGTCTTTGATTTCTTTTGTAGTATCTTCTTGTTTATCCATAATACCCTTGATCTATTTGTTTGTATCCTCTTGCTTATCCAGTCTGGCATGGATTAATGCATTCTCGCCAGTTGAAACTACCGGCTGAAAATCATCAAACAATGAAGTCGCCACAAAACTTTATTTTCCCTACATTTTTCTCTCATTTCTTTTACATGCATTCTCCTTTCAGTAGTATAGTAAACAATAAGCATAGATTAGACACACCCATAATATAGACAACAAGAGTGGATACCGTAGAGTACTACACGCGTGTGGGGTGCTAATACCTTCCCCTCGCGTAACAGACTCCCTTACCCGATCTCTCGGTCGCAAGACCTTGACTTCTCCCTTCTCAGGTTTTCTCGATGTTTACCTTTACCTTCATGTGGGATAAAATGCGTTCTATGGCGACTTCATTGTTTGATGATTTTCAGCCGGTTGTTTCATCCAACCGCTGCTTAACTTGAAGCTCGTGGGCCTTGACAATCCCTTCTGATCAGGTACGATCAGCGACACTGTCTATGGGAAACTAGTATCCCCATATTTCATTCACGTAAGACTAAAGAAACATCTTAGACCTTCAGGTTATCATGGTCGACCTAGTGGTAAACGATAACCAAAACGTCCATTTCGCTGACGCCAACAACAACAACTCTGACAACAACAACGCGGGAAACAACAACGATGTGGCTGCCCCCGACCAAGAACATAGGGACGAACTGACCGCCTCTTCATCCATCTGCTCGCAATCACGCGATGACGACTACCATCCTCCATAGAATTATGAGCCTAATGCATATCAGGAGATCCTCGTTCCTGAAGGTACTGACGCTACGACCAGAGCCCTATTTGCACCAATTAACCAAAGCAATTACATGATCTTATCACAAGGTGAGTGACTGATGATGCTAGAGAAGACTTGCCGGACTCCCAGAAAGCACAGACAGGATGAGTCTCGGAGCCCTACTCCCCGCCGCACTGGGCGAGGTCCCTCTTTAGAGAGGACCCAGCCCGAGGATGTCAAGAAACACAATCACACTCCCCCATACAAACAATGAAGATCCCATGAACGTAAAAGGAATAGGGGCAATGAAGAAAAGAAGTCTCAGCCAAGGGACCCTCCTCGTGGCCAAGAGCTACATAAAGGCCTCCGCTACAATCGGTCCCCCTCTCGCTCTCCATAAAGAAGCGACAAAGATGACCTCCGCGGTCCACTATCCCAAGCCATCTTGGAGGCCCCCGTTCCTAAAGGGATGGGGAAGCCTCCCCTGCTGAAGGAGTACGACGACATTGCTGATCCTGTCGACCATATTGACGGGTTTGAGGAGATACTCCACTATCATAATGTCATATGCCTAATTAAATGTAGGTTGTTCTCCACGACGCTGAGGAAAACAACCATGGATTGGTATACGAACCTTTCCCTCGGGTCGATCACCTTCTGGAGGAGCCTCAAAAACTAATTCATCAGCATCCGAAGACTAAGGCCGCCCTCGAGACCATCATTCAGAGGAGCGATGAGACCCTCAGAGAATACATTAATCAGTTCAACCACGAGGCCATTCAAGTCCCATGCGCCAATCACATGATCAGATACCTGCTGGAGAGGGGACTCCTCCTGAGCACTGAATTTAGAAAGGCTTTCGGAATTGAACCCCCCAGGTATTTTGACGCCCTCTTCAAATATGTTTGGACATACATGTACTATGAGGAAAAAGAGGCAGCCAACAGCACCCGTGATTCGAGAAACAACAGGCCAACTAGCATCCCACGGCACCATGATGCAGGCCCTTCTTGATGAACTTGGGAGAAGAGAAGGGAGAAGAAACCTCGCGACCCCCGCGAGCACAGAGGAACAACCGGGCGGTTAACAGTATACACCCTACTGACCGCTTCCCACTTCCCACATCCTTGCAGAGTGCTCCAATGCTGAGTTCAAGGACAGCAGGGTCAGGTGTCCTCGACCCGCCCCTTCCAAGTCCGGGCCCGATAGAACAAAATACTATTAATACCACTGAATCCACGATCACCTGACCAAAGATTATGTCCATCTGAAAGATGCCATCAAGACTCTCATCAAAGCAGGGAGACTCGGGAAGTACAAGCAAAATGACGCCCCTCGATGGGAAACCCGTGAAGTTAAATAAATTGAGGAGGATACCCAATCATTCGATGAATCCGGTCTCCTCCAGGTAGCCTTCTGTGTCTCAAGGCCCGAGGACTTCTGCATCCTCGACAATTTTGAAGATGGAGAACCTTTTTCACCCACAGCACATGGGAGAAGTTCCCCTCCGCCATGGTCATATTTGGCGG